>OY744604.1:600000-1150000 GCA_963556255.1 Allolobophora icterica | reverse complement strand
CTACAGAACCTACAGTTCTGTAATACAATTTATTTTCAGCAACCCTATCATAATAATATATTTTAGATTTGTTGCGACAATGTTTTCGAGAAGTATTTTAAGCTTGCCCACAATGCTGAGCGAAATGTCCCACAAAGTTAATGAATATGCATGCTAGGCTGAATTTTATGCATATTCAAGTTGATTTGTGAAAAAGGTTTATGAATATTAATTAAATCCTTGTACAACGGTGGGAAAAGGAAACACGCGGCCGCCACTCCATATTGTTCACAAACTGACCAGTTATTTCTTGATTAAAAGTTGTTAAAAATTGAACAAATTAGGACAACTCAGCTAGGTGAGTTTACGTATTGGTATGAACATAACTTTCGAGACGGTTCGAAATAGGTTCGAACCTGTGGTGTATAGAGCAGAGTTTTTCAAACTGTGGTCCGTGGACCCCTGTGGGTCCGCGAAGGATATGGCGGGATCCGCAAGAGCGTTCTGAAAATAATGTGATGCTTAACACTGCATGGTTTTAGCATTAACAGCCTGTGTTTTTAAATTCCTACGCTACTTATAGTATGCCTGTAACTGTATGATCCACAAGGATCCAATTGAGTATTCGATCACACCAGTTTTGTGATGCTGCTGATAGTTATTTTTTGCGTACAAGGGCCTACAGTGACGTAAATAAGATGTAGGCTTATGGTCACGTTACATTTCTAGCCTAATAAAACGTGTGTTTTAATAAAAATTTAATATATAATTTCTGCTAATCGACTGCTAATCATTTCTGCACCCAATGTAAGCGCGATGTATTTGAAGCCTTCATTCGATGTAGGCCTACAAATAGACTTTGAAAGTCTGCAAGTGTTTCATTTAGAAAATCAACACTGAATATGAGTCTGGTTATTTTTTCCATGGGATAATAATAATAATAATAATAATAATAATAATAATAATAATAATAATAATAATAATAATAATAATAATAATAATAATAATAATAATAATAATAATAATAATGATAATAATAATAATAATAATAATAATAATAATAATAATAATAATAATAATAATAATAATAAATATCCCAAGCGCCAAGGAACCCCAGGGGCTAGTAAGATCTGACGGCAAGAGACCGGATGGCGCCACCCTCGTCCCTTGGGCTAGCGGCAAGTACGTGGCCTGGGACGCGACGTGTATTCACACCTGCGCATCCTCATATCTTCAGGTTGCCGCTACGACACCGGGCGGAGTGGCAGAACTGGCTGCAGCCAGGAAAAGAACGAAATATGCTGGACTCCCGGGATCGCACATCTTTATCCCCATCGCATTGGAAAGCATGGGCCCACTCAATGAGCAGGCATTGGTATTCCTCAGAGAGCTCGGGCGCCGCCTTTCAACAATAACAGGAGACCCGAGAGAAACCACATACCTGTTCCAGCGCCTATCAATCTGCAACCAAAGATTTAACGCAGTTGCGTTCACTGGCACATTCGCACAAATGGGGGAGGACGAGGCACAGTAAACCAATTTAACCACGCACGTTCATAATCTCTAAAAGCCTGAGGGTCACACTTCGGGCGGCAAAAAAAAAATAATAATAATAATTATTATTATTATTATTATTATTATTATTATTATTATTTTATCATAGGTCCCCGGACAATTTTTTTTATCTACCTGGGGGATCCTTGATACCCCGGGGCAAAAAAAATAATAATAATAATATCCGGGGTCGAGTCAGCCACCGTTACAGGCAGGACAGTCAAAGGTGGGGACGGCAAGGGCGGACACTCCGTCGCTTGACCAACCCGTGGCTCGAGAGGAGTTGAATCCAATGGGACCCACCATAGCGACCCAGATGAAGTTCACAGATGAATCGGAGGCGCTGCAGCACCCTAGGCACCCAAGAGGAAGAGTGCTAAAACACATCCCGAGAGGAGCACGATTCGCATGTTCGCGAGCCCTTTCGTCCATTCTTCGGACCATCACCGACAGACCGGAAGTGGTCGAGCCATGGCGACAACTGTTATTGTTTTCGTCTAACATTCTGACGCAGCCGAAACGAGAGGGCCGCAGGCGAAATCTGGCCAACGTTGTCAAAAGCAGAATTGACAGACATGACCACCTACAGGAGGAGGAAAGGGAGATGAGTGACTTGGGAGGGAGTCGAAGAGGGGCGAGCGATAGGGACCTGCTTCTGGCGGCGGTCGGAGCCAAGCTGGAGGAGCGTAACTTAAGGGCGGCTACCCGCATTTTATGTAGCAGAGACCATCCGGTCAAGGCTACAGCAGAAACCTGGCAGCCATGCAGGAAAAACACCCGTCAGATGATCGGGTAACCTCACCGGAGAGCCTCCCGAACCCGACGCAGACCTCTACATACCAAGTCACGGAGAGGGAGGTGCAGAATGCGGGGCGATCATTTCCAGCGGGGTCAGCCGGTGGTCCGGATGGCTTTCGCCCTCAGCATCTTCTAGACCTTCTGAACAATGGGGAGTCATCGGAGCAGCTCGTCCAGGCACTGACGGGATTCATCAACGTCATGTTGAGAGGGGAGTGCCCAGTTGAAATGCGCAGGCTGATGTTCGGAGGCGCCCTGATCGCCCTCTCCAAAAACACCGGAGGCCTCAGACCGATCGTAGGGCACTAGGACTAAATGTCCCCGGACAAAATGTCCCGGACATAATGTCCCGGACAAAATGTCCAGAGACAAAATGTCCCCAGACAAAATGTCCCCGGACAAATTGTCCTCGGACAAAATGTCCCCGGACAAAATGTCTCTGGACAAAATGTCTCCGAAAAAAATGTCCCAGGGACAAAATATCCCCGGACAAAATGTCCCCAGACAAAAGCATCAGATACAGCAGCATTTCATGTTAATCCTTCGACGGCAAATGGTTTTGGGTCAGCCGGTGTCACAAAATAGAGCATCAGATACAGTTATATCCCCTTAGCAGAATGCAGTATCCGGCCGGATGAATGTGAACGGGAGAGACTACCCACCCTCGTGCAAAAGTATCCCCATGAGTCGTATGAAATTATCGTTCGTCAAAAAAGTTTCCCCTGCAACATAATTACAAACTGTGCAATTTAATTCAATTTAGAACTATGTGAGTCGTGGTCATGGGCAAAGCCATAACGCTACTTAGTGTTGTCATACGTGGACAAATAATATTAATAGGCCTAATAATGAAAACATGGACAATTTCTAAAGCGCCGAAACGCGACAATGCAGCTACAAGGGCGCTCTACAGACACCATGCACCTATAGCCTAACATAACAACCGGTCCTAGAAGGATTCATTTTGATTATTTATATAGCCCCTCTTCAAGATACCTACTCAGAGGTGCTCCTAGACCAGCCACGGTTAAAAATAGAGGACTTAAGGAGACGGTAGAAAAAACAGGTGAATTTCCTCGTGGAAATAGGCGCAAAGAATGTGGGAGCCAATTCCACGTAGAGGGGCCAGCCACTGAGAAGGCACGACGCTGTTAAACTGAGGAGCGGAACCGAGGTACCAACAGCTCACCTCCAGCTGCAGAACGCAGAACTCGACGGGACATTAGGCCAGAGAGCGGACAGCAGAGATCAGATAGGTAAGACGGAGCTTGCACCAGAGAGAGAGACCGCCAAACAAGAGAAGCTATCCTATAGGAGATGCGCTGCGAGGCAGGAAACCAATACAGGGCATCGTGCATATAAGCTTAAACTGGTGCACATTTTGGGATATGGGCAATGAGCTGAGCGGCAGAGCGAAGGACCCGGTTAAGTCGCCCAATTAGATCCAATGGATATCCAGTGAGAACAGAGCAGCAATAGTCAACTCTACTGGAGATAAAAGCGTGAACAAGGATTACCGCCGCGTCATAAGAAAGGGACCGTATTACAACACGCAACTTCCGGAGCTGATAGTAGGAACTCCGGGTGACCAAGTAAACATGCTGAGAAAAAGTAAGCTCTTGGTCAATTGTCACCCCAGATCCCGGATAGTGAGCGAAAAGGAGACATGGGGAAGGCCTCTGCTAACAAGTGCAGGTCAACCTTTGCCAGCTGTCTGCGACCACCAAGTCAAATAAACTGAGTTTTAGATGGGTTCAGCAGTAACCGATTAGAAGCCATCCATCCAGAAAGGGTGTCAATGGCATGGAACATCAGGCCAACAGAAGCAGCTGCCTCTGTAGGACGGCAATGGATGTATGCTTGTATGTCATCAGCATAGAGGTGATGCAGTAGTCCACAAGACCACAACAAATAACTGATATCAGAAGTGAACAGAATGTAGAGCAATGGGCCAAGCACAGACCCCTGGGAAACACCAAGCAGAGCAGGAACCCATGAGGACCTAGAACAGCAAGTCAAGACACAGTTAGAGCGATCGGTGAGAAAAGAGCAGAGTCAGTCTAATGGTTTGCCAAGACTCCAAGTGAGACCGAAAGACGCTGGAGAAGGATGGTGTAGTCAACTGTGTCAAATACAGAGCTAACGTCAAAAAGGGCCAAAAGAGTAACCTGATCACTGGCTATGGCACCATATAATCAGACAGGAGGCGAACCATTAGGGTCTCGGTTGAATGGTTTTTTCGAACACCTGACTGGAGGGGAAAGAGTAAACCATTTGTATTAAGATAAACAGTTAACTGATTTGCAACTATTTGCCACCTTCAGAAATATCTTCAAAACCACAAGAAATAACGCTGAAAAAGCTACTATTTGGTCGAATTTACTAAGCATAGTAGCAACTTACAAAACTTGGAGCCTTATTCGTACCATAATAAAATTGGGCGACCGGGATCCACCAATTGACAAGCCAGGCGGTTGGAGAGGATCTATAGGCGAACGCGCTCTCCACAAGATCAGACTGCTTGGATTCACTTCGTCCGGAGCATGCACTCTACCTACCGGGACAGGGAGCGTGAGTACTGGGAAGCTATCATTACTCGCCAGTCGACGGAACCTAAGAAACTATGGTCTACTTTCAACAGCCTCCTCGGTCGACGATCGGCCAGCCGGCAGTCCCATGTCTCCGCCGCCGTTTACTGCAGACGCATTCCCGAAGCGGCATACAGCCAAGGTTTCAACCATACGCGACGCTACTTCAGCTTCTTCTCCACCAGAATACTCTGTCACCGATCACCGTCTTACCGTCTTAAATGAGGTCACTGGATTAGAGTTACGTCGGCTCATCCTAAGCTCTGCGCCAAAAACGTGTGAGCTGGACCCTGTTCCTACATTTCTCGTACAAGAACTCATTGATGACTCCCTGCCGTTCTTCACTACACTATGCAACCGGTCGATCCAGGAAACTCATCTTCCGTCCTCTCAAAAGCGGTCAATTCTGCTTCCAGCGTTGAAGCGAGAAGGTCTGGATCCAGATGATCCAGCCAGCTACCGACCAATTGCCAATGTTACATCTTTATCTTAAATATTAGAGCGCATAGTCGCTAACCAATTAATTGCATATTTACACATGCATGAGCTGCTTCCCTCCCAGCACTCCTGGTCCGTCTACTATCTGATCTCTATGGTGCCTTTGACCGTGGTCAGGTCACTCTCTTGGCTCTTTTCGACGTTAGTGCTGCTTTCGACTCTGTAGATCATCCTATCTTGCTCCAACGCCTCTCTACTTCTTTTGGGTTGGCCGGTGCTCCTTTAGAATGGCTTCGCTCCTTTCTGTCTGAGCGCACAAACAGTGTGGTTGTTGGCGCCTCTAGGTTCCGTTGGGTCCCTGCCCCTTTTGATGTGCCACAGGGCTCAGTGTTGGGCCCTTTACTGTACATTATTTACACAGCTGGTATTAGTTCCTTGCTGTCCGCAAATGGCCTCCTGCACCAGCTCTAGGCTGATGACGTGCAGGCCTATGTTCACTGCCTCGCCACCGACGCAGTGTCTTCTGCATCGCTGATGTCCCATGCGATTGACTCTGTCTCATCATGGATGGCTTCAAATTGCTTGCTTTTGAATCAATCTAAGACCCAGTTTATAGCCTATCCTTTAGCAGAGATCATTAACTGCTCCCTAAACGCGGGTGTGGTGCCACAGGTAATTAAAACAGCTTAAGTTGTTCCGATCTATAAAAAAGGCAATAGAATTGAAGTCGCTAACTATAGGCCCGTTTCGATTCTTCCCTACTTCGCTAAATTCTTTAAAAAATAATGACAAATAGGCTTACTAATTATGTACAAAAATCTCATATTATCTATCCTTCTCAGCATGGCTTCCAGGGGGGACAGCTCTTATAAATATGTTCGACAATATATCTGATTCTTTTGAAAATAATGCGTATTCTTTAGGAATCTTCTTGGACCTCGCAAAAGCCCTTGATACGGTAAATCATGACATCCTTCTCCACAAATTTATCTAACTATGGAATAAGAGGAACTCAGTTAGCATGGTTTGCAAGCTATCCAGAAAACCGACTTCCATAAGTAATTTATAATGGCGCAAAAGCAGTTACATTTGGAGTTCCCCAGGGTTCTAACTTAGGCCCTCTTCCTACTTTATATCAACGACTTACCTAATGCCTCATCAGTCTTAATTTTCATCTTATTTGCTGACGACACAATCGTTTTTCACTCTGATAAATCTTACACAAATCTTGTACTAACTATAAACAATGAACTTAAACGAGTAGCTGCATGGTTCCTATCGAATAAATTATCCTTAAATATAGATAAGACCGCCCTCGTCCTTTTTAAGTCACAAAGAAAGGTGGGGCCACCCGATAACTCCCTAAGGCTATCAGTAAATAATATTTCTATAACTCAGGTTAACAGTGTACTAAGTTCTTAGGGGCCGTAGTCGATCAACTCCTAACCTGGGCAGTGATGGGCAATAGTTAACTAAAAAGTTGCAAACTTTTAGTTTAACTAAAAAATTTTAGTTAAGGATGAAGTTTAACTAAAATAAAATAGTTTAGTTAAAACTATAGTTTAACTAAAAAAATTTAGTTGCTAACTAAAAAGTTTAACTAAAAAAATCAGCAATATGCAACTATTTTCCCACAATGAATGTTAACAAAACACATTTTAACACTGCATGGTTTTAGCATTAACAGCCTGTGTTTTCAAATTCATACACTACTTGCAGTACGCCTGTAACTGTATGCCAGAACAGTACACATTGCATAGTTTGAAGGTGAAATTGTCATTGACGCTCTGCATTATTACAGTTCGCTTAACCTCTGTTATTGTGAAAATGTTTGTCGTAAAAAGTTGGAAAAAAGTTGGAAAAAGTTTAACTACTTTTTTAGTTTAGTTAACTAATTTCCAAAATCAGTTGCCAACTTTAGTTAAACTATTTTATTTTAGTTGGAAAATAGTTTTAGTTTAACTAAGAAAAAATAGTTTAGTGCCCATCACTGAACCTGGGACCAGCACATCAAATGTATCTCTACAAAAGTTGCGAAAAATATAGGTGTAATTAATCGTGCATCTAATAAACTCCCACCCCCTGTACGTATTCAACTCTATTACTCCATAATCTACCCCTACTTGTCTTATTGCAGCATCGTATGGACATCTACTTACAACTCTAGACTCCAAAATTGGTCATCTTACAGAAAAGACCAGTACGATTCATTGGCAGCTATCCCTGGGGCTCTCACACAGGACCCATCATTTCCAGCTATAGGCTATTAAAAATTAAACAGATAACAAAACTACCAGATTGGTGTCTTCATGTACAAATTTTCTCGGAACCTCCTACCCATTTAAGACCCTTTTTCGTATTGGCTCTGACATCCATTCCCACAACACCAGGAACTCAAGCAAGTATCGTACTTCTTATGCTCACACCAATTCACGAAGATTCTATGTTAATGTCTCTGGGCCACAGGTATGGAATGCTCTCCCTCCCTCACTACAACAGACTGGGTCCCTCTCCGAGTTCAAAAGCTTGCTGCGCCAGTACCTTATAGACCATGACTTCACTACATGACTGTTAGCCACGCACCGGTTAACTACTAGTTAAGTGCCACTTAATGTTCTTCATCTTATCACCCAGTATCATCTCAGTGAGCTGGGACTTTCTGTTCTTTTTTCCTTCTTTACCGCCTCTGGTTGTGGCGGTCCTTAGTTCAGTTATCAAAGCTACACGCTCAATATTATCAAACTTTATGTTACTTAGCCGTTTTAATTATAGACGTAAGTAGGTGTCCCTACTAGCGGGATTTTTTCCCGTCTGGGCCTACCTTTGTAGCCAACTTGTATTTCTTATTGGTTATTGTCTCATTGACGCATTGTTCATATTCTTGGTTCCAATAAAGGATTATGTTATATTATGTGTTATGTAGAACACGTAGGAGTCATTTGCTTCACGTATTTCAGGTTTTGGATTTTGATTACAACATAGATTTATCAGTTATACGCAATTTCAATGATACCTTATACCTGTGAATTGTTATACCCCGGGGATGATTTTACACGATGGGGGATAGAAATGGTTTATCCCCCGGATACTCTATGCCGGTATATTCCATCCAGGGGATAAATTTATTCATCACCGGGATAGTTTTAGGACGGATAGTCTGTCACGCGACACCGGCACAACGTAAGAAGAAATACCAACATATCCACACAGCACTCTTTACCAAGGTCAGTGACCATGGGAATCGGGATCCCATGCAATACCTCAACAACATAGCATGTGTGCAAAATATAAACGTTGTGCGAATTGCACTCTAGTCTATATTAATTAAATATATAAATTAAATTTTACTGCTTGGTCGCTTTGGTGAAGTTTTGTTTTTACAGTTCCAATTTTTTAGAACATTTCTGACTAATTAATTAGATAACTTATTTCAGTTTATACAACGTAGGCCTAATGACTTTTATGTTTTGTTTAACGAGCAAGTGTGCGAAATATAAACGTTGTGTGGATAGCACTCTAGTCTGAAGACATGCTATCATTTCACTGTTTTGTTACCAAAGATTTTGGCTAAGCAGGTTAAACAATATGACAAAAGAACTCCTGCTAAATATTGATCTGTCAAAGAATGACGTATTAAAGATATGTATTCATCGATATTCATCTTCGAAAAATGACCCGCTCCCATATATTTGGAGCAGTCGGTCCTGCGCATCTAGGGAAGAATCATTCTCTGCTGGTACAAATCATCTGGGGACTTTACGAATTGGGACATCTTGTCTAGGGACATTTTGTCCGGGAACATTTTGTCCGGGGGAAATTTTTTTCGGAGACATTTTGTCCAGAGACATTTTGTCCGGGGACATTTTGTTCGAGGACATTTTGTCCGGGGACATTTTGTCTGGGGACATTTTGTCTGGGGACATTTTGTCCAGGGACATTTTGTCCGGGACATTTTGTCCGGGACATTTTATCCGGGGACATTTTGTCCGGCCACGCGATCGTAGTGGGTTACATCTGGAGAAGACTCACAGCGAAATGTGCTAACCAATATGCGATCAGCAGACTGGAGTCCTTCTTCGCCCCGCTCCAGATGGGCATAGCTACCCCGAGGGGGGTGAAGCAGCGGTCCACGCAGCCAGAACGTTTATCACGAATATGCCAGAGGACCACATATTCATCAAATTATATTTCGCCAACGCCTTCAACACCTTAAGAAGAGATGTTATGCTGCAAGCAGTTCATGAAACAATACCCGAACTGTACGCATTTATCCACCAGGCGTACGCAGCAGAGTCTCTTCTCCAATTCGGGTCGTTCGAGGTCCGGTCACAAATGGGGCCGCAGCAGGGGGACCCTCTGGGACCTCTGCTCTTCTGTTTGCCGCTCCAGCCGGCGCTGCACTCGTTGTTTTCCGGATTCCGCGTGGGGTACCTGGACGACCTCTCGCTGGGAGGCAGACCGGAGGATGTCCGACATGACTTAGAAATTATAGCCGACCTGGAACAAAGCTTGGGCATTCGACTGAATCGACAGAAATGCGAAATCCTGGCGAAGAAAGAAATCGCTGAAGACGTCTTCGTCGACTTCCAGAGGAGAAACCCAGAGTCGTTGACACTTTTAGGGGCCCCACTCTTCAGAGGTAAGGCTTTGGATGACGCAATTCAAGACCATAATGACAAACTAGACCAAGCGGTGAAAGACATGATGTACCTTCCCACACAAGGGGCACTGATGCTTCTGCGATCGTGCTTCGGGGCGGCGAGGTTAACATACTTGCTGAGGGCTGCCCCGTGCTGGGGCCATCCACTTCTTGGTATAATGGACGACCAGATGAGAGATGGGCTAGAAACGTTGATAAATATCAAGCTCAACGATATGGAATGGAAACAGGCCACGCTTCCGATCAGAGATGGTGGGCTCGGGGTTAGAAGAGTTAAGATGCTGGCTTCTTCTGCTTACTTAGCGTGCATGGGCAGACAGACATATAGACAGATTGCATACGGACAGATATGCAGACGGTCAGCAGGACAGACATTCAGACGCACAGACGGACAGCAGGCATACAGCAGGATAGACATGCATGCGGAGGGGATATATAAAGACAGAGAGACAGACAAAGATACCGAGAGACCTACAGACATACGTACATTAAGGCGTACAAACAGATATATAAACACACATATACACGAACAGGCGGACAGACATATAGACGCACGGACATGCAGGCGGACAGACATGCAGACGGACAGACGAGCAGTCAAACATATATGCAGACACACAGATATACAAGTGAACAGACATACAGACGTACAAACAAACAGACGAATAGACGTTCAGCAGAACAGACGGTAAGACATACAGACGGACAGACATACAGTGGGATCGACACGCAGGCGGACAGGCGGACAGATATAAAGGCGGACAGACATACAGTTTGACAGACATGCAGACGTACAGCCATACTGACATACAGGCAGACAGACGGCAGCCATGCGCATAAACAGGCGAACACACATACAGACAAACACATGGACGGACATACAATATAATAGTTGCATTACAATCGCCAGTAGGTCGACAGTAGTGAGGCCCTAAGCGTTACGTTAGCGTAAGTGGCGAACGTGTCGCCCTAATGTGTTCTGAAGTATAGGAAGAGGAGATAATGGCTATAAAAGTAAAAGTCGTTATTAATCGCGCTACTCGTGAGGACCTTATTTTCTAATCTCCTCACATAAAAAAGTTATATTTGCTGTTAACGGATATTTTTCAGAGAAATCCTGGATTATAGTAGATTACTTTCACACAAGGAATGGCACAAAATTTCAAAATAATATAATGCGTATATTTGGAGATATTAGCGTTTTAGTAAAATGGGCGGAAATGAGGAGCTAATATGGATTGTAAGTGGTGACGAGTAACGCAATAGACAAGGCTAATTATTATTATTATTATTATTATTATTATATATTATTATTATTATTATTATTATTATTATTTTTTTTTTTTTTATCGCCCGAGGTAGCAAGGATCCCTCAGGCTCTTATTATTATTATTATTATTATTATTATTATTATTATTATTATTATTATTATTATTATTATTATTATTATTATTATAAAACGGCTCTAATCAATTTTGATGCTGTGACTCGACTAATTGGTGGAATACCTAGGTTTGATCATCTACAGTTCATGTCGGAGGATCTGCACTCGTCACCTATATAAAAGGGTATAGTCCACGTCGAAACTCTCATGAAGAGATCCAAGACATGGGAGCCATCGGCAACATGTACAACTGGATCAAGGACATCCTGAGTGACCGAAACTTCCAGGTAAAGGTGGGTACCGAACTATCTGCGCGTCCCCTCCAGGAAAACGGAACACCGCAGGGGTCTGTCATCTCCTGTTTCTGTTCATGATCAACGACATCCCACGAGACGGAGGAGAGAAGTCGCTACTTTCCGACGACAGCGCTCTGTTCACCGCGCGAAGAAACCTACTGCAGACTCGAGCGCATAGAGCGTTGAATCAAATCCAACCCTAGTGCGATGAGAACGTCTTCAAACTCTCAACCTCGAAGATGGCCGAACAGTAGTCTTCAACCATAGCAGGAAAGGAGCAGCCGACGTGGAACTGGGGGATCTTCTGGAAAGAAGATCGAGGTAAGCACCACTGCCAAAGTCTTAGTTGTTGTGTTTGATTGTAAATTGATGAGTTTATGAAAGATCACTGGACCTTGAACAGGATATATTCCAAGAAGGAAAGGAGCCGTTGTTTCAACGCTCCAAGGAATTCTTCGACACGATGTATCAAGTGTGCAAGGGCCCGGTATTCCAGAACTTGCCGACTTGGAGGAACCAATGCATTCAGGTCGACCTGTCACTGACGAAGTCCATCGATAAGAAGAACGTGTCGCCTGAAACCAGAAAACGCTTTCTCTACGACTCATCGACATATTCCGAGACCACATCTGCATATAGGCCTACACGGACGGGTTCAAATACGAAGACACGGCCGAAGCAGCAGTCGTGATTCCTGAGATCGGCTACAGAAGAATCCTGAGGCTGCCGAACTCGTCTAGTGTGTATGTAATCGAATTGACGGCGATACGGGACGCTATCGACTGCAGGAACCGAACGTTCACGATGGACAGATTCGCAATTTTTACCGATTCCCTCAGGCATGCGGAGTTGGTGAAAGCACAGCGGTCTGGCTCAAGACCGACACTGAAGAAGGAGATGTTCGAAAGATCAACAGACTTGGCCCAGGCCACGTCACGGTGATCTGGTTTCCGAGTCACGTGGGCATCCGTGGAAATTAGAAGCTGACCTAGCGGTTAAAGATGAGATGCATCTCTCGGCTGTCAACTCCACTACGTAAATCTAAAGAAGGGAGATTATCGGAAAAATAAAGCAGTACGTAGTGGAAATGTGGCACAAGGAATAAACATCCAGAGCCCAAAGGGAGCCTTCTACACGGAGATCGAAACGCTCGTGTCAACCAGAATCAAGTACATGGATACTCCGCGGAAGCAAGAGGTCCAGTTAACCAGAATACGCTTTGGTAGAGTGCTACAGAACCAGTGACTTCACAAGATCAACATTCATCCTTACGGAAACTGCGAGGAGTGCGGCTTTCAGGACACCATCGAACACCTCCTCCTGGAATGCTCACAGAAGAACATCAGCCTCAATAAGTGCCAAGAACTCGGAGTCGACTGCACCACAAAGAACATCATGCCCATCAGGAGTCTGCAGAAGAAGGTGGTGAGAATCATGGTGAGATCAACGACGCTAAGAATTTCTAGGAGAAGAGGCTTTCCTCTTCTTCGAGCAAAACAGTCTGTGCACGAATCTCGTATTCTCTTATCCTAACATGATATTGAAGATAATCTCGGGTAAATACAGTGTATATAGAAATGTTTATGTGTATCTGAAAACCACAAAAATAAAAAATAAACTATATAAAATATGTAAAACTTACCAAAGACCAAAAACTTATATAAAAATATATTATGAAAATAAATGTAGTAGATAACGGAAACCACAGACATCAGTGCGACAAGGAGTGCTATCCCCAGCCATATCAGACCATGGTTACGTCATTGCCAGCATTCCATTTCTTCATGAGACGCCGCTCTACGCGGTCAGGCAAATTCGAGGGTGGCGGCGTCTGGACAGAAAAGCCTTCGAGTCGGCTCTGCTGGCCGTTCCTGCCTTATCGGATCCGAGCAGCCTGGATGATCTATCAGCCGCGGATCTCTTCGACATCTACGAGCGATCAATGATAGATATCATCGATCGCCTGCTTCCTGCGCACCCAGCCAAGTTCCGATCACATCCTCTTTCACCCTGGTTTGACGGAGAATGTCACTGTCTCCGCTGCCAGACCCGTCGTATAGAGCGCATCTACCGGCGTACACGTTTGCCAAATAACCGTACTGATTGGATGCACTTCGTTCGAACAATGCACAGACGCCATAGGGAGAAGGAGGGAGAGTACTGGGAGCGCAGGATTTCTTCCAACTCTGGTGATGCCAGACGTCTGTGGTCTCCTTTCAAAGATCTCCTTGGCCGGCATCAACCTACTACTACGATATATGTTCCTCCATTCACAGCTGCCGACTACGTCAATTACTGCACCTTCAAGATTCTCTCTGTCCGTTCTGACACTGATGGTTCATCTCCGCCTGCCTTCATCCCAACGGACTGCAGCATTGTCCTGCCATCGACCTGCGCCGACTGATTCTCACCTCCTCGCCCAGGTCTTCAGAGCTTGACCCTCTGCCGTCGTTCCTCATTCAAGAATCAATTAACATCCTCCTTCCATTTCTCACCCTCCTCTTCAATAGGCCTACATCTCTACGCGAAGGAGTCCTACCGGCCTTTCAGAAACGGTCGATCATTGCGCCAATCCTGAAGCAGACAGGGCTTGAACCGTCTACCCTATCTAGCTATAGGTCAATAGCTAATGTAACTTTCATTTCTAAATTTGTTGAAAATTTGGCAGATTGCCAAGTGTTTGATTATTTAGACTCCAACAAGCTTCTTCCTCCATGCCAATCTCGCTTTCGTAAGGAGCACTCTACTGAGACCCTTCTGCTCCATCTCCTCTCTGACATCTACCGTGCTATCGATAGATCCGAGGTCACTCTCTTAGCCCTCTATGACGTGAGTGCTGCCTTTGATTCTGTTGACCATGAAATTCTTCTGCGCCGCCTTTCCTTATCGTTTGGCATTAAGGCCTTGCCCCTAGCCTGGCTTGCATCCTACCTGACTGACCGCTCCTCTTCTAATATATTTTGCTCTACTCGTTCTCCTTGGCTGCCTGCACCTTTTGGTCTCCCCCAGGGTTCAGTTCTTGGTCCTCTACTATATATCATTTTTACTGCTGATCTAGGTTCTCTTCTTACATCTCGCTCACTTCTGAGTCATTGCTATGCGGATGACGTCCAATCCTACACCCATTGTTCCGCAACTGAGGCAGTTGCAGCTGCGTGGCTCATGTCTAGCGCTACTAGCACCCTTAATGATTGGATGTCTTCAAATCGGTTGCGTCTCAACCCCTTGAAGACGCAATATATTTGGTTTGGCACTCGCCAACAGTTGGCCAAGATAGACCTGGTCTCCCTTGCCACTGAATTCCCATCCTTAACTTTTTCCTCTTCTGTTCGTGACCTTGGTGTTATTTTGGATCAGGAACTTTCTTTTACTCAGCATGTCCATGGGCTGACGCGTGCTTGCTACTACCAACTGCGTCAGCTCCGAGTGGTTTCCCGCTCTCTTTCTTTTTCTGCAGCCTCCACCTTGGTTCACGCATTTGTTGTAAATCGCTTGGATTACTGCTCTTCTCTCTTTGTTGGACTCCCTCAGGTCCGTCTTTCTTGTCTGGAGAGGGTTTTGCGGACGGCTGCACGCCTGGTTGGGGGTATCTCCAGATTTGACCATGTTTCCGAATACATGAGAGATGTCCTTCACTGGCTCGCAGTGCAGCAGCGCATCCTTAACAGGGTCTCCTCAATGGCCTTGCAATGTGTCTTAGGCCGGGCACCGACTTACCTTTGTGAGTTCTTTATTCTTACCTCTGCTTGTCCGGGGCGCAGATCCATGCGCTCAGCATCTCGGGGAGACTTCGTTGTTCCTTACGCTGGTACCGCCATAGCACAGCGTAGGGCATTCTCGGTGGTTGGTCCTGCCGTTTGGAACGATCTACCTCTTCAGATTCGCTCCCTTCCTAGAGATTTCTCTTTTCCTTTTACAGTCTCCTTAAGGCATTTCTTTTTCAGCGGGCCTGGGTCGGGAGAGCCTCTGAATAGATTCCTTGAAGGGGCGCTATATATGTTTTAGATAGATAGATAGAAGAAAATCCACCTAAAGGTGTGAAACTCGAGGCAACACGGAAGATCTTTCCCAGACTCCTCGTGCTGAAACTTAATCAACAACAAAAGGAAGACCTCAAAGACCTTTGCAATCATTAGACGGTGTCACAACAAATAGACACGGACCAATGGTTCACGGACGAATAGTTCAGGATCTTCCAGCTTTTAGCTTGAACTATGTTTTCATTGAGAATCCAGCCTCTAGATTCAGTTATATATTCATCGATAATCCAGCCTCTAGTTTGAGCTCTATTTTCATCGGCCATCCAACTTCTAGTTTGAGGACTATTTTCATCATCATCCAGCTTCTAGTTTCAGCTATAGTTTCATCGGCCACCCAACTTCTAGTTTGAGTTATACTTTCATAAACCCGGGTATTAGCGGAATCTATTTCGTATTATTTGCACTGCTTATGCGATGAAAACATGTCATAGTATAATTCAGACAAGAAGCTGGATAATAGATGAAAATATAGATCAAACTATAAGCTAGAAATCGTGGAAGGTAGTGAACCATTTGTCGTGATCTATTTGTCGTGGAACCCATGAGACGTCCATAAACTCATTCGCTAGCTTGATGCTTGTACGTAATAATGTTATTGACTAGCAGGCTGTGCTCCATCTTATCTCAAAGATCTTTGTTTCTCAGCCTCTTACATCTCTGATCAAAGATTTCTCCGCTTTGCTACACAATACGACTCGGTTATTTCACCATCCGCGATTTCAGCAGCGTTTTGCTGTGATCGGCTCAATCTCGTGAAGTAAGTTACCTAACAACCTCTGAGCCTCTCTTTACCTCTGAAGAGTGCTTTTCACTGGCGTCATAGAAATTTGCAATTGCAATTACAATTCGTGTCATAACAAAGATGCTTAACAGGCATTTATTCCAGTAGGCCTTATACAGTTCTGTTTTCTGTTTTTGGCTTCTTATGTTCCAAACGCTTCCATAAATTCATCGATAGTTAAAAACTACGAGAAATTACGGTAAAATACATTTCAAAAACATTAAAAGTACGAGACATGACCGTAGAAATTACGGTGAAATGCATTTCATAATATAACAAATACGAGATATAATTATGACCGCAAAAATACGTTGATAGAAGTTGGCGATTACTGCATAAAAGTTCCGGTTAGCTAACATTCAATATGCGAGTTTTTGTCGTAAACTTTTACGGTCATATGAACGTAAATATCACGTCTAGCATAAACTACGGTCCGCCGTTTTAACAGTCTTTTCTTTGTTCACTGCTGCCAGTGATATGGCTGAAAGAAAACGGTGGGATTTCTAACAGTGTGAATTTTTCCATAGTGTGGAGTACAATATTTACACCTAAGCATCAATATAAATCACAATTGAGATAAACAATTTAATAAACAATCGCATATATATTATCAGCCGAACTATTTCACAGAATTTCTTCTGCAACCTTCCAAAGTGACGAATCGATTGAGCTTCTAATCAGTGATTCGCCCGATGTGTTGAACAGAGTTAACTCGAGAAGGATAGTCTTTGTCAATTATCTCTTCTTATATTAGTAAATAAATCGCAAATTCAATCACGACAACCGTTTCTTTCGCCAACTTTGAAACGCATAATGTTAATTAAATTTATACGCACCAATCTATAAATATTAGGCCTACATGCATATTGTTAACATCAGCAATAGGCCTAGTTAACAATATTTGTAATTCAAAATGAGTTCACCTAAGTACATGACAAACTGTCTCTGTAACACACGGAACCCTCTTCAACAATGAATTTGAATGAAGCTTTACAACTCTCGAACCCAACAAGTCAGAAACTCTTCTCAAGGCGTGTTTGACAGTCCAGTGCTATAAACTCGCTGATTCGTCAGTGAGTACACATAATCACGCTGTTTATGTAAAATCTTCGTTCAAAAATTAAATATAAACTATTATTATTCGTTTATTTGTGATCTGTGAATAGCCTGTTTTTCGTCTATCATTTTTATGTTATAGTTGTTGACATGCAATTACTTCATTTTCTCCGCCACTTCAATTAATGAACAACGCCTGTGCAGCATATTAACTTGGTCACCCGCATGCTTATCGACTGACTAAATCGCTTAGACTTATCGACTGACTTAGCGACTTGCTATCGACTTCTCATGTAATCTGATATGTCCATTGGACTGTGACATACCTGATTATCAAACAATAAAATGCATTTTTGCCGCATACTGTACTGAGCGTGCCATCATTTCCGTGGACATTAGAATGATTAGATGGGACCCATATGAACTCTATACGAGTCCAGTATGGGAATATGGGTCCTACATGAACTCGGATCCGTTTCATGTGCGAATGCCCGATGACTGGGAAAATTAATGCTAATGTGAATTTGTTACGCATTTGAGTGTTTATAAAAGGAATAAAGCATACCACTAAGTCAAAGCCAGTGATATTTCAGTTTTGAAAATAATTACAGTTTCAGCATTAATTCAGTTTTTGGTTCGTAATTTTTATTTCAGTTCAAGTTTCAGTTCTGAAATTATTTCAGTTTTTATTACAGTTTCAATTCTGAAATAATTTCCTTGTTTGTTTCAATTACTGGAAATTTCAGTTTCAGTTTCTACATAGATATTACTTGCATTGATAGACAACAACATGGACGTACAATTCATTATGTTATCAACTGTCAAGTAGTAGAAGCACTGTTCTGTCATTGTTTATTTGAAAACCGCGATTAAAACAACAAACAAAATATTAAGTGAACGAAGTCGTTAGCAGTCGATAGCTTAGCGACTGTTTTCGACTTGATAGCTTAGCGGCGGCGGCGGATGGCGGCGGCGCCGTGGACTAGTTCTCACTGGATATCCATTGGCTCTAACTGGGCTTCTTGACCGGGTCCTTCGCTTTGCCGCACGGTTCATTGCCCATATCCAAAAATATGCACCAGATTCAGCTTGTATGCGTGATGTCTTGCATTGGCTTCCTGGCTCGCTGTGCATACGATTGTTTTTCTTGTCCGGCGGTCTCTCTCTGGTTAACCTTCGCAGGACGGAAAGATTTTACGATACACGGAGGACGAAGTGGGGTAATTTTTTTACCCCAAAACAATGTGTAACATCTCAGCTCACAGGTAAGCTACGATGACAAATGAAGTGTCAATTCTAACATTTCCAAGGTCAAGGAATCGATTTATCATAGTGGCAATATTGTACAAATACTACTTTTCAAGATGGCGGTCAATATGGCCGCCAAAACACACAAAAATGTATATCTCAGCACGTAGGTAAGCTACAAAGACAAATGAAGTGTCAATTGTAACATTTTCGAGGTCGGGAAATAGATTTATCATAGTGGCAATAGTGTAGGAATAACACTTTCCAAGATGGCGGCAAATATGGCCGCGAAAACACAAAAAAATATATATATCAGCACATAGGTAGGCTACAATGACAAATGAGGTATCACAGTGGTATTCACACACCATTGCCACTGCGATAAATCGATTCCTTGACCTTGGAAATATTATAATTGACACTTCATTTGTCATTTTAGGTTACCTGTGAGCTGAGACATGCATATTTTTGTTTTGGCGGCCATATTGGTCGCCATCTTGGAAAACAAACTCTCCACAATTGTGAAACTATTAACACTCAGTTCCATGGTAGATTCCACACTTGATTTATGATTGGAAGTCACTTATGAGCTCAAATCTTTAAAAAACATACCTGCCCTATGAACGAAAAAATAACGACGTCGAGGACGAAGAGGGGTAAATTTTTACCCCAGGACAATTTGGATTGAAAAATCTTTTTCCCACCACATGGCAATGTGGTGGGTATGCAGTCAGAATATGTCATTAGTGGTAACTTGTAAACACATGGAACGACAAATGATACCTACCTACAATCCGCAATCAACATCCAAACACCTCTGAGGTAATTATTTACCCCTCTTCGTCCTGCGATGGTTAAGCTTCTTCTTACTTATAAGTTATGATCCCTGCTGTCCGCTCTCTGGCCTAATGTCCCGTCGAGTTTTGCGTTCTGCAACTGGGGTGAGCTGCTGATCCTTCGGTCTCGCTCCTCACTTAAACATCTTCGTGCTTTCTCGATGGCTTGCCCCTCTACGTGGAATGGGTTCCCACCTTCTTTGCGGTTATTTCCACGAGGTAGTTCACCTGCTCGGATAACGCTACAGGTGGCGGTGTAATTCTAAATTTTCAAACTTGGCGTAAAGTATATAAATTATCCAGGTTTGAGATAGGACTATTGTTTGAGGGAGAGTCAGGAACATCGCCTTGGCGCTTGCTGGAAGGGTAAACCACACCCCTTTGTGAAGTGCCGGGATACAATCTTGAGCCAGAGTCAACTCTCAAACATTGTGAATTCATGCACGGCTTTAGTTGTAAGCAAACGGCATACACTGTCAATCTGACGCATGTGGTAAAATCGTACAAAACTGCGTGAATTCGTCTAGGAAGTCCTTAGCTAGAAATCGAGGAAGCAGGTCTAGTTCACACGACTTCGAGGAAGATTTCAGCATCAGCTGACGGATGGCAGATGCCTGAAGAGGCTCCCATTACCAGAGGATAGATGTAGTAGGAGCGAATGAGGGAGGTGGTGCATCTTCCGTGGATTTACCAGTAGAATCAATCTTGGCCTGGAGGAAGTTTAGAGAATCGTACGCCGTGAATGGAGTCTGAAGCGGAGAGCAGGAGACAATAGAGCGACCGAGTCCATCAGCAATCGTCGCCCAGAGCCGGCGTGGATTTCCCTTTTAACCTGTTCATTGTCCAGACTGTGGACTGGGAAGGACAGCTAGAAGTCTGATTTTCTAGCAGCAATTTCACGGCGTCCTTCAATGCCGCGGCACCCATGAATCTGCTATAAGGGTGCCGTGACTGTATATTTGTGCAGCTTTATAAAAAAAAATGTGAAACTATTGATTATAACCACTAATAAGTATTATGTAAAAATTATGGTAGTGCACAGGCCTAATAGTCGTAACAGTGCGGCTGAATAAAAGGAGCGTTGCTCGTTATTAAAATAGAGAACAGGGTGGAAGAAAAATAAATGAAATTAAGGGAAGGTGTCATTTACTGTTGTTTACTGAATGACGTTTAGTAAGGAGTCCTGATCTGAAATATATTGGAACCACTGTTATAATTATGGGCTTCAGAAGTTCACATGTCCTTCGTAGTGCAATTAGACCTACAAATAAACCAAAATTGGGATATCATCACATGACTTCATTTGTCACACACACACACACACACACACACACACACACACACACACACACACACACACACACACACACACACACACACACACACACACACACACACACACACACACACACACACACACACACACACTCGCATCTGCTACCTTATGCGGACATTCCATGTGGGGACAATTCATGGTTCCAAAATATACCTTAAAGTACACAAGTGCATATGGGGACAAGGAACTACTTTTACACACACATCTAATTAATATTCATTACTGTGTCACACAATCGTCCCCACATGGATGACTTATGGAGTCAAGAGTGTGTGTGTATGAACGGTGCTAAAATATACCTTAACGAAACCGGTGCATATGGGTACAAGGGCCTACTTTCTACACATTATGATATAATTGAGCTCCTGATTAGTATTATAATGTTTAGATACACAAACGCTATATCTAGAAAATTATTGTGCTTCATAGACAGCGTCTTATAAGTGCGAAATGCGGGATGGCGAATATTTGGAGTAGCGTGTTTTTCCCCCACACTCACAATTTTCAAACAAGAATAATTTCATTTTTTTAAATCCTAATGAGGCTGAATTTAAAATGAGTATAACATTTGAATCTCGCACACCAAATTCAAAACCTTGGGCAAACCAAGAATCATTGCAAAGCCTAGTGTAAATAGATGTGCCCCAATTTAGTATTAGTATACTTATTATAAGAAATTGTTATAATACTCATGACGTTTTTCATTAATTTACTAGGAACTATAATTGTTTTTATTAACTTGAATATTTTCTCCACAAGTATTGTGTAGGCCCTATGAAGAAATGTGTGTGTGAGAATAGGCACAGGCTGTATTCATTTGATAAAACGTTTGTCCCCACAAGGTTTGCTTATGGAGACAAATGTGTGCGTGTGTGAGAATATGCAGGCTGTATTCATTAATTACACGTTTGTCCCCACAAGGTTTGCTTATAGAGACAAATGTGTGCGTGTGTGAGAATATGCAGGCTGTATTCATTAATTACACGTTTGTCCCCACAAGGTTTGCTTATGGAGACAAATGTGTGCGTGTGTGAGAATATGCAGGCTGTATTCATTAATTACACGTTTGTCCCCACAAGATTTGCTTATAGAGACAAATGTGTGCGTGTGTGAGAATATGCAGGCTATATTCATTAATTAAACGTTTGTCCCCACAAGGTTTGCTTATAGAGAAAAATGTGTGCGTGTGTGAGAATATGCAGGCTGTATTCATTAATGAGCCCAATATATGAATTTTACTTGATATGCACTTAGACACAGGCCTTACTTAAGAGAATAAACTACGCACCTCTTCTATCAACCAACAGGGAAAAAATCAGCTCAATATATGAATTTACTTGATATGCGCTTAAACATTGTTGGTCTGAGTTCAAACAAAACAGAATGCAATGTTTCTATTAACTAAGGCCTGTGTTTAAGTGCATTTCAAGTAAATTCATATATTCTATCAAAAAACATAAAAACAAATCTGCTCAAATAGGAATTTACTCGAAATGCACATGCCTTAGTTATGCCAATACAGAATGCACTGTTTCTATCAACATACAGAAAAACTAATCAGCTCAATATATGAATTTACTCGAAATGCACTTAAACATAGTCCTTAGTTAAGATAATAAACTAAGCACCTCTTCTATCAACAAACAGAAGAAAAAAATCAGCTCAATATATGATTTACTCGAAATGCACTAAAGCACATGCCTTAGTAAAGACAATACAGAATGCAATGTTTCTATCAACAAACAGAAAAACTAATCTGCTCAATATATGAATTTACTCGAAATGCACTAAAACACAGACAATAAACTAAGCACCATTTCTAAAAACCAACAGAAAAACTAATCAGCTCAGTATATGAATTTACCTGAAATGCACTTAAACATAGGCATTAGTTGAGACACAACAGAATGCACTGTTTCTATCAAAATACATAGAAACAAATCTGCTCAAATATGAATTTACTCGAAATGCACTAAAGTACATGCCTTAGCTATGACAATACAGAATGCAATGTTTCTATCAACAAACAGAAAAACTAATCTGCTCAATATATGAATTTACTCGAAATGCACTAAAAAACAGACAATAAACTAAGCACCTTTCTAAAAACCAACAGAAAAACTAATCAGCTCAATATATGAATTTACTTGAAATGCACTTAAACACAGGCCTTAGTTAAGAAAAAAAACTAAGCACCTTTTCTATCAACCAACAGGAAAAAAATCAGCTCAATATATGAGTTTACTTGAAAAGCACTGAAACATAGGCCTTAGTTAAGACACAACAGAATGCAGTGTTTCTATCAGAAAACATTTTCAAAAATCTGCTCAAATATGTATTTACTAGAAATGCACTTAAGCACATGCCTTAGTTATGACAATGCAGAATGCACTGTTTTTATCAACCAACGGAAAAACTATTCAGCTCAATATATGAACTTACTCGAAATGCACTTAGACAGAGGCCTTACTTAAGACAATAAACTAAGCACCTCTTCTATCAACGAAAAGGAAGAATAATCAGCCCAATATATGAATTTACTTGATATGCTCTTAAACATTGGTCTGAGTTCAAATAAAACCGAATGCACTGTTTTCCTCAACAAACAGAAAACCTTATCTGCTCAATATATGAATTTAATCGAAATGCACTTAAACATAGGCCTTAGCTAAGATAATAAACTAAGCACCTCTTCTATCAACCAACAGGACAAAAATAAGCCCAATATATGAATTTTACTTGATATGCACTTAGACACAGGCCTTACTTAAGACAATAAACTACGCACCTCTTCTATCAACCAATAGGGAAAAAATCAGCTCAATATACGAATTTACATGTACTTGATATGCGCTTAAACATTGGTCTGAGTTCATACAAAACAGAATGCAATGTTTCTATTAACTAAGGCCTGTGTCTAAGTGCATTTCAAGTAAATTCATATGTTCTATCAAAAAACATAAAAACAAATCTGCTCAAATACGAATTTACTCGAAATGCACATGCCTTAGTTATGCCGATACAGAATGCACTGTTTCTATCAACATACTGAAAACTAATCAGCTCAATATATGAATTTACTTGAAATGCACTTAAACACAGGCCTTAATTAAGAAAATAAACTAAGCACCTTTTCTATCAACCAACAGGGAAAAAATCAGCTCAATATATGAATTTACTTGAAATGCACTGAATCATAGACCTTAGTTAAGACACAACAGAATGCAGTGTTTCTATCAAAAACATTTTAAAAAATCTGCTCAAATATGTATTTACTCGAAATGCACTTAAGCACATGCCTTAGTTATGACAATGCAGAATGCACTGTTTTTATTAACCAACGGAAAAACTAATCAGCTCAATATATGAATTTACCTGAAATGCACTTAAACATAGGCATTAGTTAAGACACAACAGAATGCACTGTTTCTATCAAAATACATAGAAACAAATCTGCTCAAATATGAATTTACTCGAAATGCACTAAAGCACATGCCTTAGCTATGACAATACAGAATGCAATGTTTCTATCAACAAACAGAAAAACTAATCTGCTCAATATATGAATTTACTTGAAATGCACTTAAACACAGGCCTTAATTAAGAAAATAAACTAAGCACCTTTTCTATCAACCAACAGGGAAAAAATCAGCTCAATATATGAATTTACTTGAAATGCACTGAATCATAGACCTTAGTTAAGACACAACAGAATGCAGTGTTTCTATCAAAAACATTTTAAAAAATCTGCTCAAATATGTATTTACTCGAAATGCACTTAAGCACATGCCTTAGTTATGACAATGCAGAATGCACTGTTTTTATTAACCAACGGAAAAACTAATCAGCTCAATATATGAATTTACCTGAAATGCACTTAAACATAGGCATTAGTTAAGACACAACAGAATGCACTGTTTCTATCAAAATACATAGAAACAAATCTGCTCAAATATGAATTTACTCGAAATGCACTAAAGTACATGCCTTAGCTATGACAATACAGAATGCAATGTTTCTATCAACAAACAGAAAAACTAATCTGCTCAATATATGAATTTTCTCGAAATGCACTAAAACACAGACAATAAACTAAGCACCATTTCTAAAAACCAACAGAAAAACTAATCAGCCTCAGTATATGAATTTACCTGAAATGCACTTAAACATAGGCATTAGTTAAGACACAACAGAATGCACTGTTTCTATCAAAATACATAGAAACAAATCTGCTCAAATATGAATTTACTCGAAATGCACTAAAGCACATGCCTTAGCTATGACAATACAGAATGCAATATTTCTATCAACAAACAGAAAAACAAATCTGCTCAATATATGAATTTACTCGAAATGCACTAAAGCACATGCCTTAGCTATGACAATACAGAATGCAATGTTTCTATCAACAAACAGAAAAACTAATCTGCTCAATATATGAATTTACTCGAAATGCACTAAAGCACATGCCTTAGCTATGACAATACAGAATGCAATATTTCTATCAATAAACAGAAAAACTAATCTGCTCAATATATGAATTTACGCGAAATGCACTAAAGCACATGCCTTAGCTACGACAATACAGAATGCAATGTTTCTATCAACAAACAGAAAAACTAATCTGCTCAATATATGAATTTACTCGAAATGCACTTAAACATAGGCCTTAGTTAAGAAAACAAATTAAGCACATTTTCTATTAAGCAACAGAAAAACTAGTCAGCTCAATATTTGAATTTACCAGAAATGCACTTAGACAAAGGCCTCAGTTAAGACAATAAACTAAGCACCCTTTCTCTCAACAGAAAGACTAATCATCCCAATATGTTCATTTACTGAAAACGCATGGAATAATGTTTCCATAAATTTAATTGCGTTTTAAAGTTCTTCTAACTTTCTGGACCATGGTGTTTATGCAGTTCTTCACTGAAATCCAGTCTTGTCTGTGAGAGCTCAAGCTTTGACGATGAGCGCACAAAAACTCAGAAATCGCTACTTTACCCGGAACAAGGCAGGAATTGATTTGTTGATGGAAATGTTCATAGATAAGAGTCTTATCTTTTTCCATTGTCTCTAAAAGTACAAATTACACTTTGCATTTTAATTAAATTGCAATTAAATATTGCAATGACAATATATTAGAAATGATCAGACTGAATTAAATTAAAGCATGCAATTAGTTGAACCAAAGCGATAAAACAAAATCAAAAGCGCATTCACCATTTCTGACAGTAAACGTTTTATCGGTAGAAATGTTGGCTGCTGGAAGCCAGATAGATAAAAGAGTAGGCCTACGGACTTTGGATATATTCACCATTTTAATATGCCAAAGCAAATGACAAATTATTCATTCTGAGTAATTTCGCAGTACGATGCGAACCCAGTTGACTACAGTATTCAAGCTTTTAAGATCAGTTGTAATTTGATATATGTATTGTATATATCACTGCCATAGTGCCATAGTTCAGACAGGTTTGTGTAGGTGAGTTCCTGTTCCAGTGATAACAGCGTAAGCAATTAGAACTTCCATGAGCATAGTATAAATAATTATTACCTTTATCAGATGGTTGCTTGGTATAGTTACGGGATTTTGTCTTTGCTTCAGTTTTAGGATTGATGGAATGGCTGTCTGAATCCGAATTTTGTGGTGAATTGCTCCAGTCTATGTCAGAATCATCGTTTGCATCATCCGCTGCTTTGATTGATAAAATTAACAAGAAAAGCGATGCAATTAGCTGTGTATCAAGGTCGGAATCATTAAGTAAAGTTAACCTGAAACAGAAATGAGGGTAGCATTCAAATAGTTGCATCATCAGATACTTTTTAAATAAGTATTTATGTAAAATAACCCGACTATTTATGAAAAGCAGTCTAATTTATTATAAATGTTTTGTCAGCTGTAGCAATCAATCAATCAATATTCGTTTATTTCGGAAATTCATGTCGACAGAAACACGACAGGATTACACAGACTTTAGAAACATATTGCAGCAATACCGATTATCCTAGATCTAAACTTATATCTAAAGTTTCAGGCAATGTGAAACTGTGAGTTCGCAACCGGATATTATGGGGATATTTCGGTCAGCAGGAAAGTAGGGTCGCAGAACATGGCCTGGGTCAGCAATGGCTGCAGAGAATAGAATAGTAGCGCATATTTTGTTTGCAATGGCACGCTCTAGCCTCTAAGTGTATTTTAATTAAATGCAACTGAAAAATTTATTACATTACATATAATTTTCAGCTGTTTATGAATATTATAATGAACACAAAAAGCTTGTGAAATAGCGCCTACTCAACATTTCCTTTGTTGCAACATCCTAGAATTTTAACAAAGCGTCTTTGCACGAACCTTTCCGTTTCTTGCCCAGTTTTACGGATGGATTAGTTCCAGATGTTGATGGCACCAGTAACGATGAGGCTTGGTTGGAGTTCCCTGTAGGCCTATCATCACTGTTGGTTTGCACAGTTGGCTTGCATGCAAAGTCACCGATGGATGGTTCCCCATCTGTAGTCATATTTGAATGTTCGTCATCAGAATCCTTGAAATCCAGAGGAATATCTGCAATAAATGTGTTTATTTATAATTTGCAATTATTTTGCAATTTGTGAGCAGCTTAGAACAAAGAAATCGTCGCAAATCTTCAACTTGGCTGAAAATATAGTCCATTGATTAGTTTGCTTTACTTTATTCAGCAACACAAAGATAGAGCAATATACAAACCAGTTCCGTCTCATGTTTTGCTGTCACTTGAAATCATTGTAACATTTAAGGGAATTAATTTTGTGATGTATTAGAATGACTCGTCAATGCACAACATAAATATTTCAGACAGAAAATACCTCATGGAGAATAATTAGAATTTATTATTACATACCATCGGGTTCTATTTCATCAAGAGATTTGCCAGCCCATTTTCCAACTTCTCCGCGGTCTACTGCTAGCAGCAATTTAGACACCTTGCACAATTCAATCGATGATTCTTGCAACTTGTAAAAGCTATTGTGTACCGAAATGTCATGCCCAAGATGGGTTGCCAACCATGACATTTCGTTACTGTTGAGTGCAAGGATCTGCGATACTGTAGCAATATATTTGCGTAGTTTCGTGCATTTGACTCGATCTGAATGATCAAGTTCGGCATCTTGCACTACTTTAGACAGGGCATCTCCACCGCGGATATTGGTTAAGGTCCCTGGACAAGCAAAGAAATATCTGTTCAGTTTTTTATGCCAGCTTCTTCTCTTACTTTTTCGTTTGCAAGGATATCCATTGCAGGCTTCACGTCAGGCGGTATAAGCACTGCAACTTTCCGAAATGCTTTTCCCTGGATCTCCACCATATCCATTCTTTGGTATAACTCTTGCTCCATGGTGCTCATGCTTTCGCGTACGTCTTGTATGCCATCTCTTTGCCAATCTGGTCTTCCGCTATACGCTTTGAGTGGGAGCTGTGATACAGCTCCAGGTCGTGTCTTGTTAAATACAAGCAAACGAGCTAAGGTTAGTCGTTGCAGTTCACGGTAATACTCTACTGCATTGCTGCCTTCAGAGTATTTGTCTAAAATTCTGGTGGTGTCTTTTGCTAAATGAGATGTCAGCTTCTTAATATCAGTTGTTGTAGGGAGATTATTTGGCTGATTAAATTTTCGTCGATTTAGTGTTCTTGTAGCTGCTCCTGCTATCTGATTTGTCCATTCGGATTTATGTAAAGCAAGAAATCTAATGGCATCTCTTTCTGCAACGTCGTCATCTGCCCTCATTGCAATTCCTCTCTTTCTTTCCGCCAGCTGAACCAAAATATGTCCAATCTTCTTGGCAACAGATGGCTTCTCGAGCTGTACCAATCCCGTTTCTTCGTCTACCAACTGACCTGACATGCTTTCAACCGCTTCAAGTATTCTGTCGAACGATTTTGGGTTTATCCAGTCGGCAATTGCTCCATTTGGTTTGTCGTCGAGTTCTCTTAATTTCAGTAGTAGTCTAGCAGCATTCCTCATTCTGTTAGCAACACAGGCATATTTTTCGGGTCCAACGTTCTTCATACGCATGTTGCCGATGTCAACAATGAGCGAATCCCTTTTTGCAGCCCGAGATATGTCGTCATGCCGAAATGACCTAAATACTGTGTTACACAATAAAGCAGAGGCACCGGTGTCAACAGAATACTGCAATGCTTGTGATTCCATGACTATATCTCGTTTGCCCTTTTCATCACTGCCAGAAGAGCGAATACAATGATAATGGCAATGACGCCATATATTGCTTAGAGCAATGTATGCCAAACAATCTGGACAAGGTCCATACTGACTCGGATCAACTTCTTGCAAATTAGATGGTCTTCTTGCAAGAATAATGGAACCTTGCCCAAGTTTGAGCACGCGTTCATTGTGGAAAAAGTTTCCTCTGTGGCGCAGCATCTACATTTCTGCTGCGATTTCCCTTTTAGAAGATTTACACAGTACTCGTGCAACTTCAGGGTGATCGGCATGAACAGTTGTCAGATGTCTTGTGATCTTCACTTTTAACAATTTGTCGCATAAAAAACATGAATTCAACTTATCGAAAACTCTCATTTTCAATTCGGAAGATACCTTACAAGTCATGACACTAATGTCTTCGTCAGCAGGTGCGTCCTCAAGTCCATTTTCATCGTAAGAGAGGTCACTTTCCCATGCCGTCTCAGCAGCCTCTGAAGTTGCAAGAGTCAAATCCAGTGCAGCTGCAGCAATTGGATTAATTGTATTGCAGCAAATCATTGCAGTATCAACCTGATTAATTTCAGCCAAATGTGACAGGTTGATAGTTTCAAGTGTATTCAATAGCGACCCAGAGGTATCCAATAGCGATTCAGTCCCTACTAATGCTTCTAGATCAGATAAATTGATTGTAGTCAATTCACTCTGAAACTCAATGGATTCCACTTCTGGACCTGTTGTTCGTCCTGATGTTGCTGGAACTGATACTGAATGCGACGGTACTGGATTCTGTACTGCTGACGAAGCTAATACCATTGGATCAGATGATGCCACACCGGATGCTGATGTATCTGATAGTGTTCCTCCTGATGTTGATAGAGCTGATGCTGAATACGATGGTGCTGGATTCTGTACTGCCGACGAAACTGATACCATTGGATCAGATGATGCCACACCGGATGCTGATGTATCTGATAGTGTTCCTCCTGATGTTGATAGAGCTGATGCTGAATACGATGGTGCTGGATTCTGTACTGCCGACGAAACTGATACCATTGGATCAGATGATGCCACACCGGATGCTGATGTATCTGATAGTGTTCCTCCTGATGTTGCTAGAGCTGATGCTGAATACGATGGTGCTGGATTCTGTACTGCTGACGAAGCTGATACTATTGGATCAGATGATGCAACATCAGATGCTTGTGATTCTGCTACTGCTGCAATATCAGTTGATGCTGATTTATGTAACGTGTCTGCAACAAGCAAGTCTAGTTCGTCTGGAACTATGTTTGCCACAAGTTCTTGATTTTCCAACTGTGCACGTTTCTTTTGCCACTTATTTAGCCATTGCCTGTTGTTTGTTGCCGTTGTAATGCTAGAAGATGGCGCATTTTGACTATTTGATGATGTTGATGTTTTTCGGATTTCACGCAGTGTACAGTTGTGTTCAATGCCATCATCATCAAACTTTACTGTAAATCCACCTAATAAATTAAAATATGGTTACTAATCAGTAAATACAGAAAAAATCATTTGTTTTGTTATGTTTTTATATTCATCTCAGGGCCTTCGCCAGCATGCCAGCGTTTTGAGAGCAAGTCTTGAGATGAAAAATTGTGTTGCAAATGTTCACATTTAGATTTTACTTAATTAAATAAGACATTGGCAAAAACAGCATTCTTATTATTATGCCAATATCTAAACAACTCATAAATTTATATTACACACTCTTCCTCATTTTAATTGAACGTCAAACTGTAATGAACTGGAAATTAAAATTCAGGTTTTATGTTGATCTCGTGATTAAGCTAATCACTCAAAACTTCATACTACACAATTATATATATTGTATTGTATTTCAAAAGACTCAAGACATGTCAACTGCACACTGGACAATGCCAACTGCACACTTTGAGTCAGAAGACACACGGTTTTGACCTTGTTATATTCCTGGACATTACCGCCCTGCCATTACCCCCCAGAGGACATGCCATTACCCCCCAGCACTACTTTTATGAGATATTAAAAATACGCTATATAAAATGTCCTGATACATTCGTACATATATACACACATACATACTGTACATGTATATATATATGCATACATATATTATTATTATTATTATTATTATTATTATTATTATTATTATTATTATTATTATTATAGCAGTTTTATATAGCGCCCCTTCAAGGTCTGAAGTGTAGATTATGTAAAGAAGGGGGCCGAGGACGGAGCCCTGAGTCAGGCCAAAATGAGCAGGGACCCAAGGAGACCTAGTGGATCCGTGGGCCACCATAAAGGAGCGGTCTTGTAGAAATGAGGTAAGCCAATGTAAAACATTACCAGAGAAGCCAAAGGAAATGGATAGGTGCTGCAAGAGGATGTCGTGATAGACAGTGTCGAACGCAGTCCTCACATCAAACAGCGCAAGGAGAGTGGCCTGGGATCTATGGCTCCGTATTATATATGTCAGATAGGAGGCGGATTAACAGGGTTTCTGTGGAATGGCCCTAACGGAAACCCGACTGGAAAGTGGGGAGAAGGCAATTTTTGTCCAGGTAGTACATGAGCTGTGCAGCAGCAATCTTTTATATATTATATATACTTATATATATATACATACATATATATATGCATACATTTATACATACATGCATATATGCATACAAATATATATACATAAACATATATGTATACATTAATGCATACATATATACACATATATGGATAATATATTCAATGTACATATATACATATATATATGCATACATTTATACATACATACATATATGCATGCAAATATATATACATAAACATATATGTATACATTAATGCATACATACATACACACATATATATGGATAATATATACAATGTACATATATACATACATATACACATGCATAGATAAATTCAAATGCTTACATACATATATACAATTATAAACATATAAATGCACACATACATACAATCATAAATACACAACTGCATACATACATACATATATATACACATAAAAGATACATATTTTCAGCAGTTCCTTAAGCTAGATCTGAGGCAGCCATTTCTATTAAGTGTAATGTAGGCCTATGTATGTTGTCTTGTATATATGTGTATGTATGCATGTGGCAGCTGTGTATGTATAAAGTATATAATTGTGATTTCATGTGTGTAAATGTATATATGTACGTGTAGGTAAGCGTTTGCATGTATGTATGTATGAATGTATTCATTGTGTGTTACATGTATTATCGTAATCGTAAACTCGAGATTTCTCCAGCTCCCAAAAAAGCGAAGTCGCGGTAACCAGCTTATTCACAGGCGCTTAGTCAAATTAAAATAGATTGGCGGGGGGGGGTCAAATCGGTTACAGGTGAAGATCCAAAAGAGTCAGTCAGGCAGACAGTAAGACGGCTAAGGTGGGTGATGTTTAGAGTTGAAACGGCGAGGGAGGTAGGGAGGAGAGGAGGAATCGGGATAGGATTTGTCAAAGAGCAGAGTTTTTAGTTTTGAGTGAAAGGCCCGTGGAGAGATAGCAAGAGGTGAGGTTTTTATATGCAGTGCGAAAGTCCTCGGAAATAAAAACAAGTTTTAAGACAACGAAAAGCTGTGACAGGACCACTAGATAGTAGTGTAGGCCAAACCGAAGGAGCAACCTGATTCCACAAAGAAGAGCCAATACTAACAAAGGAACTAGACTGGGCCATGGAAGTTCTCACTCGGGGAACAGGCAAGTCATGACGATCAGAGGAACGAAGAGAGCGAAGGGAGCCAGCTGAGGCGGGAAGAGATATGGAGTCAGATAGGTATTTAGGAGCAAGTCGCAGGCAAGATCGGAAAATATGAATAAGAACCTTTAGTTGGATGTGGGCAGTAAGAGGAAGCCAGTGAAGATGTTCAAACATGAATGTGGAAATATGGGAGAAACGTGGGAGACGGGCGATTAGTCTGGCAGCAGCGTTAAGAACAGATTGTAGAGGGGAGAGACGGACTTTGAGGAGGCCAACAAAGAGGGAGTTAGGCCTACAGTACACATGAGAGAACAGACAAAGGCATGGACAATGGAGGTAAAGACTGGAGAGGAGACAGATCTTCGGATAGCTTTCAGACGTCGGATATGGTAGTAGCACAAGCGGGTGAGATACAGATATGGCCAGAAAAGGAAAGGAACTATCAAGAATGACACCCAGGTTACGAACAGATGTAGAGAAGGTATAAGAAGGAAAGCTTTGAGATAAAAGAGAGTAGTCAATCTTGGCCACTTGTTGACGAGTGCCAAACCAAATTAATTGAGTCTTTGATGGATTTAAAGAAACTTTAAGAAAACCGATTAGATGTATGTTTGTACGTTGTGTGATTGTATGTGTGGATGTATTATTAATGAGCATTTATATAGCGCCCCTTAAAGATGATCTACTCAGGAGCATTCCCAGTTCAACCACGGATAAAGAGAACAGTCTTTAAGTTAGCATGAAACAAAGTGATTGAGCCATAGGTACCAGGCGGAGCGCAACAGAGAGGCCATTCCAGGTTGCAGGGCTAGCGACCGAAAAAGAGCGACGCTGCATAATGGCTGCCCGCGTGCGGAGGACCAAGAGCTCGGCCTGGTCAGCCGAGCGAAGTGTGTATGTATGTATGTATGTATGCATGTATGTGTGTATGTATGTATGTATGTATGTATGTATGTATGTATGTATGTATGTATGTATGTATGTATGTATGTTTGTATGTATGTTTGTATGTATGTGTGCATGTATGCATGTGTGTATGTATGTATGTATGTATGTATGTATGTATGTATGCATTTATATGTGTATTAATGTATAATTATGTGCATTTATGTGTATTAATATATATATATATACATATGCATTTATGTATATATGTATGTATTGTTCATGTATGCATACATACATTAATAATATGTATGCATTATGCATGTATGCATGTATGTTGTATGCATGCATGTTGTATGTATGTATGTTGTACGTATGTATATTCCGGCGGACTCCTGGAATGGCGGACCCCGGCATAGCGGACACGGAATAGCAGGCCGGTACCCATGCATCCACCTAATATCACATTAGCCTACATGTAATTAAGTAAGTAAGTAAGTAAGTAAGTAAGTAAGTAAGTAAGTAAGTAACTATATTCTATATTACACCTTTATCAAACGCACAATGGGACAGTAGCAAGAAGCATTGATTATGAAACATAGAAGTAATAAATTGAAATAAAAATCATGAAATAACATTGTCAGGGTATCACATCGCGGTATTTCATGATTATGTGAGCGAGGGCGAAGAGAGTGCCCAGATATTCTTATCGGAGAAAGCAAATCATGGAGGACATGCCCAGGGTCCCAAAGGATTGCAGCAAAGAGAGCATCGTCCGCCCTAGAACACAACATGTCAAATGTAGGAGTATCAGTTGGCAGATACTCCTGTCGTTTGACTCTCTCTCTCTCTCTCTCTCTCTCTCTCTCTCTCTCTCTCTCTCTCTCTCTCTCTCTCTCTCTCTCTCTCTCTCTCTCTCTCTCTCTCTCCACCATTGGTAAAACCCCACCAGACTGCTGATGAGCATAATATTCGTGCCACTGTAGTGGAACGTACACCATCATGGAGGCGGATTCCAGTTAATCCATGCGAAACCAGGACTCGCAGAGCAAAAAGGATTGTGAAGCTATACAACTGTTTTACAGATGTTGTTAATGTGCAAGGAGAACCCAATTCTTTCTGAAAGAGTGACACCTAAAGTTTTGATTTTATTTACACGTACGATCCCAGCGATTGGTGGAGGGGTATCTTGAATTTTGGTTAGAAGACGCCTGATTATGATTTTACAAGACTTGCTATGATTTAGGCACAAGTTGCATTTTCTAGCCCATTCAGCTATGTGGGCAAGCATAGTTCGAGAATTCGCATTTTATGAATTTAATTTTTTCTTAAATCACGAATTTTAGCGAATTTTAAAACTGCAGTTTTAAAATTCGTTAAAATTCGTGAAAAAATAAAATAATAGAATTATTTCTCATGGCAATTTTTTTATTATTATTTGTTTACTTTTTAACTTTTTAATAGGGCTGCGCGTTAATCGCCGTTAACGCCCGCGATTAACGCGTTAATAAATTTTGCGATTAATTTTTTTAACGCATTAACGCAAAGTAGGGCCTACCTAATAAAAATCTATCTAAAATAAGAATTCAGTTTTGAACAAAAAGAGAGCAGCTTTGTCAACTGACAATTTTGAGAAATTTGTATGTTTGAGCAACTGGCTGCATTTGCCAGAGGCGTAGCCATAGGGGGTACAGAGAGGGACATGCGTCCCCGGGCGCCAAAGAGAGGGCGCTAAAGTGAGGGTTAAAATACATAATTTTACTCTTAATTTGGATACAATTTTAACTAATTTATCCAAAATAAATTTAAAAGATTTAATTTTGGCGCCCAAAATATCCAGTTATATTCTCACTGCTTGTAAACAAGTTGTCAAGGATGATTTTGTCGCCTCATTGAGCACTAATTGGCACCATAGGCCTATGCTATCTGTAGGCCTAGTCGTCATATTCTATTTGATTAAAATTTAAACTGCCATTCGATGTATTTATAAAATGTGAAATAAACAGGGGGTGCCAATTTCATAGTTTGTCCCCGGGCGCAAAATATCCTAGCTACGTCACTGGCATTTGCAGCTTTAGAAGTTTAGACTGTTAGGGCCTACAGTTGAAATCAAGCCAAATAATCGTTTATTTCACATACCACTTTTCATATTGTAGTTCGTTTAAAATCATAAAAGATTATTTAGAAATTTGATTTAATTATTGACAACGTTCACTGAGCTGTGTCTTCTATTTCATCGTTCTCTGATTCTGAGTCAGGAACAGCCCACTCTTACCACTTGACTATGGTTTCTGTATTTTTGCCATGCAATGCTCCCGAAGGCCTACCCTTTCCATCTCCTCCAAAATTGCTACATAGGCCTACTTCCACAGCGATCCATGTTCTTTCATCATTAAGAAATCAGATTTTGACTAAATTAATTCGTTACGTAATAAACTTTTATTTTGAATTTTACATTAAATTCTAAGCAGTAGTTTGACACAACAAATCATGACGTCTTCACATTTCTTGCTACTTACGCTGTTTTTGCAAAACGTCACTGTCAATGTAAAAAGACCCAACAATGGCCTAACGAATTTTTGCGAATTTTAAAATAGGCCAAAAACTCGCGAATTTTTAAGAATTTTATAACCCAAAGTCACGAATTCTAGAACTATGTGGGCACGTTCAGAGTGAGTCGTCGTAATGTTTGAGGCAGGAATCACAATATAATCAAATATGCAATCATCTGCATATTTGAATAATTTGTTCCCTGGATGAAGCAATTTTAGTCCAGAAATAGAGGCCAAAAAGTGGATTGGCCCAAGTCCTCACCCCTGTACAATGCTACAGTTGATATATTTATATGAGGAAGTGATACCACAAAACTTAGTACAATGCACTCGATTAGAAAGCATGGAGCTTCTAGACAACCTCCAAGACCATAATTGTTTGCGAAAAATACAGAAATTACATTTTAATAAACAAAGATAATTAAACTACAATCAATGTCAATCAGACCTTCAAATGGTTTCATGATTTTAGCTGAATAGAATCTTCCATTGGTCCATTTTGCTTTGACCTGATCGCCGCATTGGTATATCTGCAAATAAAAAAATAGCGTTTGTTGATCTAGCTGGAAATAAAGTTTTATTTGTTGAACTAGTACTAACACTTTTAAATCTAGTTTCATTTTAGATATAGTAGGGCCTAAAATGTTTCTTTATGTTTCTTACTTCTCAGTCAAGCTCATTTCTGTATATGATACAAAATTGTTTATGCATATAAAATCAAACACCGACAGTTTAATAGGCCTATTACCAAAGTGACGCTGTGAATTTGCACATTTGGACAGAATGTGGCAATTATAATTAACGTTAATAAAACTTAATGCAAGGGGTTTAAATTTTAGTGCGTATATTCAAGATAGGATTAATAGACCATATACAATAAAATAACAATTTAATTTCAATTTCGCTGCCTAAAAAGACATCGGTGACGACTTCCTCAACACAAAATTGTCTTACCCGCCACGCACCAAACAAACAGATATGAAAACAAGCTATGTGAAAGGAAGTCCATAGTGTTAGCAGTGGTCGAAATCATTAAGGCAGTAATCAAAGATTGAAATGACTAAGGGGGAATAGATTGTTTTATTTCTTTCTGAAAAGTTCAAAATGATGAAACGTAGGTCATGAGGGAGAAAATTACAGATATTACCGTATAAGGTGCTGCATATGAAAAAGATCGCATTCCATTAGCAGACCTGTTATCTGGCATAGCCAATTAATGCTTGTCTGCAGATCGCATAGAAAGCTTCAGATTGTCACCTTGTCACCTTGTGCTGTCAGCTCGTGGAGCTCTAGCGATCGTCCTGGTGAACACACTCCACCGTCTCCTATTCGATGACAAGTCTCTCAATTCCGCCAAATTCATGCCAGTTACATCTTGTATCTCATCCATCCATCTCCTCCTTGGGCGACCCAGTCTTCTCCTCCCCTCACCGCACGCCAGCATCATTTCCTTCTCCAGACCATCAGATCGCATAACATGTCCAAAGAACCTTAGCTTCATTCTTGTCGCAGTTTGTTTTAACGACTCTTCATTCTCAACTCCAATCTCCTCTCGTATTGATTCGTTCGTTCTTTTCTCAGTCCAAGATATTCTCAGCATCTTCCTCCATATCCACATTTCACAAGCGTTAACCTTATTTTCCATGTTCTTTGTCATTGTCCACGTCTCGCAACCGTACAGTACCGTAGGAAAGATTAGTGCTCTCACGAGCCTTTTTTTGGTTTCTATGCTCACATGTTTGTCTTTCCATATCTTTTCCAGTCCGGTCATTGCAGCTTTCCCTATAGCAATCCTTCGTTTTATTTCTGGATCACACTTTCCCTCCTTTCCAACCAGTGATCCTAGGAATGTGAAGCTTTCTACCACCTCTATTTCCTCTCCGTCTATCTCAAAACTATCCCAATCTGCTGTTGTCATGACCTTTGTCTTCTTTATGTTGAAGTATAAACCAGCTTTTTCACTTTCTCTCCTGACCCTTCTTATCAGTTCTGCCAGATCCTCTTTTCTTTTTGCCATTAATGTTGTGTCATCCGCGTATCTAAGGTTATTCAGTGTCTTTCCAGCAATTTTTACTCCCTCAATTGCCCCCTCCAGTTCTGCCTTTCTCATTATTCTTTCAGCATATAGATTAAACAGGAATGGAGACAAGATGCATCCCTGCCTCACTCCTTTCTTGATTCTGAAATTGTCAGTGTCTCCGTATTCTGTTCTTATCACCGCTATCTGGTCTTCATATAAACCCTTTAGTAACATTATCAGGTGTTTCGGAATTCCCATTTCAAGCAGGGTTTTCCACATTAAATCATGGTTAATGCAGTCGAATGCCTTGCTATAGTCAATGAAACAGATGTGAACCTCCTGTCCATACTCCCTTTGTCTCTCCATTATCCACCTCATGTTGGCTATATGGTCTCGAGTTCCACGAGATTTCCTAAACCCTGCCTGGTTCACCGGAAGTTCTCTTTCAATTGTGCCTTTCAATTGTGCCTTTCAGATTGTACCGAGCAATAAGTCCACTTGGATATGACGGCTGATTATTGACCACAATTTTAAATGTCAGAGATGCAATTTCGAAATGGAACTTTTTTATCCAAAGCCAGTGAAAGTCTCATAATAACGGAATAATGTGATCAGCGCCTCGTGACAACGTTTTATTTCTTTAAATACGCGTATATTAATAATTAGGGACAGTAGAAATTCACGGTAAAAGGCCAAAAATATCACGGTAGATATTGTAAAAATGGTCGAAAATCTGGACAAATTCACATAAATTTATAATAACTACTGAAATAATAGTATTGTAGCAATTACCTCAATGCAGACCCTGGCTTTCTTCATTTTCCGCAGACACAACTTCTTAAAATGTATATCACAACAAAACGACTGAACAGCCACCAACAACGACAGAACAACGTCTCTGATAGTTTATCAAAATTAGTCGACGACTGGGAAACTCGATGCAAGGCATAGCTTTATAGTAGCAGCAGCACAGGCCGTACCTTTGTTCGCTTCAAGGTCGTTCCCCTGCGCTACCAATTGCCTGGCTTCGGGTCCTCAACCGCAGCTGCAGGAGGAGAAAGGGGAAGGTGTGATCACTGACATCAGTTATGTTTTCATTAACGCATAAAATGCACACAGTATTTTCACACATAACTTCAAAAACATTGGTGCCCACATGGTTGGCTATGGAGACAAATGTGCGTCGTTTATCAAAGTTTCAGAGCATTGAAAGTGTCAGTCATTGAGCTCATTAGGCTAAACCTAAGCATATGGGACGGGGTCTTTTATGACTCAAATCGGTTGCTGGCTGTTATAAAATTGTAACCGTTACATATTTTTCAAAATGTTTTAGGAATTTGCAGTAAATTGTTTGTTTAGCTGTTATTTTCGATGAGATATGCATCGTGTTCGAGTTCATAGCATATTATTCAACCCAGTCATCATTAGCATGTTAAACGTTATTCACATAGAGTAACAGAATTAGTAAAATTGCATTTCAAACAGCCAGCTGTCTACCTCATTTCAGTGTTGCGATTATACACGATTGTTTCAGTAGCTTTGTAGCCAAGAATGGCGCAGTCGCTCTTTATGGGGTAATTTGCCTTAAAGCCTATCTTATCCAAGCGCTTTATTTATATTTATCTTCGAAGTAAAATACGGATAGCTGACCTAAAGCAGTAAGATATTTGAGAAAAGAAGAGACCCAACGATTATTAGAACAGGAGAGTACTAGGCTACTGTAACATATGATAGTGACCTCAGCGATTCTGACTCAGAGGAAGACGAAGACCATGGATCAGGAGTTTCCGGGTGACATGATAGGGAAAGTGCCAGTGATGCATTATTTGTTAAATATAGGCGTTCAGAATTTTTTGGGAAACTTGAGATTCTTAATAAAATTTAAACCAGTGTCGTTTGCATGCAACTTTATGCATTCACAAAATGCTCTTCGCTTGAGTTTCTAACAATCAAATAACAAACATGTTGATCTTACAGTAAAAAATACAGATGGGTTCATTTACGACCCCGCCCGGTGCTTTTAAGTTGCTTAGTATGCCTGTGTCACAAAGATAGAGTATCCCCCCATACAATTATTTCCCCGTAGCAGAATGGAGTATCCGGCCTGAAGAATGTGAACGGGAGGGTCTATCCTCCAGTCTTGTTGTTCTCGAGACCAAGGTGTTGGTCTCGAGTGCACTCGAGTTCGTTTTTAAAAGTCTTGGTATTGATCTTGGTCTTGAGACCAAAAGTCTTGGTCTTGGTCTTGATACCAAAGGTCTTGGTCTTGAGGTTCAAAGTCTTGGTCTTGAGGTTCAAAGTCTTGGTCCTGGTCTGTAGGTTCAAGTCTTTGTCTTGGTCTTGCAAGACCAAGACTTTTGTCAATGTGAACAGTCATTTAACAAAACGCAAGAATTAACAATTTATCCATTAATTACTAGTACAATTGCTTTAGTATTTACGACGTGTGAATGAGGCTTCACTGTTGTTTTGGACAATTGGACAATTATTTTGACTTCCGATTATTTACCATGAAATAATTTCAAAACAGACTCACGACATTTACATCCAGTGCTTGAAAAGCTGCTGTGTGTTCCAGCGTTTTCCGAACCTACATGTAGCCTAGAACGTATTTTTTGCATAGCAGAATTTTTATGAAGCCCACAGGTCACGTATTGGTCAGAAATTCTGAGCGAATTGGTTTTCATAAAACCAAAAAGACATTTGGAATAACATTTCTCATGTACGACTTTTGTTAATACGAATTATTATGATGTAGTCTGCAATCAGAGTTGTTTTGCTTAAATAAAATAAAATAAAATAAAAGTCTAATTTTTTCATTAAATTAGCGAGTAGTACGACTTGACAATTTTTTGTAAGGAATAAAAGTTTGGATATGATTGTAATTTTTGGGTCTTGGTCTCGATTTGTCTTGGTCTTGAGGTTCAAAGTCTTGGTCTTGGTCTTGAGGTTCAAAGTCTTGGTCTTGGTCTTGAGGTTCAAGGTCTTGGTCTTGGTCTTGAGGTTCAAGGTCTTGGTCTCGGTCTTGAGGTTTAAGGTTTTGACAACAAGACTGCTATCCTCCTCGTGCAAAAGTATCCCCCGTGAGTCGTACAAAATTGTCCCCCATCAAGAAGTTTTTCCCTGCAACATAATTACAAATTGTGCAATTTAAGACAATGTAGAACTATGTCCGTCATAGTAGGCTATCTAGTGAAGTCAATGATCCTCTTATATACTCTCGAGGTTAGGTTCCTGAGAAATTGGAGAAATCGTTACTTTCGAGTTTTCTGGGAAAGTTACGCCGTTGTAAAAATGCCCCGCCAATATTTTGGACAATGAATACCTAAATCCCCCCAATATTTAGGACAAGTCTACGCCAGTGCCCAGGCTACTCTGTGCCGTTTTATTCCATCGGGGGAGGGTAAATTTATTCATCCCTTGGATAGTTTTTGGACGGATAGTCGGTCACGCGACACCGGAATTGCCAAAAGGAAAGTAAAGGAACGACCACAGAGAGGAAAATATTGTGTCTCGTAGGCTCACTATAAATTTGCACGATTAGTCTTTTTAACACCTCGGATGTCAGTCTGATTTACAGCATGTTTCTTCAAACAATTTCCAACACATTGACAAGAACATACTTACTTACTTAAGTGCATCCCTTCTAGAACTGTCACAATAAAAACCAAGAATCCAGACTTAGGGCCTAATAACCCCTGTCATAAAAATCACTTCTAAATAAGCGTAATAAACTTCGAAGGAAGGGTCAAATGGAAGGCGCAGACTCACTTGCGGAGAGCATCAGTCCGCTGATCTTGGAAAACACACAACACGTTTTTCTGCCTTACAAGCTGCCACACCTAAGCAGCTTTGGGATGCGGTCAAATAGTGTGATAATTCGTCTTCTGCCCTGACCAGCAGCACTATAAATTAGACAGGCCTCTTTGATGACATCAATTAGGCTAATAAGTTCTATGATGAAATAGCGACTTCTGTGGACAATTTGACTGAGGAAATCCTTGTTCTTAAAAGCAACACAATGTCATGGGAGTCAACACCGGAATTTCTAAACCATTATGTGAATAATATATAGGCCTACTGGAAATCGAAAGGTCTCTGCGCACACAGCGAAACACAGCCGCTGGACTTTCAGAAACGTTCTATGAGTTGGCGTAATTTGTCACTCGTGTGTTTAAATGCTTTTTTGAAACTGGGACCATTCCGGGTAACTGGCGCGTCACTGTGGTCACTTCCGTGGACACAGTTACAAAACCATCTACTCTGGGTGACTCCAATCCTCTCAAGAATCGCGGGCAAAAATTGTTGTTTCTAAGTGGCTGACATCCAATTTGCCCCGAGAAACTTTAGAGGACCAGTTTGGCCTCAGATCAACCGGCACCAGTGCAATCAAATTCTTTCTACATCACGTCACCTTGATTCTGGAAAGCAACTCTTATGTACGTTGCCTGTTAGTCGACTTCTCTAAAGCATTTGATGTTGACCATTCAATTCTAATCCCTAACGTTATGGAAACATCAAACCGGGTCATTGACTTCCTAACTGGTCGATCTCAAGCAGGGCCGCATTAAGGCTAGTGCGGGCCCGGGTGCTGTGATTTTGGGGGAGGCCTACGAGCCTCCGAAAGGATGGTCGCCGAAAAATTTTTGAATTTCGACATGGTGATTTCATCCATCTTTTTTGGAATTTCATCTTACAAAAAGTCTTATGACATTTTTTTAGTAATTCATCTCTTTTCTATGATGATGTGATGACCTTTTTGGGCCCAAATACAAGTATACAATACAAAAATTTTATGCACTTCCAAAAATGCGGGCCCTTAAAACTGCGGGCCCGGGTGCTGCAGCACCCTTAGCACCCCCCTTAATGCGGGCCTGATCTCAAGTCCTCAAATGCGAGAATGTATTTTCCGATTCTGCTTCCATTAATCGCAGCGTTATCCAAGGGTTTGGTCTTGGTCCGAGCTTCTACATTGTAATGGAGATTGATCCTACCCGTCTCTCTATCCAACGTCTTTTCAAATTTGCAGATGATATTAACCTTCTAGCTCTCCAAAACTTCTCTGTTAGCCTAGAAAATGAATTCGCTAAAATTAGCCCTTCGACGGGCGTGGGGTCAAAAATGACCCCAGCGTGCATTTTCAAACCATATATCTTTGTTAAAACTGAAATGCTTGCTCTGAATATCCACGAGAATTATCGTACAGGTTGTCATTACATATTCCAGTTGAGTGTGCATGGGAATTTTAGATGGACAAAAATTACAGGACATTTATACACTTAAGGTCATGGGGTCATTTTTGACCCCACTACTAATTATTGATGTTTCTTTATCATTAAACAGTCTATAGTTGCACAAACCCACAATATTACTTTCTTATTTATTGTTCCTATTTACATAACGCTCAATTTGTAATTTGTAACCGAACATTTATATAGCGCCACTCAATTCAGCGGCGCTCTCGACCCGCCTCAGCACAAGCACCGGCAAACAAGTTTTCAAGCGTCTACGGAACTGAAAAGGAGAGAGGCTCAAGGTACAATGATTCAATTGCCCTTCCTCACAATTGACGAAAGACTCGATCCTTATCGAGGTTGGTGTAGATTCGTACAGAACATGCGGTCAAAGTCGGAAAAATACGGCATAAACTTATGGATGTGATACGATCGTGAAACCAAGTACGTGTACAATGCCAGTATATATTGCGGCAAAGACAGCGCCGATGCAGCTCCAACCAAAGTCATGAGAGGAACGTCCGCCAGCTCATGCAACCTCTTGAATGTGAAGGTTGCAACATTACCATTGATAACTTAATTGTCACCTCGCTAGCCATGGCTAGAGATGTTCTGCTGACAAAGAAAGCGACTTTGGTTGGTACTATTCGTACTAATTGAGTAGAGTTGCCCAAGAACTTGTGGCTCCCAGAGGACGCGAGTTGTAGCCTACTCTTGTCTTGTAACCTACTCATCCCTTCCGAGAAGGGATGAGTAGGCTACAAGACAAGGGATGAGTAGGAACAGCGGCGATCTATTGCAACTCATCATGAACTGATTAGAGAACGACTAATAGGCGACACTCGGGAACCTCTAAAGAAACGAGGTCGTTACCAAGTTTGTCCCAGACACACGGACAAAAGAGCCATTGCTGTGTGCAAGGCATGCCATAAGAATGAGTGCCCTGCCCACTGTCATATTCTGTCAGACATGTGTCTCTGCTGATCGTTGAAATGCTTTCCTAGGCACTTAGCAGTCTCCTATGTTCATTCTAGTGTCATTTCATTGCAGCGAAGGCGCTATGCATTAGTATTATAAGCCTGTTTTTTATGTGGCGTCATGACATCATGACGTGACGTCATGTCATGACGTCATCTGACGTCATATCATGATATCATTTTAGGCTCATAGCAGTCTCCTGTGTCCAGTATAGTGTCATTTTGTTGTATTCTTGGCGCTAAACATTAATATAAGAACGGTATTAGTTTGTACATGGCATCATGAAATCATGACGTGACGTCATGCCATGACGTCAGAAGACGTCGTATCATGATGTCATTCCTAGGTTTCTAGAAGTCTATGTTCATTATAGTGTCATATCATTGTATTGATGGTGCTATACATTAGTGTAAGAATAGCATTTAAGCCTGTTTGTTTGTGGCGTCAAGACATAACGAAGTGACGTCATGCCATGACGTCATCTGACGTCATGTCAAGATGTCATTCCTAGGCTCATAGTAGTCTATGTTCATTCCAGTGTCACTTCATTGTATTGATGGCACTATATATTAGTGTAAGAACAGTATTACAAGCGTATGCTTGTATGTGTAGTCATGAAATCATGATATGACATCATACCATGACGTCAGATGACGTCATGTCATGAGGACGTGAAACAAGTAATGACATTTAAGTGAATATTACTGATAATAATCACCTTCTCATGCAATCTACGTGCTTATTTTATTCGAATTACATGATTATTACTATGGGGTCAAAATTGACCCCACGACCTTACTTGTATAGTTTTTTTCCCGCCCGACGAAGGGTTAAAGATTGGACCTCCAGCAACAAAATGGCAATCTTGCTAACACAAAAGAAATTGTATTTCATAGACCGAGTTCAAGACTTTTATCTCTTCCGGACCCTATCAGCAATATTGAAAGAGTTAAAATTGTGAAACTACTGGACGTTCTTTTCCGAGAGAATTTAGAATTTGAAGACCATGTGACGTGTAGGCCTATTTTGAAGGCATGCAGACAACGCCTATACCTTCTAAGAGTCCTCCGATCTCATGGAATGCCTCCCAGCAAGCTAACGAACATTTCCCAAGCCTTTGTAGTCTCCCGACTAACTTAAGCTCTTCCATCTTGGGGCTTGTTGCCAACAGAATAGAATTGTGTGGAAGAATTTATTCGTTTTTGCGCAGGGCTGGGCGCAGCAACCTTCTGAATGGTGACATTTTAACGTTGGGGAAGATTTGTGAGAAAAGTTAATTAAGTTCTTTAAGAGCATCAAGTCACCCCATTACCGTCTTCACCAATTACTGATCGCAAAGCACCTTCATAACTTCAACATGCGAAAAAGGAGGCATGCATTCGAACTACCACACTTTAGTACATTGCTTCATAAGAAATCCTTCATCATTCGCGTATTTTACAACTATAAAAACTGGGTTAATGTTAGTCATAATGCTTGTTCCGAGATCTAATGTCTCTCCAGTTGTAGACCCGAGTAATGATTATGTTCCACAGATCATAGCTTCAGATATACACATAGCTTTAGATAATCAGACATTATGAAACTGTTTATAATATTGCATCTGTTTTTGTTCTACTGATATTGTGCTATTTTGCTACTTTCGTCAATCTTTGTATTGTTGTTGTGAAGTATGAGCGTTTGTCTCGTGCTAATAACAGATTACTTACTTACTTACTTAACCTATAATATGCAAATTGTATTTAATCGATAAAACATTTGTCTCCATACAGAGAGTCTACGGAGACAAGTGTACGTAATATGAGAATAAGGATAGTCCGGAATCTGGCAAAGGGTGGACAAGCATCTTGTATATACATAGGGCCTACGCTAACAGACAAGTGCTCGCTCTAAAGACATCTATAATAAATAAATACTGGAGATTAGAGTGCCGTATTTCGTAGACAGTCGATAAGATCGAAGCAACGATTCAGAAGCACTTGGGTCGCTACGCAGTGGCTTGAGGTGGGAATCGAACCTGCGACCCTTCGGTTACAAGGCAACGACCCACACCACTACACCACCGCGTCCCCCTAACATCTGAGAGACTAGCCCAGAGTGCCACTCACCGGGGACGCCTAACTTGTGGGATTCTATTTGTTAATCGTCAATAGGCGATTTTTTTCTCTTGCTATTTGCTATTATCTTGTAACCTGTTGAGGTGTGTCAGCCAGATTATCAGAGATCTATCTTGTATGTATATATATATATATATATATATATATATATATATATATATATATATATATATATATATATATATATATATATATATATATATATATATCAGGAAATAGAGTGACCGTTGGCCGAGTTAAGCTGTGGCAGCAAACAGCTTCCGACCCATGGGGTCGAATGAACAGGCGAATGACAGCTGCCACAGCTGCAGCATATCTAACTTAGTACACTATTTTCTTTTGTACGTATGATGTACTATTTTCAAAGCAGGTCATGCGCTAGAGAACATTTCTGTAGGTGTAGGATCATTGATGTAATCATGGCTATATATTATTTTCAATTTTAAACTAAATACTACTGTGCTGGCTGGCGCTGGTTTCAAAATGATGATAGATAGATAGATAGATAGATAGATAGATAGATAGATAGATAGATAGATAGATAGATAGATAGATAGATAGATAGATAGATAGATAGATAGATAGATAGATAGATAGATAGATAGATAGATAGATAGATAGATAGAGGGACGGACGGTCTGACGGACAGACAGACAGATAGATATAATAGGACTGTGCCAATTATTTCAGAATGATTATAAGTGCATAGTATTAACTTTATAGATAAATTAAGGTCCGTTTATTATATTTGTGGATAAGTGGATTTTTCTTATCAAACAATATAATATTATATAACACAATAACATTACGGATATCTGTTATGTCGTTCGATCCGTCGGTCGATCCTTAACTGCTACTATTGGCTTATTGCAAAAACAAGAAACTTCATACAGAGTCGGCCGGCCGGACGACCGGTGAGGGAGGAATGGGGGAGGAAGGGCCGGGACTAACGCTAATGACTGAAGACAATCGGGGTCATGTTATGAAAGGCAGTAACTGTAATGTACTAGCACTATTAGTTGAAAAGAATAAAAGGGCGCTGTTCATTCTCTGCAGCGCCGCGCAAACCTTGAATTTGGTGAAGCCGGCTGTCCAAACATAATTGGTAGCCTACTCTGACAAAATAGGCATAATGGCATTTTCAAAGAAGATTTGTTTCTTGCGTGTGACAAGACATAGTTCTTCCTTTATGAAACACAGCTCAGGCTGACCAGTTGAGAGGCCCAAATATAAACTTTCTGGACGATGGTATTTATACAGTTCTTAACTGAAATCCAGTCTTGTCTGTGTAAGCTCAAGCTTTCACGATGAGTGCCCTCACAAAGTCCGAAATTGTTACATTTTTCAGAACACTGCACAAATTGATTTCTTTGTATGTTCATAGCCTGTATAATATTCTTATCTTTTCCGTTGTCTCAAAAGCACAAATTACATTTTGTATTTAACTTAAATTGCAATTATATATTGCAGCGACAATATGTTATAAATTATCAAACTGAATTAAATTAGACATGGGCGGCGATCTGGGGGGGGGGGGTCGAGAGGGACAAGTCCCCTCACCTTTGAATGTTGGGGGACACACCATACATCTGTCCCCCAAATTTTGAAGAAACCCTAAAACAGGTCAACAGAACGCGCGAAAAAAATGTTTGTACCTCTTTTTTGACCAAATCAGGAACTTTTGACCAGATCAGTTCAAAAGGTATTCCGTGTCCCCCCACCTGTCAAACAAGATCGCCGCCACTGAAATTAGAGTAGGCCTGTGGCACACAGGCTGTGCTGCAAAAACTATTTGACCCAGGGCCTAAGACTACAGGACAGAATTAAGTCACAACAACATTTAAATGCAGGGATGTAGTCCATATTAAAATCTAACAAAGCCATAGTCTGACGAGGATCTTTGGAGGCAAAGACGAGATCTTGGTGAAAATTTCACAACTGTCCATTTCGCTAATTTTTTGGGTTTTGTACCTTAAGTCACTGAATGTATCTGAAACTGTGTATGATGAAAGTGAGTCAATTGGTCATGTAGGAAATGTGTCTGTTTACGCTAAATTTCCTTAATTTTCCAAATAGGTGACTTTGACAAACAAATTGCCATACTACAGCACTATTGTCATTAGAGTAACGTTACTCTAACCAACCAAACTCGTGTGTAGCGATGTTATTACTGTCACAAATCGCTGATTATATCAGAAAATGTACCTTAGATATCTGCATACAATGGTTTACATATAAGGAGAAAACGATAAATTGAAGAAGCAGCTAATATACTATTACACATTAGTAAATGGAAATGTTGATGAGTGTTTGAAAGGTTAACATGGACAATTTCATTGGCTTATTTTATATAGCATCAAATATTGATGCAGTAAATCATGACTGGTATATATTCAGTTAACAATGAGTCGATTAACATTTCCAGTAGTATCTTTAAAATAAAAACACTTGGCACATAATTCAATTATAGATGAAACCCTTTAATTACTCTAATGACACACACTGTTACTCTATGCCATAGGTCCATTCTGTCCGTCTGTCATGGAGTAACGCTCTCAAATTCATTTGCAGTCGCTAGGTGTCAGCATACAGGGAGGAAGGGAAACTGAAGGACGTACTGACGCACAGTCAGACAGACATATAGATTGACAGACGGAGTGAGTTAGTGAGTGAGGAACGGACGGATACGTACAGACGCACAGCCAAACTGACACAGGGACGGATGGTCAGATAGACAGATTGTTAGACGGAGTGAGTGAAGGCGGGACAGAGCTGAGGCGGGAGGAAGGGAGGAGGCATATAGCCGTACAGACGTGCAGCCAGAAAGACAGACGTTTCCGTCATACTGATGGGCAATTACTCTAGTGATCTATAGCATCGAAGGCTTAGGCTAAATCCAACAATATTCGTATCGAATATCTGTTTTCTTCCATTGCAGCAGAAATGTTATCTTGCACGCTTAGCAGCGGCATGACTGTTGAGTGTCGAGATTGAAACCCATTCCAGGTCGTAGGGCCAGCAACAGAGAATGAGCGGCGCTGCATGATTGCGGTACGCGAGTGAGGGATCATGAGTACAGCTTGGTCAGCTGATTGAAGGTTGGATCGCCGCTGTACAGCAGATGTAGGGCGACAAAAGTCCTGCAAGTATGGGGGCGCGAGTCCCTCCAGGCAGCGCCTAACAAGCGCAGAAACCCTATACGTGATCCATAGTGGGAATGGAAGCCAGTGCAGGACATCCCGCAAAAACTCAGACACCTGGCCAAATTTAAGAATACGGCCAATGAGGCGCGCAGCTACTCGAAGGACCCGATCTAGGCACCCAACCCGGACAGCTGGGAGGCCAGCGTAAAGGGCACTACAATAGTCAAGACGGGTGACTACAAAAGCATGTACAAGGGTAGAGGCAGCCCCCTGTGACAAATAACGAGAAACCACCCTAAGCTGGCGCAGTTGGTAGTAGCAATCGCGACAGGTGTTAATGTGGCGGGCGAACGTGAGTTCCTGTTCCAGGATAACGCTAAGGTCGCGAACAGAGGAGGCAAAGGAGACCAGAGGGAACTTGAGAGCTAAAGCCTCAAGGTTAATTTTTCAAGCTGCTGACGCGTACCCAGCCAGATGAACTGCGTCTTGCTCGGGTTGGGCCTCAGGCGGTTTCAGGACATCCAGGCTTCCAAGGTCTCCGTGGCCTGGACAATCTCAGGGACAGCACCAAATTCAAAACCTTGGGCAAGCCAAGAATAATTGCCAAGCCTAGTGTAAATAGATGTGCCCCAATTTAGTATTAGTATACTTATTATAAGAAATTGTTATAATACTCATGACGTTTTTCATTTATTTACTAGAAACTATTGTTTTGATTAACTTGAATATTGTCTCCACAAGTATTGTGTAGGCCCTATGAAGAAATGTGTGTGAGAATAGGCACAGGCTGTATTCATTTGATAAAACGTTTGTCCCCACAAGGTTTGCTTATGGAGACAAATGTGTGCGTGTGTGAGAATATGCAGGCTGTATTCATTAATTACACGTTTGTCCCCACAAGGTTTGCTTATGGAGACAAATGTGTGCGTGTGTGAGAATATGCAGGCTGTATTCATTAATTACACGTTTGTCCCCACAAGGTTTGCTTATAGAGACAAATGTGTGCGTGTGTGAGAATATGCAGTCTGTATTCATTAATTAAACGTTTGTCCCCACGAAGTTTGCTTATAGAGAGCTTGCGAAAAGAATGATAGTACATTTCTGAACATTAGTTGTTAATTTTTACATTAATATACAGGTAGAAAGTAGACATTCTGTTAAACAATATACATTAACTAGTACCATTACTGACGATTACTTATTATGAAGCATTACACCATTTCCCATTGTACGAAGTATCATAGGCCTAATATTCTAAACTTTACAGCTCGAGGGCCACCCCTAAATATTATCTTATCTAGTAAAAACAAATAGTACAGAAGTCTAATATTTCAATAAACGAATCAAATCATGTGTATGACAATCACAAAGACAAAACCTTTTTAGAAATGGACAGCTAGTAATTGAGCATATGAGATTGTCATCAAAATACAGCTGTAGACCTAGTCCAAGTCTAACTTGTCTAGTAACCAAATAGTACAGAAGTCTCATTTTGCAATAAATGAAACAACTCATGTGTATGACAGTTACAAAGACAAAACCCTTTTTAGTGATGAACATCTAGTGACTGAACACATGATACTGTTATCAAAATACAGCCGTAGTCCAGGTCTAACTTATTTAGTACATAAATAGTACTTCAGAAGTCTTATTTTGCAATAAACAAATCCAATCATGTGTATGACAGTCACAAAGACAAAACCCTTTTTAGAGATGGACATCTAGTGACTGAGTACATGAAACTGTTATCAAAATACAGCACATAGTCCAAGTCTAACGTATTTACTACATAAATAGTACAGAAGTACAGTATCTACTTACAATAAACGAATCAGATCATGTATATGACAGTAGGTATACTCTTACAAAGACAAAACCCTTTTTAGAGATGGACATCTAGTGACTGAGTACACGACACTGTTATCGAAATACAGCTGTAGTCCAAGTCTAACTTGTTTAGTACATAAATAGTACAGAATAAACGAACCAGATCATGGGTATATCATTTACAAACACAAAACCCTTTTTAGAGATGGACATCTAGTGATTGAGTACATGACACTGTTATCAAAATATAGCTGTAGTCCAAGTGCAACTTATTTAGTACAAAAATAGTACAGAAGTCACATCTTACAATAAACGAACCAGATCATGGGTATATCAGTAACAAAAACAAAACCCTTTTTAGAGATGGACATCTAGTGACTGAGTACATGACACTGTTATCAAAATACAGCTGTAGTCCAAGTCTAACGTATTTACTACATAAATAGTACAGAAGTACAGTATCACCTTACAATAAACGAATCAGATCATGTATATGACAGTAGGTATACTCTTACAAAGACAAAACCCCTTTTTAGAGATGGACATCTAGTGACTGAGTACATGACACTGTTATCGAAATACAGCTGTAGTCCAAGTCTAACTTGTTTAGTACATAAATAGTACAGAATAAACGAACCAGATCATGGGTATATCATTTACAAAGACAAAACCCTTTTTAGAGATGGACATCTAGTGATTGAGTACATGACACTGTTATCAAAATATAGCTGTAGTCCAAGTGCAACTTATTTAGTACAAAAATAGTACAGAAGTCACATCTTACAATAAACGAACCAGATCATGGGTATATCAGTAACAAAAACAAAACCCTTTTTTAGAGATGGACATCTAGTGATTGAGTACATGACACTGTTATCAAAATACAGCTGTAGTCCAAGTCTAACTTATTTAGTAGGCTACATAAATAGTACAGAAGTCACATCTTACAATAAACGAACCAGATCATGGGTATATCATTTACAAACCCTTTTTATAGGGTGGACAGCTAGTAACTGAGAACGTGACATTGTCATTAAAATACAGCTGTATTCCAAGTCAGACTACAGAAGTAAAGAAATAGTACAAATAGTAACGAATGAATAGCAATAAATGAATGAGCTGTAGTCCAGGTCTAACTTATCTAGTGAACATATAGTAAAGAAGTCTCATCTTGCAATAAATGAATCAAATCATGAGTGTATCAGTATATTAGTTACAGAGACAAAATCTTTCTAAAGGTGGTTGGCTATAGACCGAGCTCATGACACAATCATCCAATACCGCTGAAGTTCACGTCTAGCCTATTTAAAAATCTAATGGCACAAGAGTCTCATCTAGCATTAAACTAATTCGCTCATCTATATAGCAGTCATATGACCAAAACCCTTTGTTGACGTGGACAGCTAGTGACCCATTACATGACGTAGTCATCAAAAACATATGTAGAACCGAATCGATCCATGTTCAATGCAACTACAATGGTAGCGTCTCATCTAGAGGTAGGCCTAGTAATTCAGATCGAGTCCTGGCTAAAAGCAATACATGAATACAGTTCCGTGGTAAATAAATTAAATCAAACAGAAGCTACTGCAAGGATAAACTGAGTGTTCATAATATACATGACACAAGCAACTAATAGGGTGCAGTTAGTATGAATTTCTCAGTAAGTCTAGTGAATCCAGTGGGCGGATAGAAGGGAGGAAGGTGAAGAGGAAAGAAGAGAGGTAGAGCGAAGCCAATATGAAGAAAAAATAGAAGGATAAGCCAAGTGTTTATGATATTATCATAACATAGATAACTGACACAGACAAGGTACAGATAGCGTGAATCCCTCAGTCAATGTAGTCTATACAGTGAGTCGATAGTAAGTAAGGAAGACAATAGCGAGAAAGAGAAGAAATGAATGATACGAGTGAAAAAGCTTTATCTAATGTCGAAGTTTAAGAGAGCTTATCCTCCTAAGACTCAGTGAAGGAGTCGTAGCAATGATTAGCATCACCGATAGCGCATTGGATAACATCTGGCGTAGAGTGCGAGAGGTAGCGAGTTCAAGCCCCGTAGGCGGACAGCTTTGTAGGCTGCAATTGCGCCGTGTATTGCAGGCTGTCTGTTCTGTTAGTAGTTAAGATTTATCGCATAACTTGTACATGTAAAGCGCAGTGCGGTTAGCAGGCGCTTAAATAAAGAAAATATATTATTATTATTATTATTATTATTATTATTATTATTATTATTATTATTATTATTATTATTATTATTATTATTATTATTATTATTATTATTATTAATGTGATTAGCATTCGTATGGCCGACGAAGCGTACCTAACAAATGCACTGTTATCAATTATACGATTGAAAGGAAATAGGGCCGTAGTGCAAGATGCACACAACCACGATGCCGGGTCTACCCATCAGTCGGGCAACATTTATAGTGGAAAGTCTTCCCACATAGCGAACAAGCTAATTCAGAACAATTAATATATATATATATATATATATATATATATATATATATATATATACACTGTAGAGCGCCTACATGATCGATTGTTAATGGAATCGACAGGTTTCGTGAACAAACATATATGCAGCAGGCGGAAACTAGATACAGAAAATATATATATGTATGTATATATATATATATATATATATATATATATATATATATATATATATATATATATATATATATATATACAGACATAAAATATTGTATGGACTTGTCCATTCTCCAAAGAATAAATAGCCAAATTCAGCTGATTTAAGAGAACTAGACCTTAATACTTACATGCAATGTTCGTCAAATAATTTCGAACTGATCTAGTCATTCTAGTGAAACTGCATTCAATTTGCGTCGTAGTGGTCGCCTAAGGGGGGGGGGCAGAGTTGATAGAGGTTGATTTTTTTTATAGGAGAGTCTGTTGTGAGACATGGAGGGAGAAAACTGTCAGTGAAGAATGATGCAAAGGAGTCGGCAATGGATACATGTGCCATAGTTTGGGAGGGGTGAGAGGAGTCATGGTGACGAACATTGTTTATGGTTTTCCAAAGATTTCTAGGATTGGATGGAATTGAGTGAACAAGAGATGAGAAGAGGCGTTTTTTGGATGACAGAAGTTGGCTGTAGTATCTATTAGTCAAGGTTTTAAGTCAATTAAATACAGCGAGATCACCAGAACGTCTGTAGGCCTATGCTCATTCCAGACGACTGCGAGATGATTTGAGAGCATGAAGGAGACAATTGAACCATGACTTTTTTGCGTGAGCTTCAGGTATAGTTCAAATATTTTTAGGACAGTATACTCTAGTGATTGAAAAGAGAGATGAAGGACAGTAATTTTGCCCATGAAGAAAGAGTAGAGGGGTATACTGCCAGCAGTGGAGAGGAGTGTGGTGAATTCTTATAAGAAGACAGTGATGTTCGGCGTCTGTCGTAGGCGCTAGGGTAGACGGTGTACACAGTGGTGTACAGGGCGATTTCAGCGTTAACGACAATGTCAGTGACCTCGATCTCAGCATACGTTGAATTCGGGCGGCGCCGCTTCCCACCTCTGCACGCGCGTGCACTTGATGTGGCTATTAATGAGTTTATGAGTACGCAGGTTCATTAAGCAATAAACGCTGAAGGCCTAATGCGTTGATTCCTCTGTCTTCATCTATTAATCTGTCCATAAACGCTAGGGCACCAGCTGCTTGGGATTGTTTACCTCTTGCATCTTGCAATGTATTTAGGAACGCCATCGGAAGTACAGTAATCGTAATCGAAATCGTAATCTCGAGGTTTCTACAGAGCCCCAAAGAGCGAAGTAGCGGGAATCAGCTTATTCACAGTATTTATCCGCTGCTCGACCTCTACTTCCTCTTTCAAGAAACGCCTTAAAACTCACTATTTCTCACACGCTTTCAAACATATGGAAATCTAACTGCTCTGCATGTGGCGGCTAACTAACCGCGCCTCAGATTCGCATTTCTGTGTGACTTGCGCGCGTTAAAAATGTTCGTAATAATAATAATAATAATAATAATAATAGGGCCTAATGCTATATAATTCACATTATCTAGCTGGCTATCACGGTGCACTTTTCCCCGGCCAGATTAAGTTGCATAATAAGACGTCTTTCATCCACAGAGAAACGCCTTGAACTATTCATGTTGTAAATAGTTTATGCTATAATCATTTTCCTTAAATTTCTCCTCAAATAGTTTATGAAATTATCACTCTAACGCAGATACTCAAACACACAATGAAGTTGCTACATGTACCTGTATGCCACTATAAGCTGTTTAACTCTTTAAGCTGTCATACCCTGATTCCATTTCTGCGCCACCACACAGCCACCATCATCACCGATTACCACCGTAGCACCCTGCTGTCTCTTCGGCTTGACCTCCCCGGACTCTGACCTGGCACCGGAATGGATAAGGCAGACATGGCTATTGCGGACTTGATATTGTATAGCGCCGGTGAATAAGCTGGTCTCCCTGACGTGGCTTTTGTGTGGCGCTGAGAAATTTCGAAGATTTACATTACATTACATTACACTATAAATTACAAATGTCATGTCTTATTCTAATCTCACTACTATAACGGTTGCTGTAGCTACTTCACGCTTCTGCACTTAGTATGTTATTCAAGTGGATTTGTTCTAATCAAACAATATAATAACGGATATCTCAGGCCCGGGTTAACCATTGGAGCACACGGAGCACATGCTCCGGGGCCCCCGACGACTAAGGGGCCCCCAAATATGAGTCGTTTTTTTGCATCTCAAAATGCAAATTGAATTAACTGTTGGTAAAAAAAAGAAAATAATTTTGGCGAAAATGTGGCGACAAGTCACCTTACTTTGCACTCAGCCTGAATAGGCCCTACTAATGTCGACTAAATATTTTAATTATCTCTGTGGTTACATAATCATTTCGTTTACGTGTTGTGCCGACTTGCGCGTAGCTAACTAACTACGGCAACTTTGCTCTAGTTTCTGTCATTACAACTTAAAGCATTGAATCATTCAATAATGTCGAGTGCTCACAAGTAGGCCTAGGCCTACGCCAGTGGGTTGTTTAAATGTGCTGCAAAGCGCGAACAAGTGAAGTGAAATCTCGAAGTGTTAACACCCCAAAACTGACGACGTTCTTTCAAAGTAGTATAGTTTCTGATAGTATGCCTATCGTAATCGTAATCGTTATCTCCAAACTTCTAAAGCGCCACTCGAAGGCCAAGCGTAGGCCACCAGTCTATTTCACGAGCGCTATGACTGTGAGTGGAAATTAAGTAGGCCTATACAGGGATGGTAGTGAGCCGAAAATTGTCGGCAGATCGTGTTTTGTATCATTTGTTCAAAATATATTTATTTTATTTATTCAGAACATTTATATAGCGCCCGTTTAAGATATCTACTCTATTGTGAGTTATCTTTCGGGGGCGAAACTTCCCGGGGGCGAAATGTCGGGGGCGAATCTTCCGGGGGCGAATCTTCCGGGGGCGAAAAGTCCTAGAACCCTAATGTGATCACTGTGATGCAGTGACAGAGTCGCTGTAGCCTGCTGCCTGTATCCATAAACCGTTTGCATGTTTGTTGACAGTTTGATGATGAAAAAGCCAATATGAATACTGACTATAGAGTAAAATAATTTGACAATCCATTTACTGAGTTTTGCACTGAGCTGTTGCTCTGTAATGATGCGAAATTTGCGTGAGTAAAAGTAATGTGCTTACTATTGTTCTTGAATTTGTGTTTGATTGTAGTCTGAGCCGATTTGAATATTTCTAAATTACGGAAGAGGGAAGGGAGGGAGGAGAGGAAAGAGGTAGGAGGGGATGAAAAGGGAAGACAGGAGGAGGGATGGGACGGAGGGGCCCCAACATGACAGAGTGCTCCAGGGCCCCAAGGATCCTTAACACGGGCCTGGGATATCTGTTATTCTGTCGTTTGGTCGGCTACGGATCGACCATCCGTAACTTCCACTTTGAGCTTTTAGCCAACCCAAGCTCACCTCATATACTGCCGGTCAGGGAGGAATGGAGGCCAGTACTAAATCTAATGATTGAAGACTGTCGGGATCTGTCCCAGATAGGCCGTAACAGTGGTGTACAAGCATAATTATTTGAAATGAATAACATTCCCTGCACACCTTGAATTTGGTGACACCGGTATACATCACGAAATAGACTATCCCCCATAGAGCATATCCGCGGATGGAATAAATCGGTATAGAGTATCCGGGGGATAAACCGTTCTATCCCCCGTCGTCCTACGCATCACGATAGCCAAGACGAAAATCCAGTCAAAATCACCAAAACCAAGTAAATTATTTTCAGGTTGACGTACAAGATAAAGATATGCAACTTAAAAAATTTATGTGTACAATAAATCCAAACATTACGACTGAATACACTTAGAAACCGCCAATAATTCAAACTAAACCGGATAATCCATTTCGCTAAGGGGGATACGCAATTTCGGGGATCCTCTAGTTCGTGACACCGGCTGGCCAAACATATTTGGCACTTTGACAGTATAGACATAAGGCCATTTCAAAGAAGTTTCAGCATTTTTGCGTGTGACAAGACAGTTCTTACTTTATGAAACACAGCTCAGGCCTCGGGCTGACCAGTTGAGAGAACCAAATATAGACTATAAACCATGTTATTTATACAGTCTAGTCTGTGTAAGCTCAAAATTTCACGATGAGTGCGTGCACACAAACTCCGAAATTGTTACTTTTCCCAGAACATTGCACGAATTGATTTCTTTATGGAAATGTTCATAGTCTATACAATATTTCTTATCTTTTTCGTTGTCTCTAAAAGCACAAATTACATTTTGCATTTAATTTAAATATTGCAGTGACAGTATGTTAGAAATTATCAAACTAAATTAAATATAAGTAGCCTGATCAGTGACTTAAGTGATATTTTCATTAACGAATAAATATGTACACAGTAATTTCACGCATAACTTCAAAATCATTGGTCCCCACAAGGTTTGGCTGTGGAGTCAAGTGTGGTTCAGTCTCCCATAATAATTATGCAGGTTGTATTTAATATTATTGATAAGACATTTGTTTCCATAAGGAGTGCCTATGGAGATAAGCATATGTGTGCATATGTGAGCCTAACTAGGCTGTCTATAACTTAACCAACCATTCGCCTCTGCAAAGATTGTCTATAGAGACAAAGGTAATGTATTATATTAGTAATGTATCGTAATGCAATTAGTAACTTCTATTGCGCCGGTGTATAATGCACAAGGCATCAACTGATGGCATACCAAAACCAAGCGATAATCACGTCAATATCCAGAAGATCAGTTTGTAAGACAGAGATGCAGCATATGGTGGATAGGCAAATTTAAGCAATTTTAAAGAGATAAGTTTCAAGTTCAGAACGAAATGATTTAGGAGAGCGCACAGACACAGGGAGAGGGTTCCAAAAACTAGGTCCAGCAACTGAAAACAACTCGTTCACCAAGAACAGTTCTAGATTTAGGTATGATCAGACATAGATTATCAGATGACCGTGTTGATTTATGGTAAGTGTGGGAGTAAGAACTGACTTTAAGCATTGTGGCTGGCCGGAAGTCAAAGTTTTATAAACGATGAGCCCCAATTTGAAACTAATTCTTCGCTGAACAAGAAGCCAATACAAGGATTTAAACACAGAGGTTATATGTTCATATTTTGATGTATTAGTTATGACTCTAGCAAATGTTCCCTCAAACGTTTGCTGGTTTGTGTGCAGAATTGTAAATAAAGTCGTGTGCAAAACGTTACAGTGTCAATTTTGTTTCAGCAATTTTTTTTAGCAGAATTAAAACTATAAAACTAGCCAAGGAGTTCTGCACTCTCTACAGCTTCAGGATGTTTGCCTTATTGATACCAGCAGGAATCCCACTCTAGCCGCTGCGTACGGACCTTGGGCAAGTCCTTCACTCGCCTTATTGCTCGTGGCGCTTCGGCGTGAAAACTCTGACACAGTATCAGTGCTGTAGTCGGGAGCACCTCTGAGTAGTAGTAGGCTTGAAGAGGCGCTATAGAAATATTCGAAATAAATAAATAAATAAATATAGCATGATACAGAGCAGGGGTTCAAATCTGTGGTTAGTCCCCACCCCAAGGGGTGCGAGATGTCATTTCTTGGGTACGACAAAGCGGAAAAGTATGTTACTACTGCACTGTATGTATGTAGAAACTATCTATTAACTGTTAGATTGTTTTACATACCTACAGTACATACAGAGTGAGATAGAGGGAAGGATGATCAATCGCCTTTAAGTCAATTGTAATAAAGACATTGCCATTGTTCGTCCGTATATCAGCTATTTGCAACGCGTTTGTGCGAAATATACCTCCCCTAACCAGATTAAACTGTATGAAGGTTTCAGGGGCAACGAATCACAATCCTTGCGGGGACAAACGTTTCATCAAACGAATACAGCGTGCGTATTATCTCACACACACATTTGTTTCTATAAACAATCCTTGTTGGGAAATATACCTCCCCTAACCAGATTAAACTGCATGAAGGTTTCAGGGGCAACGAATCACAATCCTTGTGGGGACAAACGTTTCATCAAACGAATACAGCCTGCGTATTATCTCACACACACATTTGTTTGTATAAACAATCCTTGTGTGGAAATATTCCTCCGCTAACCAGATTAAACTGTATGAAGGTTTCAGGGGCAACGAATCACAATCCTTGTGGGGACAAACGTTTCATCAAACGAATACAGTCTGCGTATTCTCACACACACACATTTGTCTCTATAAAGAATCCATGTGGGGACAAACGTTTCATCAAACGAATACAATCTGCGTATTCTCACACACACATTTGCCTCTATAAAGAATCCTTGTGGGGACAAACGTTTTTTTTCAAATGAATACAGCCTGCGTATTCTCTCACACACATATATTTCTATAAACAATCGTTGTGAGGAAATATTCCTCCCCCGACCAGATTAAACTGTATGAAGGTTTTAGGGGCAACGAATCACAATCCTTTTGGGGACAAACGTTTCATCAAACGAATACAGCGTGCGTATTATCTCACACACACATTTGTTTCTATAAACAATCCTTGTTGGGAAATATACCTCCCCTAACCAGAATACAGTCTGCATATTCTCACACACACACATTTGTCTCTATAAAGAATCCATGTGGGGACAAACTTTTATCAACTGAGTACAGTCTGCGTATTGTCACACACATTTGTCTCTATAAAGAATCCTTGCGGGGACAAACGTTTTATCAAAAGAATACAGCCTGCGTAGTATCACACACACATACCATACGGGGACAGCGGCACTGCTTTTTAGGCGGATTTGTACACACCTGTTTGCAGTGAAATGTCCAATTGTCCCCATATGGAATTTGTGAGGGTACAATACAGTCACACAGATGGACAACTTACTAAGCATTTGCGGAAGACTACATACTGAATATATTAGTGCATATTTGCCACCAGATGGCCGGATTTTAGAAAAATGTTCATCAGAGAAGTGTGTGTGGATTGTGTGTACACACAGTACACACACTTTTTCCGTGCTTGTGGGGACATGTCCCCACAAGGAAAATTCAATTTCGAGACCGTAGATGCATAAAGGAAGCGATTATTGATGATTTCCTTGTGGGGACTCGAAAAATGTCCCCACATGGAATCGTGTCCCCACAAGGGTGGTTTTAATCCCATAAAAGTCAGCGTAAGGTAGTGAATGCAAGCACACACACACACACACACACACACACACACACACACACACACACACACACACACACACACACACACACACACACACACACACACACACACACACACACATATATATATATTGTTGCATGTGACCTATGAACAGAACACGTGACTAATAGAGGATGGGCTCTAAGGTCAAACAGTATAAATAGAAATGCTAGGAGTGTTAGAGTCAGACTGGAAATAGGTGTTCATGTTAGCGTCCAGTCTCGGTGTATGTAACTTTCTCGATCTCCCTTGTAGGAGTATCGCTTGTTATTATTTATAAGCCAGGCGTAGAAGTCTAGGTTAGACTTGCTGGTGCTTTGGGCAGACGTGTCTGAAGTTTTCTTGTGACGTGGTTTTGTTCTGCATGGTCTGTGAATCTTCTTCGTTTTCTCGTTCGGACAGAAAGGTATATTTTTTGTTTTGCTTGTAAATAGTTCGTTTATGTAAATAAGTACAATAAAGGTTTTCCCTTTTGTGAATCTGGACCTCTTAGCGAGTCATCCCTAGACAAACATGCAATAATATATATAACGTTGCTATTGAAGTTAGCCCCCAAACCGTCACTACACGTTTAAGCGGATCAACAAATAATGTACTTGAATTCAACTGCATTCGTATATATTTTGTACCTCTCGATTCGCCATTTTCTTACAAATGATAAATAACTTATGCGTAGAAAGATAGTGTGAAGTTTCCAGTTTGCGATATGACTACTGCCTCGATTACTGCAACTCTGTCCTGTCCGGTCTTCCCTCATCTACACTATAGCCTCTATCATCTGTTCTTCACACGGCCGCTCGTCTTATAAAAGGTATTGGTCCTAGTCTAGAGATCACATCACACCATCCATGCAACAACTTCACTGGCTTCCCATCCGTGACCGTATCGCTTTCAAAATCTGCCTACTCTCATATACCATATCCACTCTGGAATCTCTCCCACGTACATGGCATCCATGGTCAAACCGTGTTCCGCTACAAATTCCAGAGGACTCCGATCGACTGCACGAGGCGATTATACCATACTTCGCGCCAACCAGAAGTTTGGTAGTCGTGCATTCTCGGTCTCAGGACCCGTACAATAGAACAGTCTTCCAACTACAGTCCGTCAATGCACATCTGTTACCCAGTTTAAATCCAAATTAAAACTCATCTATTCTCATTATTATTATTATTATTCTTATTTTTCCCCGAGGTACATATAATCCCTCAGTAGTCTAAAAAATTACGCTAGGAGCTGTTGTTGAATGTCTGAAAAATCAGGCCTCGTCCTCCGCAACATCAGTAAAAGTGCCACGAAATGCGATGGCGTTGTAGCGCTGGATGCAGATGGAAAAGCGCTGAAAGAGAAAAGTGACCTCCCGCGGCTCTCCAGAAACGGACGAGAGACGCTGGCCAAGCTCACGGATGAAGCTAACCCCGGCAGAGTTGATGGGACCCAGCGTTTCAAGGGCAATAGGCAAAAAGAGGTGTGATGATGGCAACCCCGAGTACTTCTCAATTTTACGTATGGCGGCTTGTTCAGCAGCGGCCCCCGCTGCGTTCGCTGTGTGGGCGATATAGGATGCCGCACAGGTGTGTACCACCGTGGCATCCCTAGCCAGATGTTTGCCTGCCGCCCAGGGGATTAGCGTAGCCCCGTCTGGTCTCCTACCGTCTACACGAAACAAACCAGAGGGTTCTTTCGTGCTTGGAACATCGGCTTTCTGCAGGGCCCGCCAGACTATATCGTTAATGGCGTGATGACGAAGGGCTCGCCCAAAAGCCAATCTATTTATTATTATTTATTTTTTTTACCCGAGGTATCAAGGATCCCTCAGGATTTGGAAAAAAATATTATTATTATTATTATTATTATTATTATTATTATTATTATTATATTATTATTATTATTATTCTTTATTGAAAAACCAACAGCGAACCGCACATTGGTGAACAGGTATAGAAAAAATATAAAACATTGAAGTAATAAGAAGATAATAATATTTGAAAAAAGGAGTGTAAATTTAACAAAAATTAAATATTACTAGGCTACTAACACTACATCATAAGCATCATAATAGTAGAGAAATTTAAAACTAATAACTATTATCTAAAATGTTTGTCAATTTTACTAATTAAACAACATCAAAAAGCATCCTAATAATAAAGCTTTATTATACTATTATTAGGAATGTAGCGTAACGCGCTCTCGTGCAAGACTTGTTTTGTTAAAGCGCGATATAAATGTTTAGTTGTATTGTATTGTATTGTATTGTATGAAATAACAATGTGACACGAATGCTAACTTTCCAGTATATTTGACCATGGACTTCTTACGTCATTGCTGTTGAATATCCCTTAGTGGGGATCCGCTCAATTGCAATAGGTAAAAGGCTAATATGGACAGAAATTTTATATAGAATTCCAATATGCGGCCGAGATATCGTATCAAGGACTTTCCTTGAAAAGTAGCTAAACAAATCTTTATTACTATTACAGATCGATTCTTAAAGGCGGTTTATTATAATTTATGGATAGAAGTTATTGAAAAAATGCATAAAGAAGTTTCCATAAGATTCTCGAATTGAACAAACAGTAGGAGATCAACTGTAGGAATGTCCAGAGGATATCAGATCCACTACAATAGAGTTGCAGTCACTGAATTCAACCCTGTGTTATCGAGTAGAACATAATCAATGTCGAGAGTGATTAACACCAGTAAAGCCTCAAATTGAAAATATTGGCATCTAGGCTAATTTGTTTTATAGAATATACTGGCGCGTTTCATTGTATCAACATTACCAATCGTTCTTTCAAATAGAAACATATTTACATTTTCTTTTAATCTAAGTATTCACCAAAATCGGCATGCAAAACCATTTTAAAGTGTTTTGTTTCATAAGGGGACCAAAAGCAAGTCACACGTTTCGAGAATTTATGAAACATGCTTCATGACAACATCTTTCGGGTATTCCTTTCGGCATTAATGGGGAAAACCTAGCACAACAGCTATTTGTTTGAAAGCTCTTGAAGATTAAAAATCCAAGTTTTCGAAGCTCTTTCAGATAATGAATCATTTCGACAAAATCTCTTTTCTTCAAAGCACGTCCTCTCAATAATGGTGTATGTATTTCGATTATCAGCTGCTTAACCGACTTCAGTTCTTCTGTATCTTCCAACACTAAATTTCGCAGTGCAGGCCATTCAGCACCTTCAACGTCTATTTTCAGAACATCCAATGTTCGCTGCAAAGAATAAACAGTTTAATAAAATCAATTGCATTCAGCTCAATTTGATTATATTAGCTTGTAATAAATTGGATATAGAAAATATATTATAATTATGAGACTAATTTTTCTGTTGACGCAGCACACAAGTGTGAGCCATTGCATTTTTAAAATGCAGACGTTAAAACATGTATGTCACGTGATTTCCCGTCTAAACAGCAACAAACCGCTACACTGACACAACCACATAGCCTACACGTAATGTTATGGATTTTAGGTCCACTGTAATAAAAGCTGGAAATGGTTTTAATATCTGCGTTCGTGTGTCGCTGATAAAGTGAACAACTCTGTCAATCAATCAATCAACCAATCAATCAATCAATCAATCAATCAATCAATCAATCAATCAATTTTTATTGATCAAAGAACAGTGCAAGTAACAACAGATGATAACAAAAAACCAGGTATTGTTAAAAAACAACACTGGACAAGGAGCAAGGGCGAACCAGAAGGGCAGAGGCCCGCTAATTTGGGTAATCCATACTCTAATCACATAATGATGGCCGGTATAATATCATCAGATAACACCAAAAAACTACACGAAAAGCCAAAAGAAGAAAAACGAAAACAATAATTCAGTTTAATCGCTGAAGCTTTTCATCAAGCCAATGATAAATTTTCAACTTTACATCTGTATCATGGCCCCTACTATAAAGCAGGCAGATTCATTTAATTTTAATTACCTGTAAATTTTCATTAACTAGGCACCTTTGTCTTTTAAATAAACTCCCCATCGTTCTTGAATATATCAAGTGTAACAGCACTTCGAATGTTCAGTGCAGTGCCTCCACTCCTTGGGAATTTTCCCAAGATCTTGAGAATTGGCGGAGCTTCTTGGGATCTGAGGATTTTCCATGGCAATCTGGGGATTTGTACTAAAGGTCTACAGTCATAATATAATATTAATATTTCATATGGAATTATAACAAAAGGCACTTGTTGACTTGTTGTCGTTGAGTGACTCTTTGGCCATGTTTCTACGGCTACTGGTCATTTACTTCTGTTCCTTGCTTACACTTATCTTGTGAAAAACATGACACATGACGTCATACTTCATCCGTTCATTCCGTAGATTCCGTAAGCCATAGTTCCATACATTTTACCGCCGATGCGGACGTTCCAAGTTTTACGCAATTATTAAAGGAAAAGGACTAAATCGTCGTAAAGTCGTAACATTTTTAAACGGGAATTTGTCATGGCATCATCTGATTCTGACTCTGAGTCTGGTGACACTGGCGCCGAGCCGCATAGAAAGCCAAGGTATGGTATTATAGACAACTGTTCAACGAGGAATGGCTGAAAATCGATGAATTTAAACTTCGGATTAAACCAATGAGAGAAGATAAATATGCAGCAAAATGTAGCGTTTGTTCCAAAACACTGACTGGCGTTAACAGGTCGGCACTACTGAAACATGCAGAGTCTGCCAAACACGTTGAAAACTACGAAACAAAACAGAGCATGATTTGTATCAATAAGTTCTTTAAGAAACAGACCACTCCCACCATTGACTGCATGACAGTTAGGCCTACATGGGATTTTAGTACAATCTTGGGATTTTTAGTACAATCTTGGGATTTTTGTGGCAAGATCTTGGGATTTCTGAAAATGGAGAGTGGAAGCACTGGTTGTCACAAAAGTGTATTGTCATAGCATGAAATGCGCTAAAGGAAGCAATATGTTGGGAGTGCGTAAGCCTTGAGAAAATGCGCTAAAGGAAGGGAGAAGGAGTGTCGTTGGCACAGAACGAAGTGGAGAGGAATGGAAGAAGATGGCGACAATGTCGGGTGCAATTTGAGATTCTTATTTCAAATTGTAAATGTCGACTGTCAAGCTAAATGTGTAGTATTGTCCGAGAAAAGAACCTTTCTTGGGTAAACGTACGTTTTAGCGTATTTAATTATTGGACGAAATGTCCACGTTCGCTTTAACCTAGGCCTATTTAATTATTGGAAGCTGTATGAGCGATGAAAATACAAATCAAACTGGAAGTTGGATTTGCGATGAAAATATAAGTCAAACTGGAAGCTGGATTAGCGATTAAAATGGAGATCAAACGAGAAGCTGGATGTGCAAAGAAGGTAATCCCTGGGATTAAGATTACTAAGGGATATGAAGCCGATGAATATAGGATCTTTTATCTAGACTATGTGTGTGGCTCACATCCGGGACCTTAGTAACACCGGCTAGTCAAACATGGGTCGGTTATAGCTGGCTTAACTAAATAAAAACACTTATCAATAGCTGCAGGATTTTGGCATCCTGTCTGTTACTTAGTTTCAGACTATTTATTTATTTAGACTGTCCGTAATTTACTTTAATCGCATAATTATGTCCTTATTAATAAATAAATCGCTAAAAGAATCTAGAGCGATTCCGAGAGTGTTTACTTCTGCTCTGAGCCAAGTCGCCCCTCTCCAAAAAGCCCGGATGTCACTTTTCTAAAAATAGATGGCCACAGACATCGCCTGCGATGAATCAGAAAAGACGAACTCTCATTGGCTGACGCGTTGCCGCTTCATATCCCTTTTAGTAATCTTAATCCCAGGTAATCCTCCACGTTACGTGCGTTCATTATGTACACTCTTATGGTGGATAGTTATCAGCAATTGTGATGTCTGATGAAAATATAACTCAAGCTAGAAGTTGGATGATTGATAAAATATTATTGAAACTAGAAGCTGGATAAATGATGAAAATATTACATAATAAACGGAAACTAGGAGTTGGAATTGCGATGAAACTGTATCGTTTAACGCCGATAATTATCATTGCCGTGGATGAGCGATGAAAACATTTCATAGTAAAACTTGAAATAGAAGCTGGATATGCGATGAAAATTAGCTAAAACTGGAAGCTGGATGGATGAACGATTAAAATGTGTAATATTAAACTAAACTAGAAGCTGGAAGGTGGATGAAATAATTAAATACGCTATTCATTTTTTCGAAATCCTGCCAATAATTAAATACGCTAAAGCGTACGTTTGCCCCTTTCTTGGGTATGTATTTGTTCAATCGTTTTGGAATTGTGAACTTTGACGAATTTCGGTGTAGAGAGAGACGAGGGGCGTTTCTGTACACTAACTGAGCACGCGGTATGTTTTATATTTTAGTTTCTGGTCAAGTTCAATGGAAAGAAGTCGAGTCTGGAATATAATTTCGTGTTCTCTGTGGATTATACACAAATTCGATAATTTGGCGATTTGTGGAAGTGGCCGATATTCTGGAAATCGTTATTGATACGTATTGGCGAAGGCGATAATTCTCATATATTTGAGATATCCGGATAATTAATATCTTATCGATCGACGGTAGGCAGAGAAATTGCATTGTTCTTCCGGCCTTGTACAATCCGTTGGCAGGCGATATTTATTTCAGCCGGGGAAATTCTTAGTATAAATCCCATTTACTCCAATTCAATAGAAGGCTATAATATTAGCTTGTTTCTGATAAGTAAGATAGCCATACACACTTGTATAAAATTGTTGTATTGTTAGATTGTAAGTAAGATAGTGATTGAAACTTGTATAGATTAGTTTGTACCTCTAACCTGACTATAAGTAAGATAGTATGCTCAATATGTTAAGCTTAGTTTGTCGTACCGACAAACTAAAAAGGTTCAATTGAATTATTTACAGTACGGACAGTACGTATTATTTTCGATTAATAATAAACTTACAAAACTTTCCAAATTGATTAATATATGGAAAATACAGCTATAGAAAGATCTGTATCGCGCCAGTCGGGCTCTAGCTCAATAGTAGAACAGGCCTTAGACCGACAAAGTGTTGTGTTAGAAAGACAGAGTGCCATCTTGAAGAGTTTGAGTGTTGCTCAAGAGCAAGCCTCGGAACGACAGAATGTAATGCAAGTTAATCAAAGCGCGATGTTAGAGAGAATGAGTGTGATCCAGGAGCAAGCCTCAGAAAGACAGAGTGCTATCTTAGAGTTCCTGGTATCACGCTTAGAGCGCCTCGAGCCAATGCCTACTAGTAAATTCGCTGTGGAGTCACAAGCGAACCCTGGTTCCAGAAATGCTGCTGGGGCTGTTGCCCATCCGGCAACCGCGCCTATCCACTCGACCATCAGCTTGGTAAATAATAAAGATAGTGCACAGTTAAGACACGTCTCTGATCTTAGTCTAGCCAAGTACCTAGATAGTTCTGACTGGCTTATCAGAAACAAGGGCTCCACAGCGATGCGCCGGGTCGTCAACGGAGTTTGCAGGTGCGACAATTGGCACCGGAAGTGGTGTTACAATTGGAGAAGGCGCAGGCGCGACATACTCATGGCTGTAGCGAGGGTATACGCGGGTTTACAGCGTATACTAACCTCTCCAGAGACCGTATAGCCATTGACTAATGAAATTTTTACGGAAAAGAAAGAGAATGAAAGGTTTTGAGGGCGAATGACTTAAAAAAGGTCATCAACTTTTTCAGAGACGAATTCCAAAAAAGTTCAAAAATTTGTTGAGAATTCCTAAAAGCTCATCAATTTATTTTTCTCAGACGAATTCCTAAAAAAGGTCATCACATTTTTAGGGTGACACCAGCCCTAGTGACGCCGCTTCTCATCGGTAGCGTATACTCACCTCTAATTTTACCACTACAGCCCTGAGCCTATCATATCTATAGTTGCATTTACTCTATTTCTACCTATAGGCAACTTCATTACGGTAGTGCATTTTTATTCAATGACGTTCACAATTCGCCAATTTTTTCAACTATTTCTTCTTTCAATTCAACATACGATAAACTCAATTTTGCACATCAATTCCCTTTTAGACTAGCTCAACGCAAATCAACTCTATCTGTAGCCAATTTCAAATCGCTCACATCAGCTTATGGTTTCGTGCTCCTCACTAATTTTGCTTTAGTGCTTGGACTCCTTCCAGTATCCGAATTTGCGACCCTGCCCTGGTCGCTCAACAGCGGACACGGACCTTTTTAACCGGGCGATATCTAAGCCGATATCAATTCTGCCTTGTATTCTTACTATCAGCGCTAATGTTACAGTAGATGAGGTGGTATGTACCCATTTCGTTTCGCCTCGGAATAGAAAGCCTGTTTCTGGGTTCGGGTTCCAACTGCTTTTGAGGTTTCTGAAGCGCCTATTCCCTTTGCGCAGCGCCATAGATGACATTTCCACTGCAGCCTCACCATTCAGGCATTGCCCGATTTAATTGATTCACCCTCTCGCCGCATTGCGGTATTGGTCGGACTTTAAAGGAAAAACGAAAACATAATGGATGTCCTCAGTAAATTCTTCTAAACTAAAGATCATTATTGTGGGTTTCGAATGACGAGTTGCTGCCATTTGACATTGAAACAATTTGATTATGGCAATTATTAAAGAAGAAGCAGCTACCAGAGAGAAAGGTTTTATAATTTCGTTTTAATAAATGGCTATTTCTTGGAAAATATTACGGTTAAATGTGAGTGCCATATCTGGGACGTAATAGGTTCAGTCGCGAGGTTTAATTACTGGTCTTTGCGCAGCTCTGCCCTCGACACGATATTTAGTATAATATATATTGCAACACAATCGACCTTATCCCAGCGATAATCTGCTGTGTTGCCATGTGAAAGAAATTGAAATTGTGACCAACAGGCTTTCAGAAAGAGGCTCATTTTGCATATGTTTCTCAATTTGAACCAAAGGTAAAACTTATTGCACTTGCGAAAAGTTTTCCCAAAAAAAACAAATGCAAAAGCTGCATGTGCACAATTCTTTCAATAATACATGCAAGGAATCAAGCATATGACAAGTAAATTATGAAACATAACGTACTCGTGCATAATTCTATTGGTTGCTGTTTGAAGCGGAACAAATAACCCGATGCATCGTAAAATATTGTCTACTGTGCGGGGTCCCTATAATGGAAACAATTGGATCGAGTGTGAAAAGGTTTAGAAAAGTGTTAATTACATAGCTCAGAACTCCAGTTCCTTTAGATTATGTTAGCGGAATAGAAATAGTTTGGTATTGAAAAGTCTACCATAATATAAATACCTCTTCATGATGCAACATTTTTCTGATTGTTGAAAGTTTGCGAAGTGTCCATCCTCTTTTGTCCACAAAGTCATCACCGAATAGACCGAGGTCGTGAAATTGGATATTAGGAGGATGTATGTGATCTTGTTTTCCAATGCTATAAAATGAAAGACTGTTTCTTTCATTGTACGTAAGCGCTAATTTATATTCTTGTTTAAATTTGATACTGCTGTTTGCATTTTACCGTTACCTTTGTCGAATTGCGCGTAATATTCCAGATTTAGATTGTGAGTATGGCCTTGCGAGCTGGAGGAAGCGCCTCTCCATTTGCACTAACAGTCCTCGTCCAGTGTCAGGCTTCGCTGGCTACAGACCCCATCTTTCACAACCGCGGGCGAGCACTGCACGAACGTTTGTGTAATTGGATCATTTTCGTAAACGTAATGTTAAACTATACTTTTTAAATCGCTACTCTAGAACTAATCGCTGGGCACCAGCTTCTTCAAGAGCTCCTCGTCATATAAGACGTATTGTCAGCAGAGCGATATCCAGTGGAGATCCAAGCACGGTTGCCACAGAAAGACAAGAAAGAGGAGCCAAAGCAGCCGCTACGGCGGGTTTCGTTGGGGACGAGGAAGTTTGGAAGCTAGTGGATAGGCAGTGTTTAATCTAGTCCCCCTCTTCTGGGAGGGGAAACAAGGTTTCTGGGGGGACCAACGAATTTACACAAGATTTTTGTCTCTGTAATTTCATCCATCTTGAAAAGTTTCAGACTTTTCCTAATTTCATCTTCCAAAAAATCATCTCTGGGGGGAAAAACCATGTATCCACATGTATCCTGGGGGGGGAGAATTTTCCTCCCCTAAAGGTCTCTACATTGTAATATTGCTGGCCTCTGGGGTGAAACATCAATCCTGGGGGGAACATTCCCCCCCCCAAAGACGTCTAGATTAGACACTGGTGGATAGGATGGATTAGGGTATGAATTCTTAAAGAGGTGAGACTTCAGTTTTGAGTGGACAACCTGTAGGGTGAAAAGTAGTGGAACCTGATGCAGATTACGATAGAGCAAGTGCGGTATTGATGAAGGAAACTAGAATTTGCAGAATTCACAGGGAAGTTAGTTCCAGAGTCGAGGTGCAGTATGGTACATGGATCGGTTGGAGAACTTCAAGCGGGTCCTATCTCACTCTCTCCTTTCTGGGAAAACGAGAGACTGAGATTGGAGGATGAACTCATACAATGGGATGGCTGGATTTTGCCAAGGAGCTTTGGCTGGGAGTACAATAATTATTGTGAGTTGTAGGTTAGCGATAGGAGTTAGAAGTGGATGCGCTCATGCATTTTCAGCCAGCGGAGTGATTTAAGGACGGGAGTTGTATGGTTTTGCTCAGGCGAGTGAATTTTGGATAAGTTGTAGACGCTCAAGTTGGGTGGATCTGAAGTTGAGGAATAGGGAATAACAGTACTCAAGCTTGGAGTGGACAGTGGAGGGAGCAGTTTTGAAGTCAACCATGGCGGAGGTGACAAATATTCATCAAGCAAATGCGCGAGAGGTTGGAGTTGTGATTAAAGAAGGAGAGATGTTGTTCAACGGTAATGTTATGACTGCGTATAGGAGAGTCGCAGATGAAGAGGGGAATTGAAGTTTGTGGATTGTGTGTAAGAAAGGGTCTAGCACTCGTTACGTCATATTTCCGGTATATTCCGGTATATCGACCGACTATATCAAAGGACACCGCCGTGTTGGTATTTGTGGTTATCGTCGTCAACCAGACACGCGTCGCGGTTATAGGTCTTCCCACGCGTTGGAAATCGCCGCTACAGTAATGGATAGAACACTGGCGTGAAGAGCTGAATTTACCAAGACCGAATCCCGTAGACCCCGTACGGCTTTTTCAGCCTTCCACTCGCTAGGTGGCTGTGGTTAAATGAATAGTAGGCCATATGGCGCCGGAGGCTGCCGCTTAAATACAGTTATATTCGACTTCTGTAAAACTGTTATCATGTGCTTCTACTATATTCATGTATGTTAGCAGTGTTATTTTATTTCCAGCATTAATTTCTATTCCAGTTCTTATTCTATTCCAATGCTATAATTTTAGTTCTAGTTCTAGTTCCTCTTAAGAAATAAATTTTATTCTTATTTTAGTTCTAGTTCCTCTTAAGAAATAAATTTTATTCTTATTCTAGTTCCACTTCCTCTTTATAAATAATTTTAGTTCCAGTTCTAGTTCCAAGAAAAATTATTTGTAGTTTCACTTCCAAATCCACTTACAGTTCTCACAGTTCTAACATGAACGGTTAATGTCTGTCGGTCAATGTGAATGCGACTGTTAATAAAACAGTTTATAGGCAGACACACCAAAAAGTTACCAGTCAATTATTTTACTGTTGAGTTTCAAAAACACCCGCATCTCAAGGGATTTCCTCAATCGATTCCTGCGACATGTAGACATCCACCCTGCAACAAAAAAGATTCTACGAACGCCTCTGATGCGGGAGCTGAAACTAAATCCTCAGCTATAACAGCGAACCGTTGGTAAACTGAATGTCTACTCTGCCAGAAGTCAAAGAGACTAGGAAAAGCGACATGTTCTTCGATTTCCTGAATGTATTTAGAAAGTTCTGCTGCAATGCTGTCAGGAGCATGTTTGATGGGGGAGTCTGAGCGCCTCACTCTTGTTGCCAGAAGTTTGAATCAAAGAGCGTATATTATTTATAGAATATAGGATATACGGAGAAGCTTCATCATAGCGCGCACCGTGACGTCAATCAAGAGCCGTCGTCATTCCGCATAGTTATTAGTTAACGTTAGAATTATCGGTTGGGCAGCTGAAAAATTAGTTTTTATTCTATTGCGTTCTCGTTCTAGAAAAAATATTGAAATTTTTATTCCTTTTCTATTCTCGTTCCACAGGTATTTTTCGTTCCAGTTTTCGTTCTGTGGAACTAATATTAAATAATTATTATTCCTATTCTATTCTCTGGAACGAAAATAACACTGGTCCCATCTCCCCGAATTCATGCGCCAATGTCCATGGACTTAATGTGAAGCTAAATGACCTACTGCTCTCGTTTGGTCTGTGAGAGCTTCAATCCTCCAAATTTTTACAGAAGGCGGTCAATAAAATCCTACTACCTAGTATCCCGACACACTATTCCCTTGCCGACAGGTTCCTCCAATTATTATGTTCAGACTACTATAAAAGTCTTAAGTTTCCCAACGTTTCTTCATTTGACGGTCCTAAATCCAACCTAAATCACCCCACTGGTTCTCAGGCTATTCCATCGAACAACACTGACCGAGATTCGTAATCTTGTTTCAGCGTCTCCCAATAAACCAGCGGTTCTCAACCTTTTTAGACTCGAGGACCATGCACTCCTAAATATTGTGTCTCGGTCGCGGACCGCCACTAAAAATTGTGCCAAAAGCAAATTAATACAAAATAATTTTTGCCATAAATCCTCGCATTATTTGTTTCCTGCTGCCATCTAGCCGATTCTTGTGATTCAAATGAAACAGAAACATAATTTGTCTGTTTGCATGCTTTTAATGGTAAACAATCTAAATTGTAGACCTTGCTCGCGGACCACCAGGCAGATGGTCGCGGACCACAGGTTGAGAACCACTGCAATAAACAATGCGCCTAAGGCGTCATTCCTACTGCCATTTAAAAAGAATGCTTTTATATTTTATACCAAAGAATTATATCCATCGTTGACCTCTATCTCGTATGGGGATGCTTCCTCGCCAGTTTCGCCCATGCACCGGTTAACACTCACTAAAAACTATCTCTCTCTCCCGATGATCAACCAAATTTTCGTCCCATCTCTACTCTCAATTTCATTTTCAAATTCTTACCATTCACTATGATATTTAATCAACTGCAATCATACTCCTACACTTAGCAGCTGATTTTCAGACCTTCGATCATGAAATGCTCATTCACCACCTCGATCAATCTGGTCCCGCATTCAGTTGGTTCGCGTCTTACCTACATCCTCGTACTAAACCAATACGAATTTAAATCAACGGACATCTGCGCCCACTGTCTTGAGTTGTGGTATACCACAAGGTTCTGTATTGGGACCACTCCTATTTACATTGAATACCACTCCACTTGGCTCCTTACTAACAGACAGTGCTCTCGACTACTATTTGTATGCTGGCAATATGCAGCTATTCTTTTCATTTTGGTATTTCCACGACGTCGTCTAATCCTTCTCTTCAGTTGATAGCTACTGTGAACTGAGTTTTGTGTACAGTCTTGCAGTGCGAGATTTTAGCGTATATATTTAGTGCGTACTTTAGTTTCACGTGTATATGTATATATGATAAATGCATAACGTTTAATTGTACTGTCTTAGTGACACGCGCGGCCGGCCGATCTGGGCAGCGGCGCGCTATATGTATATTATAAGATTTCGCTTATGCGCACAGAAGACAGGTGTGTCAAGAGGCGCGAAGAATTATGCTGACTAGAGAAGTTTAAATTCGAGTGTGTTCGCTGTAGTAGTGTGGCTGACTAGTTGAGTTGTAATCGAATTGAGTTTTGTCTGTTTGTTTCTTATTAAACTAGAAGATATTAAACTGTGTTGCTGATTAATTCAGGTTATACTTATACGTAGAATTAGTGTTCAAAAGGTGAACGTTAAATAGGCGTTAAGTACGAAGAGAACAAGGATTTGATCAGAAGGATTGTCAACGGAAGGATTGGGTTGACATTATTTGGTGGCAGCGGTGGGATAAATACTCACGGTGGAATAAATACTCACGGTGGAATAAATACTCACGGTGGATATAAACTCAGTGGATTAAAATTCACGTTATCACCTCCTTCGGCGGATAGAAGAATTTACAACGGTGTTAGAAGAATCTACGACGGTGATAAAAGAATTTACGCGTTGTTGCTGTGTGACGTGTCTACGATATCATCGACGGTGGAACACGAGAAACGGTATAAAAAATTTCGTTGTTTTCCACGAACAAATATAAAAGAAATCCCGTTTGTTTATCGATTCACACAACAAGAAAAACCGTGACTTCTTTGAAAAGAGAAATCACCAAAGTAAACAAGTAAGATGGAGAAACTAAGTGCTGAAAGACAAGCAGATATTAAGAAGATGTCTACGGAAAGGCTGAAACAGCGTTTGTTGAAAGCCGGTTTTAAAGAAGAACAATTAGAAGGTATGTCACGTGGTGACATGATACAGGAACTCGCTGAAGTGTGGGTTAAAGAAGAAGTCGAAGAAGAAGGTGCCGTTGGCGGTGCCGTCGAAAAGGCTATTGAAAAACCTCTTGCGCCTATGTCTATGGAGATGTTGATGCAGTGGATGATGATGAAAGAAGATAGGGAGGAGAAACGGAGACAAGAAGAGAAAGATAGGGAGGAGAAACGGAGACAAGAAGAGAAAGAAAGAGAGGAGAGACGAAGACAAGAAGAGAAAGAGCTGAGACAAGAAGCAGAACGTGTAAGGCAAGACGATTTGCGCTTGCAGAGAGAGAAAGAAGAGAAAGCAGAACGTCTTCAGAGAGAGAAAGAAGAGAAAGAATTGCGCTTGCAGAGAGAGAAAGAAGAGAAGGCGGAACTTGTAAGGCAAGAGGAATTGCGCCTGCAGAGAGAGAGAGAAGATAAAGCAGAACAAGTGCGTAAGGCAGAACTGGAATTGCAAAAGCATCAGTTTGAGATTCAATTAGAACAGTTGAAACGAGATAGAGAAGATGCTGAAAGAAGAAGACTGGAGCAGATGATTGAATTTGAAAGAGCTAGAAAAAGTGATGAAGAGGTTCGTCAGCAACAGATTGAAGCAAAGAGAATGCGTGAAGAAGAAAAAGAAAAAGCGCGAACGTTAGAGTTAGAACGCGCGGAACAGATCAGACAAGAAGAACTCAAATTTCAGAAAGAAAGTTTGGAAAAGGCAGAGGCAGAAAGACAAGAACGTCTGAAACTGGAGAAATCAAAATTGACATTGAAAGAAACACAAATGAGAGAAGAACGGGAAGCAGAAAGAAGGAAGCAGCAAGAAAGTGAAACTTTGGTGTCAAAAATTAAGAAAATAGGTGATGCAATGAAGCATGTATTGCCTCAAATGCCAACTGATATGATGGAGGTGCCATTATATTTTGAAACAGTCGAGAACGCGTTTCGTAGTTTTGCTGTGGAAAAGCCGTTTTGGGTGAAATTATTACTACCATTGATGACGCCGAAAGCTCGAACTGTTCTGAATAGATTGTCATACGATGATCTAGATAATTATGATAGAGTCAAGCAGCACTTATTAAAAGAATTTAAATTGACCTCGAGAGAATACAGAGCCAGATTTGTGGATGCTAAGAAGACAACAGAAGAGACTTATACGATGTTTACGGCAAGACTGAAGAACTTGCTAAACTATTACGTGAGAAGTCGAAACGTGAACAGAGAGTATGATACGCTCTTTGATTTGCTGGTAGCGGATAAGCTGAAAGAATGTTTACCGCCAGGTCCACTACAGTTTGTATTGTCAAAAGAAGGAACTGACTGTCTCCAAGCTAGTGCAGTGGCAGACTTAGCAGACATTCATGTAAACAATCGAATTGGGTTTGCGATCCCAAATATAAACAGTTATCCTTCTCAACGTTCCGTAAACCAAAGCCAGAGTGGAAAGTGGAAAAGTAATCCAGGAACAGGGAATCAGTTCATAGGTAAAGAAGTCAAGGCTAGTGTCCCTGTACCCAATGAGACCAGAGAAGTGACGTTTGGTCGTCAGGGATTTAACAAATCGTCAGCGCCGTTTGCCAAGAGGGAAGGCAACACATCGTTTACGCAGTATAAGAGAAATGAAGGAAATGAACAACGAGGCATGGTTGTGAAGCGTTGTCACAACTGTGGTTCAGACAAACATTTGGTTAAATTTTGTCCAGTTCCAGTGGCAGCAGCTAGTTCTAGCAGAAATCAAGAACACACAAGGGTGAATTTGATTCAAGTGGTTAGTGATACAGATAATCAAACCGCGAGTCAAGAAAACCAAGAGACTGAAGTAAAGTCAGTAATGAAATGTGGTATTCAAAAAGAAATTCTATTGGATGCTGGAATTCAGAGAGAAGTCGCAGGAAAAGATGACAGTCGAATATTGAAGAAATCGTTCTTGCAATATGTCGAGGTTGAAATTCGTGCAGTAGACATAAAGAGCCAGTGAAAGTCAAAGCACTGAGCGACTCGGGAGCAGAAATTCCGGTGATTAGTGAAGAATTACTGGAAGGCATGAAGGTGGAACAAATTGGAAAAGTGAATTTGCAATGTGTGGCAGGAGATGCCATTCCTGCGAAGTTAGTGAAAGTGGATGTTAGATTGTGTGGTAGTGACGTGGAAGAAGAGGGATTTCCGCGTAAAATCCAGTGTTCACTTACACCTTATGTCACCTTGATGTGTGCTAGTATGGCAAAGATGGGCAGTACAGAAAGATTCTTGTTGCATCCAGAGATAATTGCCGAATTAAAAGCCGTACCACAGATGAAAGTTAAAACGATACAAGGAGATGTGAGTGTACGAGCAAATGTAATGACGAGAGCGCAGAGTCGGAAACAGGAAATGGTAGATGTTGATGAGAAGAGTGAAACTGAAAGTTCAAGTGATGAGGAAAACGAAAGTAATGAGCAACGAAGCTTATCGCGAGATGGTGTAATAGCAGAGATGAACGAGCAAGAGATGGCTGCATGCGAGAATGGCACATTAAATGAAACTGAAGAAGACGATGAATGTGATGTGGGGATAGGAGACTTGTATAGAGATGAAGAAATGGACGAAGAACAAAAGGTGCAGATTGCCGATTCGAAGAAGTTCGAAGAGCAACAGAGAAAGGATGAATCGTTGAAGCCGTGGTGGAAGTTAGCACAAGAGAAAGAATCTGAATTCTGTGTGATCAACGGTTTATTGCATAAGAAATATCAGATATTAGACCAGACGATATATCAACTAGTGTTACCAAAAGAGAGACGAATAAAAGTGATGGAATTGGCGCATGAGTCGGTATTTGGAGGACATCTAGGAGAAGAGAAAACAAGAGAACGAATAAAGTTGTCCTTTGTATGGCCAAAGATGAGAAGAGACATCGTGAAATTTTGTAAGTCTTGTGAGAAATGTCAACTAAAGGCAAGGAGTTTGGTGATGGATAGAGTGCCCATCACTCCAGTCTCAAGAGAAGAGGTCGCCTTCAAGAGAATGACGATGGACCTCGTTGGCCCGATCGATCCGGTATCTGCTGCAGGTCACAAGTATTGTTTATGCATTGTGGACTCGTGCACCAGATGGCCTACAATCTTTTTATTGAAATCGCTGACAGCGAAGGCTGTGTGTGAAGCGTTGATGGAACTATTCATGAATGTTGGTGTGCCGTCCGTGATTACAAGTGACCAAGGAACGAACTTCACAGCCAGTTTGACAAGAGAATTTCTCAATTTAATGGGCTGTAGTCCAAGATTCGACACACCAGGACACCCAGAGGCTGCTGGATTAGTAGAAAGATGGAATCAGACATTTAAAAAGATGATCCATCATGTGATAATAGACAACCCGAGGAAATGGCATAAGATAATTCCTTTCACAGTGTGGGCATTACGAGAAGTGCCGAATGCAACTACTGGAGTATCACCATATATGCTTGTCTATGGGAAAATTCCGAGAGGACCATTGGCAATATTAAAAGAGAGTTGGACTAGAGAAATAAACTTACCACCTCATGTTGGAGTTAAACCAGAAAAGTATTTAAAAGAACTCAAAGAAAATATGGAGAAAGCATTATTGTTTGCAGAATCCTACTCTCGAGAAAAGCAATTACAATACACGAATCAGTATAACAAGAGAGCAAAGCACAAAGAATTTGAAGCTGGTGAGAAAGTCATTGTTTTGTATCCAACGTCAACAAACAAACTTATTTCTCGATGGCATGGTCCATGTACGATCATACATCGAAGATCAAAGTACTCTTATTTAGTCGATATGGGTGAAAATGGTCGAAAAATAATTCACGCCAACAAGATCAGAAAATATGTTACTCGAGCATTAAGTTGTGGTCTAATTGTTGAAGAAGATGAAGATTTTGGTTCAGTGGTTGAATTACCAATGAGGAACGAGGTTCAAGATGACAAGAATTCACTTAACCTCGATCCTGAACAAATTAGCCATTTAACAGTAACTCAGCAAGAACAGTTGTTGAACGTCTTGAACAAATACTGTGACAGATTTTCAGAAAAACCCGGATTATGTACATTGGTTGAACATGAAATTGAACTAAAACCAGGATTTCGTGAAAAGGAATTTGCAGCATATCGAATTCCTTTGATTTATCCAGCAGAAGTGGAACGTCAGATCAAAGAAATGTTAAAAACAAACATTATCAAACCATCATCGAGCAGAATGGCAAGCCCTTTGGTTATTGTTAAAAAGAAAGACGGATCTTTGAGACTTGCCTGTGACTACAGATACATTAACTCATTCACAGTGGATTGTAAATATCCGATGCCGATTGTCAGAGACGTTTTGAACAAAGTTGGAAAGTCTAATGTGATTTCTATTTTGGACTGTCGAAGTGCTTATTGGACTTGTCCTGTAAAACAATCTGATCAATGGAAGACAGCTTTTGTAACACATAATGGACTGTATGAATTTACTCGAGTTCCTTTTGGAATGATAAATTCAGGCCGAACTTTTGTTAAGGCGATAAATTTAGTTTTACAGCCTATAAGTGACTTTGCAGAACCGTATGTTGATGACATTGCTGTGCATTCTGACAGTTGGAAAGTTCACTTGCAGCATCTAGATGCATTTTTGATGCAAATGAGATTGCATAACGTTACTTTGAATTTGAAAAAATGCATATTTGGTAAGAGTGAGGTAAGGTTTATCGGTCATGTGGTTGGGTCTGGTAAGATAAAGATGAATCCAGACAGAATTGAAAGTTTGACTAATTTGAAGATCCCAGAAACTAAGAAGCAAGTTAAGCAACTGCTTGGATTTTTTAATTATTACAGACAGTTTATTAAGGACTTTGCACAGATTGCGAAACCTTTATCTGATTTAACTAGTAAACGTGTTTCTGATAAGATTGATTGGACTGTTGAACATCAGCAAGCATTTGATTTACTTAAAGAGGCTGTGCGATCCAAAGTAGTGTTATATGTTTTTGAAGTGGGAAAACCATTCAATTTGTACTGCGATAGTAGTGACTTTGCAGTCGGTGCTGTTTTAACACAGATGGACGACAAGGGAATAGAACGCCCTGTGTCATTTATCAGTCAGAAATTAACTGATACCCAGAAGAGATGGGCTACTGTGGAAAAGGAAGCCTATGCTATTGTTTGGGCTTTAAACAAGTTAAAAGAAATTATAATTGGATAAAAAATTTTCATTTTTACTGATCACAATCCTCTTACATACTTGACTGAGTCAATGTCTAAGTCTGCTAAACTTGTGCGTTGGGCGTTAGCCTTACAAACTTTTGATGTTGAGGTGAAGTACAAGAAGGGCAGATTGAATATTATTGCTGATTGTTTGTCAAGGTTATAAGTAATCGTAAGACTGTTTATTAATTAGTTAGATATATATATATGTTTCATGTATTTTGGTAATTTCGCAAATTTTGAAATTTAATTTGCTCAATTCCAGAAAAAGGAAGGAGGTAATGTGAACTGAGTTTTGTGTACAGTCTTGCAGTGCGAGATTTTAGCGTATATATTTAGTGCGCTTACTTTAGTTTCACGTGTATATGTATATATGATAAATGCATAACGTTTAATTGTACTGTCTTAGTGACACGCGCGGCCGGCCGATCTGGGCAGCGGCGCGCTATATGTATATTATAAGATTTCGCTTATGCGCACAGAAGACAGGTGTGTCAAGAGGCGCGAAGAATTATGCTGACTAGAGAAGTTTAAATTCGAGTGTGTTCGCTGTAGTAGTGTGGCTGACTAGTTGAGTTGTAATCGAATTGAGTTTTGTCTGTTTGTTTCTTATTAAACTAGAAGATATTAAACTGTGTTGCTGATTAATTCAGGTTATACTTATACGTAGAATTAGTGTTCAAAAGGTGAACGTTAAATAGGCGTTAAGTACGAAGAGAACAAGGATTTGATCAGAAGGATTGTCAACGGAAGGATTGGGTTGACAGCTACTATTTGGGCGTTGTGCATTGGATGGTCCTGGATGGCTAGTAACTTAATAATGAGCTTATTCTGAATCCTTCTGAAACTCAATCTCTCATTTGAGGGATAAGCTAATCGGAAGGATTACTTGTTAACCCTCGTAGTAGCCTATATCGATAAGTTAGTCACACTTAGGGTGTTGGGGTCCATATGATCACCAATGTTAAAACCAACGGATTATTGGTAGAACGTTATGTAGTAGCAATAAGATATGTGGATATATCATAGGCGTTATTTGTGGGGGTACGAGGGGTACCCCTACTTTTTGGACTGGGGTACCGTACTCCCCCCCCCACTTTTGAACAATGCCAATCAATATCTTATTGTTGTGCTATCCCAGAGATCGCAGTCTCCGCCTTGCTTCCTGTATGTAAGAAATTGGTACCCATCGCATTTTACAAGAAAGTTAAGCCCCTCAGTCCTATACTGTCTTACTTTCTAATAAAAACGTGGCAGTTGTTATGACTTTATATTGTGATAAAAGGAACTGAAAAAGAAAAAAGCAAGAAGGCAGGGAAATGACTAAAATTTCAAACTTGTCATTGTATCTTAGTTTTTTCTCCTGCTGTTGTCTTTGTATCTTTGTAATATTTAGAATATCTCCTGAAGGTGGCAGTCGAGTTTACTACCCATGACTAGGCCTACTTATGTTCCTGCTCTGGAACGGGGACATAAGGATTTATACTGTTTTTATGATAGGCCAAAAAATGCTAAACTCTAGTACGCAACTGACACGTTGTTTACATTATTTTTCGTCCATCATAATCTAAATTTGTCACAAACTGTCCGGATTTTCTGTCTTCTTCACGTGCATAATTTGCACATTCCACGTTTTCCTTGAGGTCTGGCGTGATGTTGGTTGCTATCTATATTATCATGCATTTGTCACGAACTCATTTGATCACACAAACACAAGAGCAAAATTGTGTTGAAAATCGAGTAATATATACAATACATAAATATCAATATAGTTAACAATAGTACAAATTGCTACATCACACGCCTCTTTTTCATTTGCTTCTCTCTGTGTCATGTGATTGATGAGCTCCAACTCGTTGAGTAGCTACGGGTTCTACGCTCAACTGCTCGACTCGTCGGGCGTAACTCCAAGTATGCTCCTGTCTCTGCGTATATGCGCCATGTGTTGCACTGGCTTCCTGTTGCCCAGAGTATCTTCTGTCGGGTCACTGCTTTACTCTTTCGCTGTCTTCTTGACTGCGCCGCATCTTACCTACGCGACCTTTGCCGTCCGGTGTCCGACGTCGTAGCGCGTCGGGCACCTCGCTCCTCGACCAGAGGGTAGCTCTTGGTCCCATGTCTTCGTTCTTCTAGGCCTACTAGGCAGCGCCGGGATTACTCAGTTGTTGGTCCCTCTACTTGGAATGGACTCCCGCTGCAACTGCGCCTACTACCTCTGAACAATATGCCTGCGTTATATAAATCATTCCAAGTCTTTCTTTTTAGCCGTTTGACTGGCAGTGTTCCTGAGTATGTAACTTGAAGGGGCGCCATATAAATTCTCAGAATGAATGAATGAATGAATTAACACATATATTGTTACATGAACTAAACCAGTGACACTGCAATGTAAAATCTTGAATTAAACTGCAAAATTAAATTTTTGTGTTGTCTCCAAATGCATTATTACCATTGGGGTCCATTTGGACCCCAACACCTCAACTGTATAATCGGCTCATACCATGCCCCACAAGTGGTATGGAATATTTATTTTAACAGGAATTATTCCTTGCCATAAATGATGAAAAGTCATAAAATTTCAGCTTCTTAAGTGCACGGCATCGCTACATTTTATTTAAATGAAAACGCGCTTGGGGTCCATGTGGGCCCCAACAAGCTATGAGGGTTAACCGCCGATGAAGCACTCAGTTGGAGCGTGACGTTTGAAATTCAGTTGATCTGAATAAAGCCGTAACATAGTTACAAATAGACATACCATGTTCGGAGCATTATGCAGATCAGCTCAATTTCACGTTCGGGATATTCGTAGAATCAGATCTCTGTTGCACCATACTTTGTTAGTCCCACTGGCTATGCTTTTTTCCCAGTAGACTTGACCAATAGAACTCACTTCTCAGTGGTATCATTTAGTTCGTACAGAAATCTCTTGCTAGAGCCATTACAAAGCCCTAAAGATCAGTATATTACGCCAAATTTGCACTCATTGCAATGTTTGCCCATCTAGCAAATTTTAAAATCTATCTTTCGGTTCAAAAATACCAACCGAAATGTCGCTGTTTCATGACCACCCATCGTACATATAGATATTGCACTCGATCAATGGATACTGTGACTCTTGTTGTGCCCCGCACCCGAGCAGTGTTGGATTCTCGTGCATTTTCAGACGATGGTCAGAGGCTAAGGCCTGTTTCCCAAAACTTTGTAATGGCGGGCCAGTTGCAATATTTTCAAGCAAGTGGATGGCCAGGTTGCCGAAGGTGCCGGAGCAAAATGGGGGTAGGGGATCTGGGATGGGGCTCGGTGAGCCCATCCCATTTTTTGCAAATCTATAAGGATTTATACTCTTTTTATGATAGGCCAAAAAATGCTAAAGTCTAGTACGCAACTGACACATTGTTTACATTATTTTTCGTCCAGAGACGTTTGCTCGCACGCGTTGAATAGAAAGATATTCCTACCTAATGGGACTACTAAATTGGTTTTTGACTGAAATTCTAAAGTACTCCGCACAACAGCTCCGGTCGCTACGATCGCACTATTCTAAAATCGCTCTTCAAATCTCGGATCTAGCCTCCTCGTGAAGGCCGGTCTCTAGACTAAAGAGATAATCCCATAGGATTCCCACATGGTTCCTTCCTCTTTCTTCCTTGAGAATGAAAGGTCAAATTTGTCACTTTCACAGCGCATGAGGCGAAATCAAATTGCTGTGCCAGCAATAGGCCGCAATAAGTACCAAATTAAGATTTTATAAGCCTAATTTGACTACCAAGATCGAGGACCAAAGACGTTTTGGGTTGTCTTTATGTTGTTCAACCAGGCTCTGCCAGTGGTCAGCCTCCTTCGGAGGACAGAGGCGATGTAATGCTCGGAGTTGGGGTCCTGAGCATCTTTGAGGTGGTTTGATGGGTGGTGTTGATGGCAGGTGGTAGAGGGAAGTCCGTTCCGGCGATGACGAAGCAGGTGCAAAAGAGCTACGGCTTTTGATTCCATTCGCTGGTAAGGCAGGTACTGAAATAGAAGCAGTACTTTCAGTTTCAGATTGAGAGTGCGACGAGGATGGAAGAAAGAGGAAGGAACCATGTGGGAATCCTATGGGATTATCTCTTTAGTCTAGAGACCGGCCTTCACGAGGAGGCCAGATCCGAGATTTGAAGAGCGATTTTAGAATAGTGCGATCGTAGCGACCGGAGCTGTTGTGCGGAGTACTTTAGAATTTCCGTCAAAAACCAATTTAGTAGTCCCATTAGGTAGGAATATCTTTCTATTCAACGCGTGCGAGCAAACGTCTCTGGAAATAGGCCAATGCACATCGTGCTCTTTTAAACCTACAAGGCGTACGAAATGGCGTACCCGTAGGTGATAGGCGAAACATTCTGATGAAATAAAACTAACTTTCCACTGAATTCTGCGTAGGTAACGATTAGAAGTCACAATCGGTCAATGTCACCAGACTATAAGGAGAAAAACTACCCAAGAATTAGAAGGTAAATCTAACTTAGAACGTCAAATAAGAAAAATCCGGAGCAACGTGTTGAAATCTAGGCCCAGCGCACACGTGAATAGCGCACACGTGACGTCATCTGGAAATACAAAAATCTGATCTGCGAAGAAAGATTTGAAGGTGTAGGCTAAAGCATTGGAGGGAAGGGAAGACACAATTGAAGCCCGTAAGATTATTTTTACTTGAAAGGAGGGAAAACAGTGGGAGATGTTAATTGAATTAGTATCATGCACGACAACTCGAGATCACAGATATAAATAACTTAAGAATCCGAAAGATCTTTAGGGGATAGATCCTTAAGGGCAAGAGTTTTAGATTTGTAAAATGGTTTGGACGATAGTAGTCTCTCGTTGAAGACTATCAACTTTTTAAAAAGAAGCATAGGCCCTAAAATGTGGGCTACAAAGCATCCCAGTTTAATTTGTAGCTGCAGTGCATCTAACGGTGACCCGTCAAAAGTGCCGTGGACAAAAGCGCCCCAACAAATGCGCCCCGACAAATGCGCCACAGAAAAACCAAAAGTAGCGCCAAAAAATCACCGACAAATGTGCCCCGACATTTGCGCCATATAATAACATTATTGGCTGTATGCAGTGCTTTTTTCAGCCGGAACGCGCCGGAACGGCGTTCCGGCACCTTTTTCAGCTACAGAAAATTATTTATAAATTATTTTAATAATAACAACAAAAATTCTGTTATTTTAATTTAATTTCATTGTTTCTTAACTGTTTTCAGTGGTTATTAAGACCCCTCCCACCCCACAATCCCGTTTTTCTCGTGACTTTAGCCCTCCCATAATTGTTGCGTTCCGCAACCTATTGTTCCGTTCCGGAACCTTTTTTCTAGAAAAAAAAGCACTGGCTGCATGAGTTCACTTGACGGGAAGCAGTTGAATAGATTAGGCCTACACAGCGGTGTTCGATCTAAGACAGCTGAAAAGCACAGTCCCTAGGTCAGCGCACCTGAAAGTTACTTGTCGGAATTAACCCTCGGGCTACCAAGGGGGGGGTGGTTACCACCCCCCCCCCTACGTTTTTCTGGAAAAACTTTTTTTGCACATGGAATATAATTTTGACATTTTAGGTAGCTGTAGGGGGTCCATTTGCGCAAATTTTGAGGTAACAGTCATGATGATATCCCACGCCATAAAAAAGTTATACCCGATATAGCCTAGGTACCACTTATGAAATCAGGAATTTCTCTCGTCAGCTGTTAGCTGTTGTCGACTATAAAGGTATTCATTATTCTTTCTGGAAGAGAAACAACTATGCCATTCTTTAGAGGGAATTTAGGGTTATATTTACTTGCTTAGTTATTTGTCTTTTGATAACCGGAAGTGATCATAATGAATAATAATACGCTTTTTCAGTGTGAAAATCACTGATGCAATATCACAACGTAAACCGATATGGTTGGGTATGGGGAAGGGCTATAAACAGTTGAAGCAGAATACTAACAGAGTAAAGCAGTGCTGTGAAGTGTTCAAGAAGCCGGTTTGCAGGAAGCTTTCGCACAAAACAATGAAAGTAACTTGCAATAACTGCAAGGACCACTGACGTTTTTTTTGACTGCCGAGAAAAATTACATAATTTCTTGTTTCATGTTTTCATGTTGATATAGCTGCACGCCTTTAGGTTTTGTCTGTAACTAAAACAGACTTTGGAATAGTTTGTATTGTTGAAAATTAAGCCTAATTATATTTATTATATTTAGAATATTCTTGGATACATAGTTCATTTTCAAAACCCACATCATTTATATATTTTTGTCCAGGTATTTACGTAACAATCGTAATTGTCTATGGGCATGTATATATACACACACACATATACCGGTAATAATGTGTGTGTGTGCATATATATATATATATATATATATATATATATATATATATATATATATATATATATATATATATATATATATATATATATCAGTCTTGCGTGTCGATGTAGGGCCTTACGTCATAATATTAATTGATCAATAGTACAAATTGTGTGCGATAATATCAGATATCGTTAAATGGACCGGTGCCTTTGTTAAAAACTATATAATTTCGAGATGCATTCATATATTTTACAACTAAATATACCATTCTTTTCAGAAATGAATGCTGAATCAAATGCTGTATTACATGATATGATATCTTAAACCAAACACGAAATTCCGGGGGGGTGGTAACCACCCCCCCTTGGTAGCCGATGTCGCAAAAAAACCTTGGTAGCCTGAGGGTTAAAGCTATATAATAAATTCGTTTATAAATTTATAATAAATTCCCTCTCAAAGCCCTACCTGCACCTCACCGCGGTGAGAGGGTGAACAGTCAAGTAAGGGATAGCCTGGTGGGGCTATGCCATCAGTGGTGAAGACCTTGGTCGGAGACCTTGGTCGAAGAACCACCTTGGGCGTCTCGCGAGGTGGAAAGGCTCACCAGGAACCCCGAAACAGCTGGCCAACGCAGGAGGCAGGTGTTGGAAGGACACCTCAGACCGGAAGAGGCCAAAATGGCCCAACGATCTCCTTACCCTACCAGGAGAGGACTGGTCACCGCCTGGCAAGAGACCAAGAAACTCCTAACAAAATGAACACGAAATTAAAGAATGCAGATAACGACGTTAACGGGGCTCCCCTGAAAATACAGAGGAACACCGCGTCCGGCAGGAACGGAGGAGGGAACCGGGCCGTTCAGGTCGTCATCCCGAGAAATCCTGGAACCCAGAAGATAAAAGGAGGTTCAAAAGATCAGATCTTCAACGGTAAAGAAACCATGTTCGTGGGAACATGGAATGTGAGAACACTGTATGCAGTTGGACAACTGGACATACTACTACACCAGGTTAGAGAGCTGAGATGGAGCGTCATGGGAATAGCAGAGACGAGATGGACAGGGACAGGAGAGATGAACAAGGATGACTATAAGATCATATACACAGGAAGAGAAGATGGGAAGCACCAAGAAGGAGTAGCGCTGATCATGGATAAGAAAGCAACTAGAGCCCTGATAGGCTATGCAACAAGGGGGTCACGACTCATCAAAGCAAGATTCAGAACGGCGATGGGAAAGACGACGATCATCCAAGTGTATGCACCAACAGCGGCCTCAACAGAGGAAGGGATAGAAGACTTCTACGAGAACCTACAAGAAATGATACAGGACATACCGAGTCAGGAGATTCTGATCATAATGGGTGACTTCAACGCAAAGGTGGGGAGAGACTGGGAAACGTGGAAGGGAGCACTGGGAAAATTCGGATATGGGGAGGAAAACGAGAGAGGCGAAAGACTGCTAAACTTCTGCACGAATAACAACTTTAGAGTCATGAACTCAGCATTCTATCAAAAGAAGGACAGTAGGAAATGGACTTGGGAGTCGCCAGACGGCAGAACCAAGAACAGAATCGACTACATCATAGTTAACAACAGATGGAGGAGCAGTGTAACAACCTGCAGAGCATACTCGGGACCGGACGTGGCGTCAGACCACAAACTAGTAATGGCAGGCATACGAATAAAGCTAAAAACAGCAAGAAGACAGGGAAAGATAAGAAGATATGACGTGGAAAAACTGGAGGGGACAGAAATGAAACAAAGGTACAAGGAGGAACTAAAAAGGAAATGGAAGAAGGCCATGGAAAAGGAGGAGGGAGCTGAAACCTCTGTGGAGGGGATTTGGAAGGAGATCAGATAAATCTACAACGAGACGGCAAGACAAGTGTTGGGATACAGAGAAACAAGAAAGAGGAAACCGTGGATAACACAAGAAGTGCTTAGGCTAAGTGACCAAAGGAAAGAACTAAGGAGGACCAAAAGGGACAACGAAGGAAACAGGAAAAGATACAACAAAATAACTAGAGAAATCAAAAAGAAAGCAAAGCAATGTAAAGAACAATGGATAGAGGAAAAATGCACAGAGGCGGAGCATAGCGCGGAGAGACAAGACACCAGAGGATTGTTCAGAATGGCGGAGGAAATATGTGGCACAGTGAGCAGCGAATCATCAGAAATAAGGAACAAAGAGGGCGAAAAGATAGAGAACAAGGACGAGATCAGAGGAAGATGGAGAGAACACTTCGAGGAACTGTACAACGAAGAGAATCCAACTGACATCACGGTCTTGGAGGAAATGCCACAGAATAACAACCAGGATAGACTAGGTCACATACTCAGAGGAGAAATAGAAGAAGCGATAAAAAACCAAAAAAAGAGGAAAGCACTAGGGGAAGATAACATCACAGCAGAAATGATCAGGGAAGGAGAGGAGTGCTCAGTGGAGATGATGCACACCCTGTGCAACAGGATATACCAAGGAAAGAAATGCCCGGAGGACTGGGGAAAGGCGATCATAGTCCCCATACACAAGAAAAAGGACAAGACTATCTGCAGCAACTACAGAGGAATCAGCCTCCTAAGCGTGCCTGGGAAAGTGTACACCAGAGTCCTGCAACAACGACTACGGAGGTATGTGGAGGAAATAGTGGGGAAGGAACAAGCGGGTTTCAGAAGAGGAAGGGGAACAGTGGACCAAATATTCACAATTAGGCAACTGGCGGAGAAATACTATGAAAAGAACAAGGTGATATATAACAACTTCATAGATTTCAGACAAGCTTTCGACAGTGTCTGGCAGCAGGGGCTGTGGAGAGTGATGAGGAACTACGGAGTACCGGAAGAGCTAGTGGAACTACTGGAGGACCTGTACAGTAAAACGATAAGCGCAGTGAGAGTAGACGGGGAGCTAACGGAATGGTTCAGAGTACATGTTGGAGTAAGACAAGGCTGCGGTCTATCCCCATACCTATTCAACCTGATATTGGAGGCAATGATGGACATAGCGCTGGCAGATACAGAAATAGGGGTGAGAATAAATGGAGAAATAGTCAACAACCTAAGATTTGCAGACGATATAGACCTGATGGCGGAAAGCGAAAGCCAACTACAGGAACTAACGACCAGGGTACACGAAAGTAGTAAAAGATTCGGGCTTAGGATCAACGGAGAGAAGACCAAAACAATGACAATTGGCAAGGAAAAAAAGAAGATAACCATCATCTTGGAAGGAGAGGAGTTGGAGCAGGTGGCGGAATTTGTGTACCTTGGGGGTGTAATTACGGAAGATGCAGAATCGACAAGGGACATAAGGAAAAGAATTGGGCTGGCATCGGCAATGTTTGGGAAGCTGAGGAAACTATGGAGATCAGGCAACATCTCAATAAGAACAAAAACCAAGCTATATGAAACACTGGTAATACCGGTCCTTATGTATGGAGCAGAGTCTTGGTGCGTGAAAAGGGAGGACGAGAGAAGACTGCTGGTGGCGGAGATGGGATGGCTACGAGGACTACTGAATAGATCACGGAGAGAAAAGATACGGAACGAAGTGACACGAGAAGAACTGGGACATAAGAAAACGGTAGTGGAAAGAATAAAGAAAAGAAGACTAACATGGTATGGACATGTGATCAGAATGGAGAGCGGAAGAATGCCGGCAAAGGCGCTGCACGGAGAAGTGGAGGGAACGAGGAGCAGGGGACGACCGAAGAAGAAGTGGATAGATAATGTACTGGAGGACATAGAAGACAGAGGATGGGAGTTGAAAAAGGCAATAGAACTCGCAAGAGACCGGCCGAAATGGAGAAGTTTTGTTGGAGCCTCATCGTCGGTGAACACTTGACGGAGGAGAAAAAGAAAAAGAAATAAATTCGTTTATCTGTTAAAAAGAAAAATTTACTGATATTTGTAAAGCCGGAATTTAATTAGAATTGTTTAAGGATTTAAAGATATGTGTTACAACTTAATTAGAATTGTTTAAGGGATCAACCATGATAATATAACTAAAACTGGAAGCTGGATCAACGATGATAATCAAACTAAAACTATAGGTTAAAGTTACACGTTGGTGGCGCATCTGTCGGGGCGCATTTGTCGGGACGCTTTTGCCCACGGCGCTTTTGACGGGGTGCCCATCTAACACAGGTTGCATGCCTTCTAAGCTACCTGTTCTGTCGTGTTAACCCCAGTATGCCTACAGACTGTTTCAATATTTTCGGCAGTTTATATCGGATTCATCAAAGAATGCAAACAGGTTGTGAGAATTTAAATTCTGTGAAAGTCAATATATTATGTCGTCGAAGTTCTTTGAAATGTTTAAAAGAAATCTGATGTCCGTATTCAATTCCTCTTTCGGCTATAATTCGTGTTTGTGAACATATAAGTGTTATTGCGATAGAAGACCTTTGTCGTAGGTGCTGTGAAGATAAAAATACCAATTTCGTTTATTTCTGAAAAGCTGACTGAAAAACATAAAATAGCGTATGAGAGTTGTCTAAACATATAGTTTTATGTACTGGTTATAACTCAAAAAAATATTTTACTCTTATAATTTGTGTTAATGCAAATTGTAAGAGTAAGATAACCACAGCAGCCGCTCGCGACAGGATGGATAGATTACTTCTCAGAGCGAAAATGGTTGGCCATCTTTCTGAATCAATGCCTAATGTGGAGCAGCTGATGAGATGGGCCGATTTGGTCCTGCTACAGTAGTGAATAATAGGTTTGTATGAAAGCAATCGCACAGAACCTATGGGCCGTTATGAGAGCAATCACGCAGATACTGGAGCAATCTATTTATGAGTGCACGCATTCCAAGGAGAATAAGGTTATGAATTATGAATTATGATTATCAATCAATCAACTGGACATTTATATAGCGCGCTCTTTAAGGAATTAGGAATTAGGAATTATGATTAGGTATTATGAAGTATGAAGTATGAATATATGTGTTGGAAGACTTCAACCCTCTCCTTTAACATCTAACAAAAATATAAGAAAGTTTGCATATAAGTAAGTATATACATAATATGCATGAAAGTTAGTAAGTAAGCAAGTTAACAAATATTATAGGTCGAACTATACAGTTATATGAAGACGATGAAAAAACATTTTTATGTACATTGCCAAAGACATGTTGGGTGTGCATGGTGGTAGTTTTTACAGTAAAAATTACACTTTAATATATCTAAATGTGTGGATTAGTAATTTCTTTGATTAAATTGCAACTCTTAATTTGCAATAGCGCATAGTTTGACAGTGTGTATGTTTTTTTAATTCTTAAGTTGTGTGAAATGCTGACTTGGACATTAAAAGTTCAACACGATAGTTTAAGAGATGCGAACGATGAAGACTCGTAGACTTTTGCTAAAGTTAAGGTTCCAAAGACAGCGTAGAATGAGTGTTTGAGTAGGAAGCTTACGAATTTGAATTTGCATGGGACGATGATTTGTACGATTAAGTTACAGCTCTTAAGGTGAAACATCACATCGTTTGATGTTTTCTATACTAAAATTCTGAATTGTATGTTCCTATGACGTGTGAAATACTGACGTGTACAATAAAAATTAAATCTTTTTGATTCTTAACATGCCTGGAACAACAACTTGCAAGGTTAAATTGCAACTCTTAGTTTGCAATTGTGCATAGTTTGACATGTTGTACCATAAATTCTGAATTTTCAATTCCTAAGACGTCTGAAATGCTGACTTGTGCACTAAAATTTCAAATGTTGATTACAAAGACGTGCGAGATAAACCTAAGATGTGCATGTGCAAATGGAATGAGCATGAAAATTTTGGTGTTCTAGATTGCAAAGACCTGTTGGTTAGACGTGGGCGAGATTTCTACAGTAAAATTATACTTTTAGGTTGCTAAGATGCATGGAAAAAGACTTTGTATGGTAAAATATCAGATGGAGTTGGATTCTCTGACGCTAAAACTACAACTTTTACAATCCTAAGGTGTAGGTGTCATTGACTTGTATGGCTAAGTTACAACTCTTATGGTGAAACACCGCATCTTTGAAGTTTTCTACATCAACCTTCTAACTTGTATATTCCTAAGGTGTTTGAAATACCGAACTATACATTAGAATTACAAATCTTATGGTGAAACATTGCATAGTTTGACGCCTTGTACACTAAATTCCAAATTTTTGATTCCTAAGTTGCATGATATACTGCCTTGCATTGAAAAATTTCAACATGCAAGTTGAAAAAAGACGCCAACGAGGAACACTTGTGCGCTAATTTGAAGACTTGTACGTTTTCAAAGACATATGGAGCAGGTGGAAGCTTACGAAGTTTAGTTTCAATGGGACGATGAGTTGTATGGTTCAATTACAACTCTTAGGGTGAAACGTCGCACAGTTTGACATTTGATACACTAAATTCTGAATTCTCGATTCTTAGCATGTATGAAATACCAACTTGTGCAGTAAAAATTAAAAATTTAGATTACTGAGACGTGCGCGAGGAAGATTTGTACGCTAGAATTAAGACTTTTAAGGTTACAAAGACATGTAGAATGAGAAATTTAGTAGGACGCTTACGAATTTTAATTTGTGAAGACAGTTGAGACGCATGCTCTGAGGATAAAGTCCAACTTTCTATGGTGGAAAGACCTTTGAATGTTTGGTTCTACAATAAAATTGTAACCTTTAAGCTGAAGAGACGCATGCGATTACAACTTGCATACTAGAATTACATTGTTCGACTTTGTTAAGACGGGTGAAGCGGGATAAGTCTTCCAACACATACAGCGTATATTCATACTTCATACTTCATAATTCCTGATCATAATTCATGATTCATAACCTTATTCTCCTTGGAATGCGTGCACTCATAACTAGATTGCTCCAGTATCTGCGTGATTGCTCTCATAACAACCCATAGGTTCTGTGCGATTGCTTTCATAACAACCCATAGGTTCTGTGCGATTGCCCTCATAAAAACCTATTATTCACTACTTGCTACTCTCTGTGTCTCATAACTCATTTCGCGTTCTTAGGGGTTTATTACCGCCTGTAATTGACCGGCTCCGAGACATGGACAATGAGGAAGGACGACATAAAAAGATTGGAGGCCTTCGAGATGTGGGTGTGGCGCAGAATGGAGAGAGTTAGCTGGGCGGAACGGAGGACGAACGAGGAAATCCTGCAAATGGTAGAAGAACAAAGATCACTCATAAGTACTATACGCGGACGACAAAAGAAATGGATAGGGCACATCCTAAGGAGTGAGACACTGCTAAGAGACATCATGGAGGGAAGGATGGAGGGGGAAAAGACGCGAGGAAGACCGAGGGCAATGCTGCTAGACTGGATGATGACAAAAGAAGAAGGATACAGTGGACTGAAGAGAAGAGCACGACAGAGAACGATGGCGTCATTTTTCCATACGAACCTGCCGATGGGCAGAGAACATAAAGAAGAAGAAGTAATTGACCGACAGTACAATCCCACATGACTTTGCCCTTCCTCCTAAGGACGACTCGAATTTCATACCTAGAGTCTTGTTATTCTGCCCTTAAATAGTCGAGATCACTAGTTACTTTATTTCCTATATTTTTCTTCATTTGCTTGCTGTAACATGTTGCGGTGTGTCAACGTGCGATGAGAATAAACGAATAATCAATCCAAAAACTAATTTTTAGTCAGCAATTTTTGGGGGAACCTCAAACTCGTCTGTATCACAAACGTTTGATTGATGGACTGGCTTGCTCTTTAGCGTTGGCCTGATGTCAGCTGGGACACGCTTCTAAAGAGTTGTGTGAAGCCTTTTAATAAATGAGGTGACTTTACTTGAACATTGTCCTCCTGAAATAAATAATTTATATGTAAACTTAAGCAAAGCTTCTAGCATTGCTAAAAATATTGTTTGAAAATGACAGCAAAAACCTTGGGTCAAATGAGTGAACTTCACATCCGTATCTGGCAATATCTTCGTCAAAAGTCCAATCGTTAGCGATCCTGTAACATCAGTTGAAACACTTAGGCCTAAGCTTATAAACGAATTTGTTCAATTATGATAATTCTTTTACGAAACGATATGAAAAGAAATATTCAACATACACAATTTCAAAAGCATAATGATCGCCTAGATTTCTGCTGTATTCTCATAAAAGGCTTTTGTATGTCTAGCCGTATTTCCTGAAGACCGTTTAAGGTCTCGTTCTTGTTTCATATGGTCTACTCGATAAGGTCTTCTCGAGAGCTGCTCTTGTGCTGCTGTCCTGGGGGATATAATTCAAGCTCTCGTGCGAATGCCATATTGCATTCGCAAGTGGTCTGATTTGCTGACTTTCGGATGAACTGTGCTGACGAAACCAAGGAAAGGAGGACGGAAACACAATGTTACGAATGCGATTCTGTCCTGCGTTGCTGATTGGAGATCAAAGGGGCCGCACCAATCGGCCAATGATGGATTGGATTCCACGGCAAATCGCAGACCCAAAGGAAGCAAATACGATTCTGCTAATTATTTGGCTTCGCAATTTGCCAGCAAGCTTCAAGAAGTCAACTTCAAGGCAGCATCCATCTCATCTGCACTGAGGATAAGCCAGCGCTGGACGCACCGGAAACTCTGGCCGCGCTTAAGCTTAAACAACTACCTGCGCCGGCGGACAGGACAACACATGTGATCCAGACAACTCAAGAGCACTTCATCGCCTTGCAGGTATCGAAAGAATAAGTTGCAAAGGCAATCTCCTCTTTCTCATCGGGTTCGGCAGGCGGCTCCGACGGTCTCACCCACAGCATTTAAAGGATCTCGTGGCCTTTGGAGTGGATGACAAAATCGGCCGACATCTCTCTTCTTCTGAAGGGAAGTTTACATGAAGAGATGAATGAGGTAATCTATGGAGCAAACCTCTTAGCCCTAAGCAAGAGGGACCGAGGAATAAGACCAATCGCGGTGGGCTACAAGTGGCGCAGCCTGGCGGCAAAATGCGCCTACGGGCTTTGCTGTAACAAGACTGTCTCAACTACTCTCCCCCATTCAGCTTGGGGTAGGCATTCCGGGAAGCAGTTGCTCATGCGACAAGTCGTTGGGTGACCATAGTATGCCTGAAGACTGCGTCCTGGTGAAAATTTATTTCACTAACGCCTTTATCACTCTGCTCAGAGATTCGCTTCTAGATGCAGTGGCTAGAGACATCCAAGTGCTCTACCAATTTGCTCGCCTATTTCGCTCATTCCACTGTTGCGTCCACTGTTGCGCTATGGCTCGAATATCATACGATCTGAAGAGGGAACTCAGCAACGCGATCGTTTGGGCCCTCTGGAGTTCTATCTTGTACTACAACAAGTTCTCATAAAGCTGAGATCGGATCTGCGTATTGGATACTTGGATGACTTGACTTTGAGTGGTAGTAATGAGACAGTGTCCGCCGATGTTCACCTGATTGCGCAGAAATCAAGGAATCTGGTTTACCTTTAAACCGCAGCAAATGCGAAATCGACTGCCGAAATCCAAACGATGACCCGGCGTTTCATAAGTTTATGAACTTGACCTTCGAGCATATGACATTGCTGGGTGCACCTCTGATACCTGGTTCAGCTGTGGACAATAGGGTGGTCCAGAAAAATAAAGTTCAAGCTAGAAACCAGGCCACCCTCTCAGTTTGTTAGACCTGTCAATAGTATCATTGAGACAAAATTTCAGCTTCTTATTCCAACTGGAAGGTGGTGCTCAATGACAAATAAATATTACCATATAGTAGTATTTGCTGTAAATCTCGATGCCGTATAACTTGGTCAACATTTATCATGGAGATGAGCTTGAAATAGTTTCTGTTGTGTTATGAGACTTACTTACTTACTGGTACTTGAAACAAAAATTGTACAGTTCTTGTTGAAGGTCATGGTGCCTACTTCCTGTATTTTGGGCTGACATGTTTTCAGAAGTGAATTTTTACATTACAATTGCTGCAGCGCTTAGCTGTGATCCATCTGCCCTGCCACTTTCGTGTAACAGAGTGCGTAAGAAAGCCAGGATAGAGCATGCTGAAGCTGTAAGATCTGAATTTGTACCAGATTAGCCACTGGTACTACACTGGGTTGGGAAAACCCTGCTTAAGATCTTTGGAGCAGGAAATATCGACCGCCTGCCAGTGCTGGTTTCAGGTGATGGTGTGAATAAGCTCCTCCTTGTGTCCAAATTAGCCTTTTAGACAGGATGCAATGAATTCATGGTCGTTCATATTCTTCTGAAGTTGTGAAAACTCACAGTTGACATGGTTCAAGCCTTGAGCTTTGGTACATTATCTGTCAACACTGGGCATTTCAACGGATTGTGTGTTCTGCTGGAAGACAAATAAGCTGAGAGCTCTTGTGGTTGGCCTGCCGTCATCATGTAATGGAATTGATTTTAGCCAAAGTATTCACCTTGTGCTGCAGCAGTCCACCTGTTCTCCATAAATTCCAATCTTCAAAATATTTAAAGCTGCTGGGAAGGTGTGACATGTGTCAACTTCCGAGGACTGGAAGTCATATCCGGCACTGCAGCCCCCCATGAAACAGCGTCAGTTTTCTCAAGCAGTTTGCTGAAAGAAAGTCAGATTCAGAGATCAGAGACAACTACCAAGAGCTCATTGAGCTGACAGTGGTTGTCCTTGGAAGTCAGTCTTCAATAATTCACTGGAGAGCCCTGGGCCAATTCACCATGCACATTGGATGGCCAAATTATGGTATGCAATCAAAATCTACCTTTTTCGCGATCAGATTCCTTGATATTTGAAGTTTGGTGCCCTGTTTTATGCAAAAGCATTGACAAAGACCCCACTTGCTGCTGAAGCTCCAGAGCATGATCTGTCACTTTGGATTGATCTATGACAATATGAGTCTATTGACTGTGAGGTAAGCGTTGCTGCCAGGAAGGTCCCAGAAAACCACTTGTGGTACCTTTCAAACGAGGCTGTAGGTCTCGCACTGTTCTCAGACCAACTTTCTGTAAGAGATAAAGTGAAGATTGTCGACAGAATGACTGTAAAGCCTGGTGAAAGAAGGTGAGAAGTGATGCTAAGGTAATGTAGCGCCACCCTATACTAAGAGTCCTTAGTGTTATGAATACACCCACGACTACTTTAGTTTTGCTTCATCTTGTCTATACTGGACAAGGAAATGCATAGGCCTATCTATTTGACTAGGGAAATGAAAATAGAACACCTGTGTATGCATTTAAATGTATATGAATATAATGTATATATCAAAGTTTAAGCATGTAACAGTTCAATGTCTAGTTATCTTATGTCTACTTTGCCTTCTTCCCTACCTAGCCAGCATCTTTGCTATCTAGATTTTATTGCCTATTGCTACCTCCCAGTAAGACCCTTTAGCACGAAATGTTCTCACAGTTTGTTCCTCGTGGAAAAGCTGTCTTTCACCCGTTTATTCATCTGATGAGTTCGCGGCTCCGTTCGCAAATCGTCTAGTTTCTCCCTCGTCCAAGCTCGACTATCCACCGTTCTCGTGACTTCTCGTAGCTTGATGTCTCTCTCGAAGAGACCGTCGTTACAACCCGAGTGTGCGCTTTACTGCTCCAGAGTAACGTACACTTCACTCGCGGAATAACTCCTTAAGTCCGTTGACAAGATCGTTTCGCAAATGTCGACTTCCTATGACGGAAAGTCACGCCTCGCAACGGTTTGTTACGAGAGCGTTTCACTCGAATTATTCGATCCTCGCTGTCCAACGTCTCGACTTATAAACTCAAATGCATCGATCGTTTCGCAAAACCGATCATACTGACTAACGATACCCTCATCGACTTAGTCCAACATCCACCGAGTCGATCCACTCAAGATTTCTAGAACGTCTTGTTCAGTTGAAATCAAAAATCGAACTGCCGCATCTCCACGCCACGTCACCACGGTTGGTTGGTTACCGAGTCGTCAGCCGCTTCGCCATAACGGTTTTTGATCAGCTGTTCGTCCTGACCAATGAGGTGAGTCCACATCGTCTGCTGTCCTTTGCGTAGATATGATGAACCCCTCTATCTAATATTAATTAATCCCTACAATGCTGGCTTAGCTGCTGGCATTTTAATTAAGTTACATTTATGTAGCTCTACTATCCTACATTATATAATCTAAATAGATTCTTCTCTACACTATAACATCTTATAGCATGTTGTGTAGCTGGGAATCATTGTGTGGTTTGGGAGATCATTACATCACTCCCCACAATCAAAGAAATAATACATTTTTTCTTAAAATACTATGACTCCTTACCTAACTACACAATATTCTTATCTACACAACTTATATTAACATATATCAGTTATCTAGTAAAACCATTTACTGTTCCAATTGGTCTAACTTTATCTAGTGAAATATATATATTAACTTGACTTAATAATTCCTTAACTTATACTTTAAAGCAACACACATTTTAATCCTTTAACTAATCATACATGAAATGATAAATTGTCCTATCATCTCATAACTTACGTTACTATCTTACTTATGACTATTCTAATTGGCTTATTCTAATCCTCTACTTAAGTAATCTGCCACTACATTATCACTACCTTTAATGTATCTTATCCTAAAATTGTAGTTTTGCAATAACAGATTCCATCTCATCACACGATCATTCTTCACATTACCCGTCTTCAAGTATTGTAAACTACAATGATCTGTTTCCATTACAAACTCCTTTCCATAAAGGTACCTGTTAAATTTCTTCAACCGGAATATCATTGCTAAACATTCTCGTTCCTCTACGGAATATCGCTTTTCTGTTTCGCTCAGCTTTCTGCTTACATATGACACCGGATGCTTCACTCCATCGTATTCTTGCATAAGTACACCTCCTACAGCTGCATTCGATGCATCTGTTCTAACTACAAATTCTCTATCTAGGTCTGGTAGTTTTAATATTGGTGCTTCTGATGACAACTTCTTGAGTTCTGTGAATGCACTCTCCAATTCATTAGTCCATTCAACAATTACTTTGGCATTTTTCTTGGTTAATTCTGTGAGTGGTTTCATTATCATCGCACAGTTTGGTATGAATTTCCTGTAAAAGTTGACTGCTCCCAGAAAACTTCTTACTTGTTTAATTTCCTTAAATTTTCCTCACTACCAAAGTTAGGTTTTACCTGACCAGTTACCACAAGGACTCTCTCCTTGCATCTTAACCTTAACTACATCTTACCTCTACAACTACTTATTTTTTAATAACCCCTGAACTTCATGTCCGTTTATCTCGGCACCAAGGTCCACTAACTTCTCATCTACTTATTTTCTCTAAATTTCCTACAGCTGCTCTTCTGTAGCTCTTGACTAACTTAACTTATAGACCACTCCTAGTGACCACTTCCTTAACTATTAACGTAAGATCATTGCACATCTATAACCCTTAATTACAGAATTTTCCTCGTTAAATTACCGCCTAATGAAATTACTTAAATACCTCGCACTGGGCTTATCTTTCAACCGTTCTCCAATCATTTCGACATGTCCATGTCATATAATGTCTTCTCTTCCAACTCAACCATTTACTACCAACCGACTCATCGCCATCACTTCTAGAATAACTATCTCCACTTTGCACTTTACAGACTCCTCTTCTCCACTTCTTCTCCAGGATCTCTCTAGGTTTCTCCCAGAATTTCTCCATCTGTTGGCCTTCCATGGTCTGTACTGCTTTCTATTATCATTACTGTAATCTTTCTTCTCATAGTCCTCATGTGTCTTCCAGCTTGACTTACATCTTGGCCTTCGCCAATCCCACTTATTATCTGCTGGCGGCTGGGTCGGTCCTTAGCCAGTCCTATGCTGACGACCTGCAAGCCTATATACACTGCCCGGCTGTCCGCGCTGTTGCAGCGGTGGAAACCATGACCCATGCCATGGAGTCCCTGCAGGCCTGGATGTCCTCAAACCGCCTGCGGCTAAACCCCGCCAAGACGCAGTTTATATGGCTTGGCACTCCCCAGCAGCTCTGTAAAATAGATCTGTCTTCTCTTGCCTTGCAATTCCCACACCTTGCTTTCTCGACCTCGGTCCGGGACTTGGGAGTCATCCTGGACCAGGAACTTGCATTCACGCGGCACATAAATCTTCTCTCCCGCAGTTGCTATTACCAGCTCCGGCAACTCAAGGTGATCTCCCGTTCTTTGTCTTCCGGTGCAGCTTCCACGCTTGTCCATGCTTTTGTTGTTTCTCGATTGGACTACTGCAGTGCCATATATGATGGACTCCCGGCCTGCCGGATTGAGTCCCTGAACAGAATCCTGCGTACTGCTGCCCGCCTTGTAGGCCGCATCCCCAAGTTTGGCAGAGTGTCTGCGTATATGAGGGATGTCCTCCACTGGCTCCCCTACCCACAGCGCATCACTTACCGAATCTCTGCCTTGGTCCGGCGGTGATTTGAAGGTTTGGCCCCTCCATACCTGCGGTAGCTCTGCTGTCCCACCTCATGCTCGCAGCGCCGTTCCTCTCTCCGCTCAGCTGCGCAGGCTGAACTTGTTGTTCCCCGCGTGCGGACAACCATACGGCAGCGCCGTGCCTTCTCTGTGGCTGCCCCCATGACCTGGAATGGGCTTCCTACCAAGCTCCGTCAATTACCGATTGGTCATTTCACCCTGTTTCTTACTGTCCTCAAAACTGCGTTATTTGACCGTGGTTGGGCTGGGAGTGCTCCTGAGTAGGCAATCTTGAAGGGGCGCTATATAAAACTACTTTAATAATAATAATAATTATCTCCGTATCTATAATTTGTCTGCATCGCCTGTTGATCAGACCTATGAAATCTCCCGTAATTTCCGTAATTCTTCTTTTCCGTTACATCCGCTCTCTCGGATGTCTTCATGTAATATAACTTGGACTCCTGCCAATTTCTTCCTTTCCTATATCCCATTTTCTCATTCTCTTCATTATTTCTGTTCTCCACTAAATGGTTTCTTCTGCTCGACCTGGGTTCTATAGGTTCCATTATCTCCTCTGGTTTGAGATCTAAACCTATTACTTCTGGTATTTTTAGTGGTCGTTCGACACGTCTCCCTTTTATCTCATCCTGTGCTCGTGTCGTGCATCCTGCTATTACCACTTCTGCTTTGCCGTTTCGTTCCACTCCGTCATTTATTCTTGTTTCTGTGATAATCTCACAATCATGTCCAGTTGTGTTCTGGATGTCTATTGATGATTTAGCCTTATTGCATCTCATCCCTTCAGCGTCACAACCCTTTACATTCCATTCTTTCTCTTTCTCTGCTTTGGCTCTACTAATTTTAGGTTCACATGATTTATCCGTCTTCTCTTTATCATGTTTTCCTTTCGGTTGGATCCTGTTTATACTCTTCTCGTACAAACATGGACCCGTGATCAATACTGTCACTAAGGATTCTATCACCACAGCATCTGTCACACCTTTGAAGTCATTTCCTTCAATTTTAATTCTTGCCATGGGATATTTTTTTCTCTTCCCATTAGCAAATCTGCACACCATGAATTTGTCTGTGTATTGTTCTGGTCTCACTAATCTCTTTTGCACAGCGACACAATTTGCTCCTGTATCATAAAGGCATTTAGTATCTATTTCATTTACTCTGACCTTGCTAGTGAACTCTTCAGTATCTCTCTCTGCCTCTTTCTTCCACTTTACTACTTCAGCCTCACAATAACACAAATTCAATTTAGAATCTTGAATAGTTTCTACTCTTGATCCAATGATAGCTTCTTCTTCTAGGTCTTTGATCACAGCGGCTTCTACCACGCCTGTGAGGTATTCGCTCTGTATTGCGACTTTTGCCATCGGATACTCATGTTTAGTACCATTCATAAAAGTACATATCATGTTTCGACCTATGTATTCATCTTTCTTGATCAGACTCTCTCTTACAGGAACACAATTTGAACCAGTGTCAAAGACTCCTTTCTTTACACATCCATTAATTACAACTGGTCCCTGATACTTGTGTTCTTCTATTATACACTTTCCTTCTTGTTCAACGTATGCAGAACAGTATGAAATTACTGCCTCTTGTTTATCTCCATTTTCACTTGATTCCTCGTCGCATTGCATTGTTGCTACTCTATGTTCTCTCCCTGTCTTATCTTTCTCACTACACTGGGCTATTCTGTGAAATTTTGATCCACAGCGGAAACATCCCGTCTTCTGGGTTTCTGTTTCTACTCCATATTTCTTGTTGTCGGAGAACTTCCAATTACTCTTGAATTGATTTTTATCTCCGAACTCCCTCTGTTCTCTAAATTTGTTATGAGAGCTGCTTGTATTCTCAAAACTCTTCTGCTTATTGTCCCTCGGTTGCGTTTTGGATTCCTTGTCTCTATTCTTCTGAGTATGAATCCATTTCCTTTCATCCGATTCTCTCGCTTCTATGAGGTTTTGGGCCTGTTGCAACATTTCCTCAAGATTTAGTTTCCCTTTCTCCTTTAGAAAGCGTCTCATATCATTGTCACACATAATGAAGAACTGGTCTCTCAGTATGAGTTGTTCCAAACCCTCTTTGTCTTCACTAAAGCCTGACATTTGATGCCACTGTCTTAAGTAACGCTTAAGTCTTCCTACATATTGTTCCGGAGTTTCGTCTTTTTCTCTAGGGCTTTGTTTAAACAAATTTCTGTACCCCGATTCTGAGAGTTTGAACCTTATGAGTAGTCTCTCCTTTAACTTTTCATAGTCTTGAGATTCTTCTATACTCATTCGTTCATACACTTCGAGCGCTTTTCCTTGAAGCGACTTCACTAGTGTCAGAACCCATAATTCATTCGGAACTCTGTATGCCGTACACGTCCTCTCGAATCTGAGGAGATAGGCATCTAAGCAATTTTTCTTCTCTGAAGATGGGCATCTTAACATATTTGGCATTATTTGCCTGTCCAGAATACTCTCCATCTCCATCAAGTCGTATCCTATCTCCATCTTCTCGTCTTGTCTCACGTGTCTTCTGAAGCTCTAGTTCTTTAAGTTTTATCTCCTTTTCTATTTCAGCTAGACGTAGCTTTTCCTCAGCCTCACGTCTTTTATCTTCCTTTTCCATTTCCGCTAGACGTAGCTTTTCCTCAGCCTCACGTCTTCTATCTTCCTTTTGATTTTCCAGTTCAGCTAAGCGTAGCCTTTCTTCAGCCTCACGCCTTTTATCTTCCCTTTCAGCCTCGCGTCTTTTCTCTTCTTTTTCCATTTCCGCTAGACGTAGCTTTTCCTCAGCCTCACGTCTTTTATCTTCCCTAATCTCATTCTGCCTGTCCTTGACATATTCTCTAACAGCATCTTCTGCGTGTCCCTGGTCCTGCGCCACCTTAATCCACTTCTGAATCTCACCAGCCATTGCGCTATATCAATTTTCTTTGATATAAGGCTCAAGATAAATTTCAGATTTCAAAGCTAGTTCACCTTGTTTACAACTTAAACACTGAACAACCTTGACCTGACCTAACTCTTACCAATAGTTAGCTTTTGCGATTTGCAACCGTTGACCTGACCTCACCTTTGACAACGTATGATTGGTCGCAATTCAAAATTAAATTACGTCATGCGTATTAATGAGTACCGCAGACGACAAAATATGCTATACCTAGCGCGTAAGTAATTATCTCTGTTTACTTATTCTATCCTATCTAAATACACCACTTGTGTCTAAGATATGATCCCGGATCGTTTTAATCAATGTCCTTAATTGATTATATAATTCAATCCCGGACGAGCCCCCATTTATGTAGCGCCACCCTATCCTAAGAGTGCTTAGTGTTATGAATACACCCACGACTACTTTAGTTTTGCTTCATCTTGTCTATACTGGACAAGGAAATGCATAGGCCTATCTATTTGACTAGGGAAATGAACATAGAACACCTGTGTATGCATTTAAATGTATATGAATATAATGTCTATATCAAAGTTAAAGCATGTAACAGTTCAATGTCTAGTTATCTTATGTCTACTTAGCCTTATTCCCTACCTAGCCAGCATCTTTGCTATCTAGATTTTATTGCCTATTGCTACCTCCCAGTAAGACCCTTTAGCACGAAATGTTCTCACAGTTTGTTCCTCGTGGAAAAGCTGTCTTTCACCCGTTTATTCATCTGATGAGTAGTTCGCGGCTCCGTTCGCGGCTCCGTTCGCAAATCGTCTAGTTTCTCCCTCGTCCAAGCTCGACTATCCACCGTTCTCGTGACTTCTCGTAGCTTGATGTCTCTCTCGAAGAGACCGTCGTTACAACCCGAGTGTGCGCTTTACTGCTCCAGAGTAACGTACACTTCACTCGCGGAATAACTCCTTAAGTCCGTTGACAAGATCGTTTCGCAAATGTCGACTTCCTATGACGGAAAGTCACGCCTCGCAACGGTTTGTTACGAGAGCGTTTCACTCGAATTATTCGATCCTCGCTGTCCAACGTCTCGACTTATAAACTCAAATGCATCGATCGTTTCGCAAAACCGATCATACTGACTAACGATACCCTCATCGACTTAGTCCAACATCCACCGAGTCGATCCACTCAAGATTTCTAGAACGTCTTGTTCAGTTGAAATCAAAAATCGAACTGCCGCATCTCCACGCCACGTCACCACGGTTGGTTGGTTACCGAGTCGTCAGCCGCTTCGCCATAACGGTTTTTGATCAGCTGTTCGTCCTGACCAATGAGGTGAGTCCACATCGTCTGCTGTCCTTTGCGTAGATATGATGAACCCCTCTATCTAATATTAATTAATCCCTACAATGCTGGCTTAGCTGCTGGCATTTTAATTAAGTTACATTTATGTAGCTCTACTATCCTACATTATATAATCTAAATAGATTCTTCTCTACACTATAACATCTTATAGCATGTTGTGTAGCTGGGAATCATTGTGTGGTTTGGGAGATCATTACATGTACTGAAGGAGGGTTTTTTGGGTGAGTTTACAACCCAGTGAGCACTGACACTACTGTCACACCTGAACATGAGTGATTTTTTTAACACTTCATCCATAGAAATGGATCGAGAATGAGGATTATAAGCAAAGTAGAGAGATAATTCAGCACTTGAGAGTGGTGAACGACACGGCTGAGATGGTGTGAAGTTGTTTGAGGAATTCCACTGACTCATCACCAATGATGAAAAAAAGCAGTTTCTTCTCCAAGTGGTCGAGGCAAATATGAAAGCTGTTCTCACTCACACAACAAAGAAGCCTGCTGTTGACACAGTGCATGAAGAGACTTGCAGTTTCTAGAGTCAGATACTGTAACGGGTGTTGAAATTATAAAACAAGAACAATCGACATTCGATATTCATGGATTGGACGATGTTTTTGACAGTCTTCCAGCTGGAATAGGAAGCTGAAATTTTGTCTCAATAATACTATTGATAGGTCTAAAAAAACTGAGAGGGTGGCCTGGTTTCTAGCTTGAACTTTATTTTTTACCATGTATCTATGAACCAGTCCACTGGACTAGGTCTTAGAAACGAAAGCTAACGATCTTGGTTCCACGACAAATGGTTCACGGACAAATGGTTCACTGACATATGATTCACGACAAATGGTTCTCGGACAAATGGTTCACTTTTTCCAGCTTTTAGTTTGAGCTGTATTTTCATCGCTCATCGCTCATCCGGCTTATAGTTTCAGTTATATATTCCTCGGTAATCAAGCTCAAACTAGAAGCTGGATGAGCGATGAAAACAGTTCATAGTAAAATTCAAACATAGCTAGAAGCTCAATGGCCATTGGAAAAAACTCAAACTAGAAGCTGGAGGGCGATGAAAACATAACTCAAACTAGAAGCTGGATAGCCGATTAAAATAGAGCTCAAACTAGAAGCTGGATAATTGTTGAATATATAACTGAAACTGGAAGCTAGATTCTTAATGAAAAGAGATCGTGAACCATTTGTCGTGAACCAATTATTGTCGGTGAACCATTTGTCGTGAACCAATTATTGTCGGTGAACCATTTGTCGTGACACCCGATCGTGAGGAAGCAATCACAAGATTATTCATACTTTACACACATGATGCTTTGGTTCTGCTCAGAAACAGTTTAAGTGTTCCGAAAGTTGTTATACAGTATGCCCACAGCCCTCTTCGCTGATTGCCCGGACTTGGATCGGTTTGACCACCTGCTGACAGAAAGGCTATCGATCATAATGAATGTGGACTTTGACGATGACCGTTGACTACAGGCTTCTTTGCCGGTAAGAGATGGTGGTCTGGGAGTTCGTTGTGCATGTACGCTGGCACTTTGCGAACTGCAGGCATGCATCTTACCAACAGACTCGGCTCAGATACCATACAAATTCAGCACTCAACGCGTGGATGACTCTGACAGGTGCAGGACCAACAACAGGAGCAGCAACTCGTCGCCAAAAAGAGTGGGATCTCCGATGTACAGATACGGTATGGACAGGCCTGCTCGAGTCCATTAGCATTCCACGCGATCGTGCCCCCATGCTAGCTTCACGAACACCTCATTCTGGTGACTGGATGCTTGCTCTCTGTGAATGCTCTGAGCCTGCGCCTCTCAGACGAGGAGGTACGGATCGCAGTCGGAGTGAGCCTAGGTGAAACGTTCTGTGAATCGCATTTGTGCCATTGACATCCACAGAATCTTGCACATCGACATCCATAATCTCGAAGCTCAAATATACCCCCTAACAGAGAAAAAGTTGACGCAAGAGGGCTCCATGAACTGGTTTGTAGAGGAGTGTGTGTATTTCCTTATGCCACAAATCCTTCTTATCTAAATTTATATGTTGGTCATTTATGTTTTGTTATAGGTAGAGACAGTGGCGACGATCTTGTTTGACAGGTGGGGGAGACACTTTAGAAATGATCCGGTCAAAAAGAGTTTTGTCCTGAACAAGTCAAAAAGTGTAAAAAAAAAATTTCGTCAATCGAAGGCAGCGTTCTTCAATGTGGGATATTATACTTCAACGAGAAGTGAAATTTGAACTAATTTTCATCGAAGGAACGATGATAAAGTTCGAATGTGGAATGCCGAAGTACTTCGGGCTGTGCGAATTCTGAGCAGACAATCCAAGTATGAGTCAACGGCAAGAATCCAGTTTTGGGCGGTTAGCATAGGTAAATGATATCTACTTAATCACAAGATGCTCGGTAGGTAGTGATAATCTACAATTCTGTCAGTTTGCAATTTATATATATATATATATATATATATATATATATATATATATATATATATATATATATATATATATATATATTATATATATATATATATTAATGTATGTATAAGGATAACATATTAATGTATGTATAAGGATATCACACAATCATGTGATCAATGTTATGTGTGTGTATATATATATATATATATATATATATATATATATATATATCAGAAGTCGAAAGGTGGACATGGATTAGGAGAAGTTAATATATATATATAACATTGATCACATGATTGTGTGATAAACAGAGCTGCAGGTCGTAAACGTGGGCTTCGACGTTAACGTCGGAACGGGATTCGGAAAGTGCACTACAGACGGACGTATGGTCGCATACTTTATTGTGGACGTGACGACGCAACGGGTCTCAGGCATTTTTCTACGGACGGACGTATGGTCGAAGTGGAACTGAAGTCGATACTGACGGCGCCAACGGGTGTTGTTGGAATTCCGCCAGAGAAATCTGGTTTTCTTCGACGTTCTGGTGAAGGAACAGAGTCCTGGGCGTCAACCGATAACGTTGTCGGGAAACTACGCAACGGACGGACGTGGAACGACGGAAGCGCGTTGGGTTGAGATACGAATTGAACTCAAACGGTCGCTGCAGAGAATTCTTCTCTTGCAACGTCCCAGGTCTCGAACAAGCCAGAAACTGCCATCATTTTGACATGTTGGTTGTCTTGAGTCATTTGCGCAGTTTTTTTTGGGGGGGCCTAGGGTGGGAGAGGCCATAGCTTTAGTTCATTAAAGATAGATTTAAAGACATGTTAGAATCTTGAACGCTTTAAGCTAAAACATACAGATAATATTGTACTATTTAAAACTTTAGGCCAGACGTATAGAAGAGTTATATCTTGGAACACTTTGAGGCTGTATGTAGATAGCTAAGTGATATCTTTGAGCATTGTAATACCGCATATGGACTATTTTTCGTAAGTTTGTACATATATTATTAGGCTTAAGTCGGGAAAAGACTATTATAATTTGAATAATTCCTGGTGTGTTTTCGATGGCCCGGCAGTGCTTCTAAACACCCTGGTCCATATCAGGGCATAACTCATCATCTCAGGTCAATCCTTGACACCTAGCCTATCACTTCCTATAACTGTATTTACTCTATTTCTACCTACAGGCAACTTAACTAAGGTGGTGCGTGCCTATTCAGTGACTTTCACAATTCGACAATGTTTTTCGACTCTTTCTTCTTTCAACGCACAATAAACTGAATTTTATACATAAATTATCTCTCTAGGCTAACTCAACATAAATCAACTCTATATGTAACAAATTTCAAATCGCTCACATCAGCTAATTCTTTTTCTCGCGTTTCAGGTGCGCCTATATAATTACATTTGCATGGCTTGAGAGAGTTAAGACCTGCTCAGCCAAATGCATACACTGACGCATCATCCGCACTCTTATTATCGATATATAGGCCTATATATAAATATATCCGCAATGCTGTCATCAATCAAACAGTTAAACGTGAATATTAATTAATCAATTAAACATAGAGGCCAATCTCAACTAAAATGTTATCGAAAAACAAGTTTACACTCACCCAAATGAATACACAAGACAGTTTTGTGGTACTGGTGCAGCCGTTGAATTCATACACACATGGTAGTTTCCAACGTGGGTGACTGGCCTCCCAAACTGCTTGCTCGTTGTGCATTCATATCCGATAGATGTTATCATTCTGCAACGACACTGAGGCTGTTTAAGATGTTGACCATGTGCTTCAGAGCAGCATTATCATGTGATTAATACATGCTAAAATCACTGTAAACGTGACTGGTCTTTGACAAAGAGCCGAAGATATAAACTTTGGACAGGCCAGACACGCATAGATAACACGTGGCTATCACGTCGACAACAAGTAGGGATGATTGTTTTATTACCCTACATGTACACAAGGCTGTTTGACGATCTGTCTCATCCTCTGTTTTCACCGCGCTGGTCCATTCTTTCATTTGCTCCCGAATCGACTATTGCAATTCGCTTCTAATTGGTCTTCTTAAGGTCCGTCGCATGCCTCTGCAGTGAGTCCTAAATGCTGCTGATAAATTAATAGCACGTCTGCCACGCTATTCACGCATTTCGTTCTTCGTGTTGGAGCAACTGCACTGGTGTCCTCTCTCTGCACGTATTAAGTTCAAAATCCTTATTCTCGTGTCCAAGATACAGCGGGTTCTTGCCCATAAATATTTAATTGATGTAATTCACCGGCCTTTTTCTGTCTCCTCGCAACGTCCACTGCGCTCCTCGAACGCACTGGATCTTTCAGTTCCTCATACTAGAACAGCTATGTCGCTGATTGTCGCAGTCCTGATCTTTTGCCTCAATTCGTTCCTCTCTCTGGAATAAACTGACTCCTACTAGCTCTCAAATTTTAATAGTTAGCCCCTCGTCTTCTTTTGCTTTCCTCAAAACTTATTTCTTTTCTTGTGGACTTGCGCAATGGGAGCGCCTCTGAATGGTTCACTCTACTGGAGGCGCTTTATAAATGTTTTAATGCAATACAATATAGTGAGCTTTGTTACGTGCCCTTGATTAATAGATAGAAAACCACATTTGTAGATTAGAGTGGAGTGAAAATAGCAATATTTTTTTAAAAAGCAAACGTTTTCCAATAGTGATGAGAAGCTGCTAGTGTAAATAGTGCTCAAAATATTTTTGATTTTCCTTTGCGTCTTCTGCCCTCCACCGGCGGTGAAATATTTAACATTTAAGATTCCTTGGAAAAACGTCAATGTAGTGCATTATTTTTTCCTTTTCTTGAACTGACTATCATTGAACGGTTACAATTTAAGAAATACACGTTCAAATCATTTGCGCCCTACGAAACAGCGCCCGACAAAAGAGCACCGACAAGAAGTGTAAGGTTCACTGACGAATGGTTCCGATCTTCCAGCTGCTAGTGTGAGCTATATTTACATCGCTCATCCAGCTTCTAGTCTGCACTATGTTTTCAACGAGAAGCCAGCTTCCAGCTTGTAGCTATATTTTCATCACTCATCCAGCTTCTAGTTTGTACTATGTTTTTATCGAGAATCCAGCTTCTGGTTTTACCCATATTTTCATCGCTCATCCATCTTCTAGTTTGAGCTATGTTTTCATCGCTCTCCAAGCTTCTAGTTTGAGGTGTTTTCATCGATAATCCAGCTTCTAGTTTTTAAAATTAATATATAATAGAACTCAAACTAGAAGTTGGATGGCCGATGAGAATATAACTCAAACTAGAAGCTGGAAGATCGATGAAAATATGGGTCAACTAGAGGCTGGATTATCGATTATCGAAGACTTTTCAAAATATTAATTATTTATCGTGAACCACTTGTCAGTGAATCATTCGTCGATTAACCATTTGTCTTGGAACCGAAGTGTAATAATAAAAATTTACTGTATTTCAGGGAATGCATTTAAAAAGATTAAAGATTTATTAACGGAATGCAACGAAAAAGATTACAAAGCAAATCATGTTTTCTTCCGTTCCGAATACCAAGATTCTCTTCGCGTCATCCGCGCGATTGAATGGTTATGTCGGCACTCAACTATGTAACAAAAAATAAAATAAAATACTTGTTTATTTCCCATTACCAGTTGATATAACCCATTTGGTAACAATCACTGATAAATGTTAAAGTGATTTGATACATCTCGGCTGAGCCTCTCCCTTGAGTGCTAATACAAGTTTCGGCATGGAACCCTCGATTTAAAGTTTTCGTCGGCGCTCTTTTGTCAGCGCTCTTTTGTCTGGCGCTCTTTTGTCGGGTCACCAGCTCAAGAACCACATCCACCCGCCGTCCAGCTTCTCGCCGACCTCTCCGTTCTCGAGATCGACAAGTTTCTTTTTGCCGCATGCCAGGACATCCCCTTCCGATAATGGATCTATTGCCAACATAGGGTCCCCCGTGGGATGTTCTTCCTTCCCCTCTACATGCAACCATAGTTTCTGGATCTCTTCCTACACCCCTATCTGTTCTTAAAACCTTTTTGTTTTCTCGGGGCCTTCTCACTGGGAGCGGCTGTGGGCGGCGCTATACAAACCTGCGATCAACTGTTACACATTTTATTAATGTTTACATTAACAAACACTACTTTGATTTATTGAACAGAAATCAGCATTTATGCGCACATTTACAATCCTAGGGTAGGCTAACATGGAAAAATAAGCGTATATTGCCCGTTATTAACGTTACTTCCCCAAAACAGGCACAAACGTAGCCCAATTATGCATACTGTAAGAATGTTTTTAAAATATTTTTGTAGAAATATTAACCCCTTGCCTTATATACACGTCATAGCGTAGCCTTTCGGCAGTCGTGGAAGCCGTATATATACGTCAAGCGCGTTATTGATTTTCGCTGGCTTGGGGATGCCGAATAAATACGTCGTACAAGCTTAAATTGTTCTAGATTAGCTATACGTGTCACAATCCATGAAAAGGTACCAAGTCTTAGTAATGGAGTTAGAGCTTTCAGGACATAGGTGCATCATTACTGGACATAATTTAAAAAAATTAAGTTAATATCTTGTCATTTCCCACAGATATCAGGATTTAAACAACATATGAATTAATCGCTAATAAACATAAAATTTGAAGAAAATCGGCAGTTAAAAGTTTGTACCACTGCACACACTGATAAACTAGAGTGTTAGTTTTGAAAAATTTATGGTCAGTACCATGACTAATAACTATCAAAAATAAAACTTGGAACCTTTTACCTAAAACATTTTTCGGGATTTTATGCAAACGAAGGTAAATGTACGTTTTAGCGTTATTACTTATAGGACGAAATGTCCACGTTCGCTTTAGCGTAATTAATTATTGGAAGCTGGATGAGCGATGAAAATAGAAATCAAACGGGAAGCTGGATGAGCGATGAAAATACAAATCAAACTGGAAGCTGGATGAGCGCTGAAAATGGAGATCAAACGAGAAGCTGGATGTGCGCAGAAAATAGACCTGAAACTAGTAGCTGTATCACCGATGAAAATGTGTCATATTAAAACTTAAAATAGAAGCTGGATGTGCGATGAAAATGAGCTACAACTGGAAGCTCGATGGATGAACGATTAAAACGTGTAATATTAAAACTAAACTAGAAGCTGGAAGGTCGATGAAAACAGTGCAAACGAGAAACTGGATGAAATAATTATTTACGCTATTCATTTTTTCGAAATCCTGCCAATAATTAATTACGCTAAAGCGTACGTTAACCCAAACGAAAATTCTTAGGATAAAAAAGACCCCAACCTCCTTTAAAGCTGGGTTCTGGCGAAACTGTGAACTAAGACTTGGTACCTTTTCCTGGATTGTGACACTGATTATTTTTATTGTCGTGCCGAAATTAGTCTAGGTTAGTTATTCTAGGGTAGGACAAGAGTTAGGCCCTATCCATTAGTAAAGGTGCGTTGACAACTTTCTAGTGTCAACAACTTTCGTGTCGCGCTAGATTTTGTTTAGTAAATTTCGTTTAGTAAAACCATGGCATCAAGAGGTCGTAACCGAACATCAGCAGAAGTTTTGGCAGAAATATTTACGAACTATAATTCTTTATTTTCTTCAGATTCAGAATTAGATGATTCAGAATTTGAACTCGATAGCTTAGATACCGACTACGTTTGATGTTGCACTAAGCGTTCGCCGTTCCATGTTTCAAGGATTATCACCACAGTATAAATAATTGCACAGTACGTCGACTCCCGGCCGATGCAGCGCCCAGAATGTGTGACCGATCGCCATTTTGAAAATGAGCCGTTTACACGTAGATACCCCGGTATTCATCACATCAAATATTTTTAAACGTTAAAACAACATCGAGGACTACACGCCGATACACCGGAATCCACCAAATAAAATATTTTTAGACGTTACAACAACATTGAGGACTTCATTAGAATTAACAATATTATTTTTAACGTTTATTTCAGCTTAAATCTATAATCCAAAAGCTCAGTTTTAAAATGGCGTCACCCCAAAAACTAGTCAACAGGCAGCGATAGGAGTCGACGTACTGTGTAATTATTTATACTGTGTTATCACGCTAAATTACAGCAAATATTTGTCCTTAACACTGATAATAAGTCTCATTATGAACATTTTCACTTATTTACAATTGATTTAGTAGTAAAAACTGAAACTGATACTAGTATGATACTATTGAAACTGATATTACTGAAAGTTATACTATTGTCTGATACTATTGATACTGCTATTAGTGATACTATTGTCTTATACTATTGACTGATACTATTGATACTGATAATATTGAATCTGAAACTGATACTATTGCCTGATACTATTGATACTGATAATATTGAAACTGAAACTGATACTATTCTCTGATGCTATTGGGTTAGTAGTAAAAACTGAAAAATAGTTCTCAGAATGAAGAACATTGAGTTACTAATAAGTTAAAGAGCATCATATAAAATTATGTTTTCAGCAAAATTAATTGAGCAAGTTGTAAAACGCATAGGCTATTCCCCAGGTAAGGGGTTAAACTGACACAATATCTGATTGTCTTCTATATTACTTCCTCAGCAAAGTCTAGAAATAATGAAGACTTTTAACGATAAGTGACCAGCAAATTCCGCAGATGACCGACGCAATCAATCGAAACGACATGACTGACAGCGCTACAGTGAACATATGCACCCATATATCGCTGGTATAATAGGTGCATATTTTTCAATAGTATCACACCCCACAAGGCGAGTTGCGATCTTACCACGACTCTCACTTGCAAAAAGGTGTATTCAACCGAACCATAAATAATAACTGGATGCTTCTTCACAACCAGTTAGCCTATATATTACTACTTATCTTTTAACACTCGAGTGCCCAAGCTATTTTTTGGTACACGAATGCCCAACGGGGGGGTCCGACCGGACCCCAATGTTTTCATTGTGATATCTGGAGAACGGATTGGAATATTTTAACGGGATTTGGCTTGTTATAATCCAAATTCAATTTGCAATCGACTGATATATGGTATTTCACAATAGCGCCACCTGGTGAAACTTTATTTGAACTTTAATAGGGGGCCTACTCTTTTGTTGTTTCTTTGCAATTTCGGGATTTTTCGCATGTATTCAATTGTACGCATGTAGTTGTTCCCTGGTTGTGGGGTACAGGATTGGAATATTTTAACGGGATTTGGCTTGTTATAACCCAAATTCAATTTGCATTCGACTGATACATGGTATTTTACAATAACTTGCGCTAAAAATTTATTTCTGGGTTGGTAAACCATATGCCAGTATGACCACCAGCCGCATATCTTGGGGTGTCCTTGGTATATGCTATGGTTGTGGGGTACAGGAATGGAATATTTTTACGGGATTTGGCTTGTTATTTCCCAAATTCAATTTGCAATCGACTGATATATGGTATTTCACAATAACGTGCGTTAAAATAATTTATTTCTGGGTTGGCAAACTATATGCCAGTATGACCATCAGCCGCATATCTTGGGGGTGTCCTTGGTATATGCTATGGTTGTGGGCTACAGGGTGGTAGTATAATCACGCAAAATATAACATACGAAGCCCAATTGAATGCTTTAGGATGTCCTAAAAGCATTTCTACAATTTCGTAGCCGTTCTAAAGTTATCCGTGAAAAGCGGGTCTGGGGTCCGGTCGGACCCCCCCTTGGGCATTCGAGGGTTAAATTCACTCTTACCCATGGAAAAGCAATTTCAGAGTTTCCAAGTGCAGGTCTTGTAGCTGAAGACTCGTCTTTTCATCGATGGCTTCACACAAAATTGATCTACTGCAGTTCTTCAAAGATGCTGAAGACATTCTCGAATTCGATATGTGCTCAGCATCATTTTCCGTATTGAACTGAAATGTAAAATTGTCTGATACTATTGATACTGATAGCGCATTGGATAACATCTGGCGTAGAGTGCGAGAGGTACAGAGATCGAGTCCCATAGGCGGACATGCTTTGTAGGCTGCAATTTGCGCCGTGTATTGCAGGCTGTCTGTTCTGTTAGTAGTTAAGATTTATCGCATAACATGTACATGTACAGCGCAGTGCGTTTGCAGGCCCTTAATTAAAGAATAAATATTATTATTATTATTATTATATTGTTAATGTATAGTCACTTACATAATTATTTTTAGAGTAACAATTACAAGGTTGGATTATCCAAATTGTGACAAGGAAATCGACATTTAAGATTTGACTTAAGGTCTCATGACGGACTCCCATCCTCAAAGATCTTAACGCGTGTCTTTTAAAACATTTCATTGAAAATGTATTTTCTACAAACGCGGCGGGCTTGATACGCGAATATTCATGATAATTCGGATAGTCCGGACTTGTAGCCAAATACTCATGGAGAGGTTTGACAACCAATTGGCCGGCTTCTGTCCAATTTGTGCATTTGGTGACATGTTGGAAATCCGGACAATTGGTATCCCAACGTGGCGTGTGCCAGGTCGTCCTTCGTCATCCTCAAGGCAGTATGGACATTGAACATGGTTTCAGCTGTGATTTCAAGATGGGAAACCATTTGTTGCCTTAACGTGTGTATTAGAGCCCATCAGTCATACAAATATTAGTAATCTGTTCATACGTTAAATATTTTTAATTAACGTTGACTCCATTTCGGCTGTACGATGTACCTAAATAGTGTTATATGAACTATTTAGGAACACGCTTAAATTTACACACACATATATAGGCGCTTCTGAGTGTAGAGTAGTGCATTGTACTAAGGTGCACAGAGAGGGTGATATTTTCCCGACAGATTGAGCAGGAATTCTACCTCTAAATGAGAATGGAGATTTCAAAGTCTTTCTCGAAGGACATGGAATACGGGTGTGTCATGTTGGAGTGAATGTCTAGAAAGAGACAGCAGGATTCGCTGTATTTACTCAGCGGGAAGAAGAAAGCAGCTCCTGAATTAGTCGGGTCAATATACCATTTTGACCCAAAAAAATTGCAAGAAAACGTTATATGCTGATTTTCGGGTGCAATAGGTCTGGAGAAGAACATACTAAAAGTTTACCGAAATCGGATCACGGGGAAAGGTCAAATTTTGGCGCCACAAAATGGCCGTCAATGGGGAATGAATGACTTAAATTACACAACTTGCTTAAATTGACCGAATCACATCATGTAAAAATTTGCTACCAGGTGTTTCTAGACTAATTTGACCCTGCTGAAAACGAAATTCGCGGTTAGCAAGCTGGACTGTTAGCGGTTGCATGGAAAAACAAGATGGCGGCCAAAATGGTTGCCCGATTATCTTCGAATGACTGTTTACAAGTAAGGTCATGTATGTGATGGAAACATTATGTTAGAGTATAAATTAACAATTTCGGGGTCAAGGAATGCCGTGGAACTAAATACACATAATGTAGCACTGCCCAAAAACAAAATGGCGGCCAATCTTCAACTGGCTGTAAGTAAAGTCATATGGTCAAGGAATGCGATGGAACTAAAGACAAATATGTAGCACTGCCAAAAACAAAATTGCGGACAAAATGGATGGCGGTCAAGTATCTTCAAATGGATATAAGTAAATTTTGTCTCGCATATTTAAAAATGAAGAAAATTTTATTATGTTATCTTTGAATTTTAGTGATAACAATAATTAAAAATTTCACAGATAGTCCTTAGTGTTCTCTTCATCTGAAACTGGCTCTTGAGTCGTATTGTCTCAGTTGCCATTGTAACCTTTAAACCCTATATTTGAATATTTTTTCACTAGGGGCCTGGCACTGAACATGTACCCGGCTACTTGTAATGCATCCCTCATTTTCATTCACATGCAATTGGGTAAAACACCCCCAGCAGTAGTGTGGTCCAAAAAAATAAAGTTCAAGCTAGAAACCAGGCCACCCTCTCAGTTTTTTAGACCTGTCAATAGTATTATTGAGATAAAATTTCAGCTTCCTATTCCAACTGGAAGACTGTGCTCAATGACATATAAATATTACCATATAGTAGTATTTGCTGTAAATCTTGATGCCGTATAACTTGGTCAAAATTTGTCATAGAGATGAGCTTGAAATAGTTTCACTTGTGCTATCATACTTACTTACTTACTGGTACTTGGAATAAAAAAGTGTACAGTTCTTGTTGAAGGTCATGGTGCCCACGTCCTGTGTTTTGGTTGACATGTTTTCAGAAGTGAAATTTTACATTACAATTGCTGCAGTGCTTGGCTGTGATCCTTCTGCCCTGCCACTTTGAACCATCCACATAGTGCGTAAGAAAGCCAGGATAGAGCATGCTGAAGCCGTTAGATCTGAATTTGCACCAGATTAGCCACTGGTACTACACTGCGTTGGGTAGACGCTGCCTAAGATCTTTGGAGCAGGAAATGTCGACCGCCTGCCAGCAGTGGTGGACTGGAGTGTCAAAGCGGCCGGGAAAAAGTCATAAGCGGCCCTATCCGATATTTATTTTTCTTGGGGATTTGCTTTCAGCCAAGGTAACAGGTAACTTTACAACGGGATAGTCATAACACAACGATGAATCGTAAACCTAATTTACATCAGACATAAAATATTAAGAATGCATTTAAAGTTATAAATCGATTTATGACGACCCACCCAAATGATGGTAATTGTATAAGCAACTTCTTTAAGCTGGGTGCCATTTCAGACACATGATCTATAATTATTGTGTCATTGGTCACTTAAAACATCGGTTTCTACCGACATGAGCAAAAATACTTCAAGATTTGTAGAAGACAACGAGCTCAGCAAGCGATTTTTAATGTACTTCAGTTTTGAGAAAGATCTCACACGCTAGGCCTACTTGAGTAGAGGACAGAGTCAGTATAAGAGGCCATCCATATAGTACTACGCAAAAATCTGGAAAAATTGGACCCTTCCCCTCCCCGTACGCACACGAACTTTTTTCCACCCCCACCTGCTTACGTACGCTTGACGCACCTCGTCCCCAAAGACCAGCTGCAGAATGTGTCAGTACGACAGATCCAGGCAGCGGCTGTCTGCACTTTAGGCCAGATTGAAGGACGAGTGATCCATGGACTCACTGCTGAGCTGTGTGATAGTTTAATAATAGCGTACAGAGGGAAGGACTGTAAGGTGGCATACAAGTAACACCTCTACTTCCCCTGGTAGCACCTGATTGCTGAAAAGACTGAACTCTGGCTCACTTGAAGGCCAATCAATTTGAAGGCAAATATAGACAAATTATAGGTTCCCTCGCCTCGTTTCCTATGCGTACGTACATTATTAGAAGACCAAGCACCATGCATTTGGGTTAACCCCTCCTCCACCCTCCATGTGTACGTGCTATATGGATGGCCCTAAGAGTTATATACACAAAACAGGTGCCTGCAAGTCTGACCAAAGAAACTGTATTTATATAACACAGAAAAGCAGCAAACAGGATATTTTTGCAAGATTTGCATTTCGTAAGTTCGTCACTCTTATGACCAACTTGGTCGTCCCAGAGTTCATGTGGAGAATCTTCATTGACGCCGTCCTCTACCTAATCGTCGAACATTTAGTGACGGTCTCTTTGCCTTGAATAACTTTAAATAAATCGACTAGATTTTGGCACTTGGCTCCATCTTTAGTAAGAATTTTTAGTTTCTTATCTCTTAACTTTTGCGCACATCTTTACATTTACGTTTCAAATTTAGATTACTTATAATCGTAAATTTTTGCATTAATTTATTAACCAATAATAATTAAAGAATCTTCGTCAAAAACAAATTTAGCGGAAGTAGAACCTCGTTTTAAGATTCAACTGTTAATTAGGCCTATATAAGTCTGCCTTCTCAGGCCCGCCGAGAGAAGCAGGGGGCAAATGCCCAGGGGTCCGGAGAGTTTTAGGGCCCGTCCGTCCGGCTCGTAATCAACTTATAAAAAATATTATAATCAGTTATACAAAGTTTATGATTTATGCCTTTTTAAATATAATATTACTGAATAAAATCGTAGATGTATACATACAAACATATAGTACCGGTATCGTACTGTCGTACCCGCACTTTTTTATTTCAATTTATTTTCTTTCAAGTTTCTCATAAAGCCTAAAGATAGTTTAGGGGCCCGTGACTGCTCTGCCTAGGGGCCCGGAATTTCTGTCGTCAGCCCTGTGCCTTCTAGCGAATAAAAAATAACGCCGTCATAAATACAGAAAAATTCTTATAAGTTCTTAGACATTGTGTCTAAGAACTTAGAAGCGGCCCAAATATCACCGACCCTAGCGGCCCACCGGGATTTTTCCCGGTGTCCCGGTGGGCCAGTCCACCCCTGCTTGCCAGTGCTGGTTTCACGTGGCGGTGTGTATAAGCTACTCTTTTTGCCCAAATTAGCCTTGGGACAGGATACAATGAATTCATGGTCGTTCATATTCTTCTGAAGTTGTGAAAACTCACAGTTGACAAGGTTAAAGCCTTGAGCTCTGATACATTGTCTGTCAACACTGGACATTTCAACGGAGTGTGTGTTCTGACAAATAGGCTGAGAGCTCCTGTGGTTGGCCTGCCGTCATCATGTAATGGAATTGATTTTAGCCAAAGTATTCACCTTGTGCTGCAGTCCATTTGTTCACCATAAATCCCAATCTTCAGGAGATTTAGAGCTGCTGAGAAGGTGTGACACGTGTCAACTTCCGAGGACTGGAAATCATATCCGGCACTGAAGACCCCCATGAAACAGCGTCAGTTTTCTCAAGGAGTGTGCGGAAATAAAGTCAGATTCAGAGATCAGAGACAACTACCAAGAGCTCATTGAGCTGACAGTGGTTGACACTGGTTGTCCTTGGAAGTCAGCCTTCAATAATTCACTGGAGAGCCCCTAGGTCAATTCATCATGCACATTGGATGGCCAAGTTACTGGATGCAATCGAAATCTACCTTTTTCGCGATCAATCTGATGTATTCAAGAAGAAACTCAGATTCTTTGATTTTTTAAGTTTGGTGCCATGTTTACGCAAAGGCATGGACAAAGGCAGTGCGTCTGATTTAAGGCGAGCGATCGATCGCTCTCCTTGGTCGCTCGCCTAGCAAAGGTACTGGCGAGCGATTTATCGCTCGCCTAGTCGAAGGCTTCTCACCGTCGGTGACAGTCGGTCGTCGCTCGCTGAGTTTGAGTTAGACTCCAAGACAATAGACGAACCTGGAGCCAGAACATTATTTCATTTACCTAATTGAGATTATTCTAATCTACTTACTTTCGTCAACGGTGAATGCGTGCTGTGATCTGTCCTAATTACTGCTGACTGATCACTCTAATTTCGTGCAATATGATTGGCCATAACAACACGGCCAACACCTCTCGCCGCGTCACATATCATCCGTAGCATCGCCAATTTCGGAAATTATTTTAAAGAACGATGGCGGCGAAGATGAGCAAGTCGAATAATAATGTACACTTGTACAGTTGAGCAAGTATCTGTCATGGAAATTATAGGCGACTCGTTCGATGTCAATGTAGGCCTAGTCGAAATAGAAAACCGTCTGACTGTGAACAAAATTTACTGCAAGTCCTGCAGAAAGCACGCCGAAAAAATTCGAATGGATTTCCGGCTGAAAGGTCAAGCCAAAAATGAGTGTTCAACGTATGCCAAAGGCTCAACCAACGTTGTGAAATCATCCGTCACACCTCATCTTACGTCAATGGTAAGTTTCTAGTGAATGTTCATTCATTCATTCATTCTGAGAATTTTTATAGCGCCTCTTCAAGAGACCTACTCAGATAACGAAACAGAAGTGAGATAGACCTACTAGATGAGTTCTATATGCAGCGATGCGAAAATTTACGAATACGATACACAAAATACGCTGTACACAAAAGTTCCCGAGGTCGACCGCGTATCGCTCGCCTACTCGATCCAGCGCGATCGATTTTCAACCCGCCTACTATTTTCAAACCAGACGCACTGGACAAAGGCCCTTGCTGCTGAAGCTCCAGAACAAGATCTGTCACTTTGGATTGGTCTAGTTCAACATGAGTTTATTGACAGTGAGATCAGTATTGCTGCCAGGAAGGTCCTAGAAAACCACTTGTGGTACCTTTCAGATGAGGCTGTAGGTCTGGCACTGTTCTCAGACCAACTTCCTATAACAGATAAAGTGAAGACTGTCGACAGAATGACTGCAAGACCAACTTCCTGTAACAGATAAAATGAAGATTGTCGACAGAATGACTGCAAAGCCTGGTGAAAGGTGGTGAGAGCTGATGCTACGGTACTGAATGAGGGGGTTTTGGGTGATTTTTCAAACCAGTGAGCATTGACACTACTGTCATACCTGAAGAGGAGTGATTCCTTTGTTACACTTCCACCAGAGAAATGGATCCAGAATGAAGATTATAAGCAAGGTAGAGAAATAATTCAGCAGTTGAGAATGGTGAATGACGCGGCTGAGAGGGTGTGAAGTTGTTCGAGGAATTCTATCAACTCATCACCAATGATGAAGAAGAAAAGCAGTTTCTTCTCCATGTGGTCGAGGCAAACGGGAAAGCTGTTCTCACTCACACAACAAAGAAGTCTGCTGCTGACGCAGTGCTTGCAAAGCCTCGCAGTTTCTAGTCAAAGACGGTAACGGGTGTTGAAATCATAAAACAGGTACAATCGACATTCGATATTCATGGAGTTGACGATGTTTTTTGACATTTTTGGACATCTCCAATTCATTAAACCTACTGAAATGTTACAGTTCCATCTGGCTAACTGTTCTTGTACCACATATGTTGTCAAATTACAGTAATATCTGATCAATATTGAAATAAAATGCATTTGTATGCTCGACACATTCATTTCTGCAATTAATGTCTATTTATCGGTATATGGCGAAGTAACACAGTCCGTGAGCATCGTCTTCCAGTTAAAATAAGAAGCTGACATTTTGTCTCAATAATACTATTGATAGGTCTAAAAAACTGAGAGGGTGTCCTGGTTTATAGCTTGAACTTTATTTTTTACCATGTATCTGTGAATCACCCTACCCAGCAGTCAACCAATTGAGAGATGTCACTAGTAAAAGGTTTTTGAATATGTAATCAAGATAAACATAGATCAGTCAATGCAGAGTTACAATAAAGAATATTAAGATTTCCAGATGAAGATAGTTTATATGGCCTAATCCCTTACTTACGACCAGCACTATTATTGCATGTTTTATACTATACCTAATATAACTTCTCCATGTTGAATGGTTTTCTGTGGTTGGTAGATCGTAGAGATTCAATCGTTCTTTTCTTTCTCAACACTTATAGACGGCGTTGATGAGTGTCGGCTTCTTTTGAAGATATTTCGATTCATCAATGTTTGAACGATGAATATTCGAAAAACGTCCCTTTGTTAAACAGTTTAGGATTCACTCCTCAGAGTTCGTGTCGCCTCGTCGCTATTTACGAACTTTAGTTATGCTCTACTGAACCGTTCACCGCTATGACCTTAGCAACGTCCGTTGTTACGCACCGTTGGAACTCGTCTTTCGCTCGACAAGTTATTCAACTAGACCCTCTTCGAACGAGTTCACACAACTCCCTCAATAACTGATCGTAGAATGCCACCGTTCTAAACGATAGTCTATTCAACTTCGCCTTCCGATTAGGAGTTACCGACGCTAATTAAAGAGCACATCCAGCGACTTCGAACGCGACGTTGCTCGCTCCATTAGTCCTCATCTACATATCCAGGAGACGACTGATGCAGAAACCGTTACAGTTTGATTCTAACCTTTCATCGTACGACACCGAAAGGTAAAAGAGTCTCGCCTCTCGATAATATCCCCGAATCTTAGCTAAATTTTATGTCCTACTGCTGGTCATTGTGCAGGCCAATTAAATAAAATTAATAACTTTATTTAACTGACAGCTAATTACACCTATCCTACATTGTCAATAAAATTCAGATAAGTGTATCTGTATGGTCAGAGGAATATACTCATTACAGCCATGCTGACAGTGTCCACAAGCTGTGGTGCATTCAAGCCCATGTCTTTTGCAGCTACAATGCAATGTGTTGCACCGTGCAGAGCAATTGCATCGGATCATTTTAAGAAGTTCGTCTGGTGCAGGACTAATTTCCATCATGACTGGAACAAAATTTTCATCTTGAATAATCCAGCCCAATTTCGTTGGATCCATGTCATCACTCTTGCCCAACCACTGCATGACTAGAAAGTAAGTTCGCCGAGAGTGAAGGTTTGTGGCCGATGGTGTTGGAGGTAGTCTTTCGGGCTTCACAAAGGTCTTTGCAATGGATACTTTCCTACACAGAACGTTGTAGCGTAGTGAAAAACATGGATACCATTGCTATGCAGTATGCAACCATTGGTCTCTACAGTAACTTGAGCTGCGTTCGGTGCACAGAAGATCTTTGAACAACTGCGAAATACAGGATCGCCACTGTCTACTTTCTGAAAGACTGACTTCTTGCCGACCCGTAGATACCTGAAATTCTGTCGCAACCAGACAACGCGTGGGCGAACAACAGATCAGAGCATACATCGTCACCTAGTAACTGTTTTAGAACCTTGATGTTATATACAAAAGATTTTACTTTGTCTTTGTGGGATCGAAAGTAAAGGTCCTTCGACGTATATGTGCATTGTCCTTCGTACTTGGTCGTCCATTGTAGCCATCAAAACGACGGTGGCCTTGCCATAAAAATTGGATGTGAAAGAAGAGTAGTTATCAGCAATTGAACTGTAGGTGCTTCCTTCCTTGAAGAAAGAGCGGAACTTGTAAGCTAGAAAGAATTACGTCTTAAGAGAGAGAAAGAAGAGAAAGTAAAACAAATGCGTAAGGCAGAACTTGAGTTGCAAACGCATCAGTTCCAAATTCAATTAGAACAGTTGAGAAGATATAGGGAAGATGCTGAAAGAAGAAGACTGGAGCAGTTGATCGAATATGAAAGGGCTAGGAAAAGCGACGAAGAAGTACGTCAGCAACAGCTTGAAGCGAAAAGAATACGCGAAGAAGAAAAGAAAAGGCGCGAATTTTAGAGTAGGAACGCGCAGAACAGATTAGACAAGAAGAACTCAGACTTCAGAAAGTAAGATTGGAAAAGGCAGAAACAGAAAGGCAAGAAAGTCTAATAATGGAGAAGTGAAAATTGACATTGAAAGAAACTCAAATTAGAGAAGAACATGAAGCAGAAAGGAGGAAACAGCAAGAAAATGAAACCTTGGTGTCAAAAATTCAGAAAATAGGCGATGCAATGAAACATGATTGTATTTCCTAAACTGCCATCCGATAGCTTGGAAGTGCCATTTTATTCTGAAACAGTAAAGAACGCGTTTCGTAGTTTTGCTGTCCAAGGACCATTTTGGGTGAAATTATTGCTACCCTTAATGATGCCGAAAGCTCGAACCGTTCTGCATAGATTGTCGTTTGCTGATCTAGACAATTACGATAGAGTCAAGCAACATTTGTTAAAAGAATTTAAACTGACGCCTCGAGGATATAGGACGAAGTTCGTTGATGCTAAGAAGACGACAGAGGAGACCTACACGATGTCTACAGCAAGAGTAAAGAACTTGCTAAACTATTACGTAGGAAGTCGAAATGTGAACAGAGAGTATGATATGATTTTGATAGTTGGAGGCGGATAGACTGAAAGAGTGTCTACAGTTTGTGTTGTCGAAGGAAGGAGCCGAATGTTTACAAGCTAGTGCAGTTGCAGACCTAGCAGGCATTCATGTGAATAATCGAATTGGGTTTGTATTCTAAAATACAACCAGTTCTCCTTCCAAACGTTCAGGAAATAAAGGCCAAAGTGGAAAGTGGAAGAGTAATCCAGAAACAGGGAATCAGTTAAAAAGTAAAGAGGTCAAGGCTAGTGCTCTTGTACCCAATGAGAGCAGAGAAGGGACGTTTGGTCGTCAGGCATATAACAGGCATACCCCTAAGCCGCCGCCGTTAGCCGCCGAGCCGAAAAAAGTTCTGCAAGCCGATAAACCACCAGAAATTTTGCGGCTTAGCCGAAAAACCGCCGACAGTTATTTCACGGCTAGCCGCCGGAAAAAGTTCGGCTAGTAACATGCACACAGCTGTATTATAAAGTTTCCACGCTTGCTTGCTAGTTTTTACTTATTGCACAATGAGCGGTGAGTGCTGACGTCTGTTACACGGCCGTCTAATCGTTCACTGGAAACATGAAATGCCGTTTTCAATTATTTCTAAACATAATTATTTGAATTTATTTCTCCGATTTTTTCACACTAAGAGAATGTTGCCCACCTGTCAATTTAAAAGTAGGCCCTAATGTCAAATGTAATAGGCCTACTGTGTTCGGCTAATTAGTGATGCACTAATAGCCGAAAGATGTAGTTTGCGCATTTTTACGGCTAGCCGAAAAAGGTAGTTTACGCGCTTTTACGGTTAGCCGAAATAGGTAGTTTACGCGCTTTTACGGCTAGCCGAAAAACCAGCCGTAAATTTGCTCAAGCCAGCCGTTAACCAGAAAAATTACGGCTTAGGGGTATAATAACAGGTCGCCATCGCCGTTTGCTAAGAGAGAATTAAATACATCGATTGCGCAGTTTAAGAGAAATGAAGGAAATGAACAACGAGGTGTGGTTGTGAAGCGTTGTCACAACTGTGGTTGAGAGAAGCATTTGGTTAAATAATTTCCGGTTCCAGTGACTGCAGCGAAATCTAATAGACATCCGGTAAACAAAGAGTGAATAGGATTCAAGTGGTTAATGATAAAGACAATCAAACCACGGATCAAGAAAACCTATAGACTGAAGTAAAGTGGTGTTCAAAAAGAGATTCTATTGGATGATGGAATTCCAAGAGAAGTTGTGGAAAAGGATGAAAGTCGAATATTGAAGAAATCGTTCCTGCAGTATGTCGAGGTTGAAATTCGTGGAATGGGCGGAAAGGAGCCAGTGAAAGTGAAAGCATTGAGCGACTCGGGTGCAGATATTCCGTTGATTAATGAAGGATTACTGGAAGACAGGGAGGTGGAACAAATTGGAAACGTGAACTTACAATGTGTGGCAGGAGATGCCATTCCTGCGAAGTTGTTGAAGGTCGATGTTAGACTGAGTTGTAATGACGTGGAAGAAGAGGGATTTCCACGTGAAGTCCAAAGTTCACTTACACCTTATGTCACATTGATATGTGCTAGTATCGCTAACTTGGGCACTACAGAAAGATGCTTGCTGCATCCAGAAATAATTGCCGAATTTAAAGCCGTACCACAGATGGAAGGGAAAACGATACAAGGAGATGCGAATGTACGAGCAAATGTAATGACGAGAGCGCAGAGTCGGAGACAGGAAATGGTAGATGTTGATGAGAAGAGTGAAACTGAAAGTTCAAGTGATGAGGTAAACGAAAGTAACGAGCAAAAAAGCATATCGCAAGCTGGTGTAACATCAGAGATGAATAAAATAAGAGATGGCTGCATGCGAGAATGGTAAATTAAAAGAAATTGAAGAAGACAATGAATGTGATGTGGAAATAGGACACTTGTTTAGAGATGATGGAATGAAAGAAGAGCAACATGTGCAAATGGTGACTGAAGAAGACAATGAATGTGCTGTGGAGATAGGACACTTCTTTAGAGATGATGGAATGAAAGAAGAACAAAAAAAGTGCAGGTCGCCGATGCGAAGAAGTTCGAAGAGCAACAGAGAAAGGATGAATCGTTGAAGCCGTGGTGGATGTTAGCACAAGAGAAAGAATCTGAATTCTCTGTAATCAGCGGCTTATTGTATAAAAAAATCAGATATTAGACCAGACGTTATATCAACTGGTAGTAGCAAAAGAGAGGCGAATTAAAGTGATGGAGTTGGCACATGAATCGGTGTTTGGAGGACATCTAGGAGTAGAGAAAAATAGTGAACGAATAAAATTGTCTTTTGTATGGCCACAGATGAGAAGAGATTTTGTGAAATTTTGTAAATCTTGCGAGAAGTGTCAATTAAAGGCAAGAGGTCTAGTGATGTTTAGAGTGCCTATCACTCCAGTCCAAAGAGAAGAGGTTGCCTTTAGAAGAATGACAATGGACCTCGTTGGCCCAATCGATCCGGTATCTGCTGCGGGTCACAAGTACTGTTTATGCATTGTGGACTCATGCACCAGATGGCCAACAGTCTTTTTATTGAAGTCGCTGACAGCGAAGGCTGTATGTGAAGGGTTGATGAAACTATTCTTGAATGTTGGTGTACCTTCTGTGATCACAAGCGATCAAGGAACAAACTTCACAGCAAGTTTAACATGAGGGATTCTCACTTTAATGGGTTGTAGCCCAAGATTTGACACACCAGGACATCCAGAGGCTGCTGCATTGGTAGAAAGATGAAATCAGACATTTAAGAAGATGTTTCATCATGTGATAATAGACAACCCGAGAAAATGGCATAAAATAATTCCTTTAACAGTGTGGGCATTACGAGAAGTGCCGAATGCAAATACGGGAGTAGCTCCATACATGCTCGTCTACGGAAAAATTCCAAGAGGACCATTGGCAATACTAAAAGTGAGTTGGACTAGAGAAATAAACTGGGGGTTAAACCAGAAAAGTATTTGAAAGAACTCAAAGAAAATATGGAGAAACCATTATTGTTTGTAGAATCGTACTCCAGATGGAAGCAATTGAAATTATACACTAACCAATACAACAAAATACAACAATGCACCAAACGACCGGGACACACATGGACCCGGACGGTTGTTGCAGACCTGCGCCCGCTGTGCTTTGGACTTAACACTGCCGGGAGTCGTGCGCAGAATCGCTATGGTTGGCAGAGAATTGTGGAAAAGGCCACGTTCCGGAGTGGGGTATGCCACTGATGATGAATACAACAAAAGAGCAAAGCACAAAGAACTTGAAGTTGGTGAAAAAGTTATTGTTTTATATCCAACGTCAACGAATAAACTTATTTCTCGATGGCATGGTCCATGTACCATCATACATCGAAGATCAAATTACTCTTATTTAGTCTATATGGGTGAGCATGGTCGAAAGATAAATCACGCCAACAAGATAAGAAAGCAGTGATGTTTCAGTTTTGAAAATAATTACAGTTTCAGTTTTTATTCAGTTTTGGGTTCGTAATTTCTATTTCAGTTCAATTTCAGTTATAAAATAATTTCAGTTTCTATTACAGTTTCAGTTTTAAAATAATTTCCGTTTTCGTTTCAGTTTCTGGAAAATTTCAGTTTCAGTTTCTACATAGATATATTTGCGTTGACAGACAACAGCGGTTCTCAAACTGTATTTTTATTGTACCACCAGATAAAAAAATCAAATATTGGCATACCACCAGCAAAGGCCAGATCAAAAACAACAGATGAGCGCGAAGTCCCTTTGCAATTATCGTAGAGAAATTTAAACTTTTAAGAAGAAGCACATGGTGGACGCAGAAAGAAGATGGGCAAAACTCACAGAAAATCTAAAGAAAAAGAAGCGCATGGTGGACGTGAATAGCGCTCGTAATAGGTTGGTGCCCTGCACTTGGCCTTCGAGTGGCACTTTAGAAGTTTGGAGATTACAATTACGACTACGTAGAACGGTAGAATAGTGGCTTCAATAGTTAATTGCTGATCAAAGAAAGATGGGAAAAAAGTGATAAAGATGGGCATAAACTCATAGAAAAATTTTTGTAAATTATTTTTTAGCGTACCACTTAGCGACCTGGTGGTACACAAGTGGTACGCGTACCACCATTTGAGAACCTCTGACCTAGAGAACGCTTGGAAGATGGAGGATTGGATGAATTAGTGAATGTAAAGAGGTGTCTGTCTGGCTGTGCGTCTGTACGTCTATTGTTTGTGGGCCTGTCTAAATTGCGGCCCAGTAACACTCCCATCTAAGGCGTTACACACGCAAGTTTCGAATTATTATGATAAATATTTTACCTTCAGATTAGCAGTGATGGGCACTAAACTATTTTTTAGTTAAACTAAAACTATTTTCCAACTAAAAAAATAGTTTAACTAAAGTTGGCAACTGATTTTGGAAATTAGTTAACTAACCTAAAAAAGTAGTTAAACTTTTTACAACTTTTTTCCAACTTTTTATGACAAACATTTTCACAATAAAAGACGTTAAGTGAACTGTATAATGCAAAGCGTCATTGACAATTTCACCTTCAAACTATGCAATATGTACTGTTCTGGCATACAGTTACATGTGTACTGTAAGTAGTGTATGAATTTGAAAGCACAGGCTGTTAATGCTAAAACCATGCAGTGTTAAAATGTTTTTTTGCTGACAGTGTTCAATGTTCACTGTGGAAAAATAGTTGCATATTGCAGATTTTTTAGTTAAACTTTTTAGTTAGCAACTAAAAATTTTTAGTTAAACTATGGTTTTAACTAAACTATTTTTTTAGTTAAACTTCTTGCTTAACTAAAAAAATTTAGTTAAACTTAAAGTTAACAACTTTTTAGTTAACTATTGCCCATCACTGCAGATTAGTCGAATTCTTGGCGACAAGCTGCAGCCCACATGGTTTATTGTTAACGTCTGATCCAACTTTCACTTAACACGAACTCTTTTTCGTTTTCTCATCATAAACAAAATACTGCCATACCGCTTTCGCGCTTGCGTCCAGCCAATAGTCTCGATAAACTCATTCTCATTGGAAAACTTAGCAATCTAACTCTAACAGACAACATAGATTTCGATGCATGGATATCGAATAATAACCAGAATAAATGGTCCGCCCAAACCCCTAGACTAGAGTTACGTAGTCAGAGATTTAGCCCAACTAAAACCCAATAGAAACGCGGAAAATTTTTACTTATTTTCAACAATTTCCGTTCGGAATTAATTATCGTTTCTATTTCTATTTCTTTTTGACATTTTGAATTCCGTTTCTATTCAGTTTCCGTTTTGCAAATAATTTCCGTTTCAGTTTTCGCTAAACGGAAATTCATAATTTTCGTTTCAGTTTCTATTTCAGTTAACTGAAATATCACTGCAAGAAAGTATGTCACTCGAGCGTTGAGTTGCGGTCTTATTGCTAAGGAAGACGAAGATTTGGTTCAGTGGTCGAATTACCAATGAAGAATGAGGTTCAACACGACAAAAATTCACTTAGCATTGATCCTGAACATATATATTTTGATCGTTCATCCCGATTCTAGTTTTATCTATATTTCAATCTTTCATCCAAGTTCTACTGTTAGTTATAATTTAATCTATAGGACACACTGAAGGCAAGGTTTTAAATGCGACTGCGGTTTAATAAGTCGTTATCAAAACGCAGACTTGTATTCTGTAAAAAATTGACAATGATGGTATTTCAAAAACGGGATGAATGATGAAAATATAAACTAAACTAGTAGCGGGATCAACGATTAAAATATAACTTAAGCTAGAAGCGGGATCAACGATTAAAATATAACTTAAACTGGAAGCTGGATCAAGGAAAGTCATAGTAAACAATATGTTGGTAGAAATAGAAGCGTTAACAAAAGGCGCCGAATTGTCCGGTCACCATGAAAACCTGTCACTTTAGAAGATAGTTTAGCGATGAAATCATAGGTAAAACTAGAAGTTGGATAGCCAATGAAATACCGGTAATGGGTCTTCCTGGAAGCTGAATGGCCAATTCAAATAGTGTTCAACTAGAACCTGGAAGATTGATGAAAATATAGCTCAAACTAGAAGCTGGAAGATCATGAACCTTTCCTCAGTGAACCATTTGTCGTGAACCATTTGTCCGTGAACCATTTGTTGTGAACCTTTTGTCGTGAACCATTTGTCGTAAACCATTTGCCCGTGAACGGTGAACAGTTTGCTCCCCTCTGCACAAGTTCTTGGCTGAGAGTAGTCATCAAATTCTAGCCAAAATAGAATAGTAGCCATACAAGTTCTGCATCTTTTGTCATGACGGCAGAAGGTGAAAATTTTCCATGCCGATATACCAACCAGTTTTACTCTTAATTCGGAATTTTGTCTGCAAATAGGTCAGTAATTTACTTCCAAGTTCATGAATAGCCAAGCACTCAGTGGAGGAAAATGTAGCCTCTCCAGATGGAATAATTTGTTAGTAGCTGATGCAGAACTGTAGAATTGGCAGACGAATAACAGAGTGACTTATTCAATTCATAAACCTTGGCATCTACCTGCTAGCTGGTGCACACACAATGTCATGCTAGGATTTGAAGTCTTTCAGTATGCTCCTTTTGTACCAGTCAAAACTGATTTTTTTTCTTTCCCACTGCCTAATTTCTACTGGGTTACTTCAATGCTTGCAGCTGTGGTACAGCGCAGACTTCGGCGCACATTTTCGTTGCTTGTCTCGAAACATCGTTTAATGACAGATCATTGAATTTTCATCTTAGTGTTGATAAATGATAACGATAGGAATTGACTGGGCAAGAATCACCAATTCTAGAAGATGGATCACTTTTCACTCGCATAGGGCCATTATGTAATTTTATATTTGTATTTGATTCAACATATATTTATTAATGCAAATGCATATGATAGTCTTTTCAAAATTGTTCACTTGCACAATCGCTACATTATTTTGTGGAACACCGCTTTAAGTACCATAGATTATGGTTTTGGAAAGGAGTTTAACCTAGAAGCAAACATGTGTTGATGACAACGGGGTTATAGAAGTTTCGAGATAAGACTGATTATTCTTAAAATTGGGTAAATCAACAATTCAGAACTCGATTTGGAACCTCAAAGAAGGACCTACAAAGAAAGTTGAATGCTCCGTCGTGGACCTTCATCAAGGTCTCGCATTATACTTTGTGCCTCCCAACTCTGTAATGCCGCCCCTACTGCTTACATGTTTATCTCACCATGTGCCTGTCATATTCCCAGTCATACGAACTCTTTCTATGCCGGATATCTTAGGCAGATTTGATTGCGTGCAGGTCAGCGTTTCTGTTACAATCGCCTACAACATCTAGGCCTACTCAAGATAGAGTGGAATGTGAATGAATTGTGAAAGTACGCTGAACGTCAATAAATCTCCATTTGGACCGGAATACAAAATATACAACATTAGCCCTAAGAATAACACTGACTTGTCCAGAGCAATGGTCATTGTTGTTATTCATCGAATTCGCTCCAATAGCTGTCCGTTAAATCCAAAAGAGTGAGTAGTCTGATAAACAGGATGTCAATGTCCACAGTATTGAACTCCGCGGTCAAGTACGGGAAAGCCAGCAGTACAGAGATAAGACTTGATGTCGACGATATACTTCTGCAAAATTTTATACTAACCCTAGTTAGTATACCCACTTCTCTTCTAAAAGACCGTGCCTCTGTCCTGGTTCCTGTAATCACCAAAATTATCAATCTCTCACTCTCTACCCGCAATTTTCCCACGGCCTTTAAGCATTCTATTGTCAAAAAATAAACCTTGACAAGGAAAACCTATCCAACTACCGCCCAATCTCCAAACTTTCCTTTCCATCAAAATTAACTGAACGAATTGTCCTTGCTCGGCTAAATGACTAGCTCTCTTCGAATTCACTTCTTAACCTCCACCAATCTGGCTTCAATAAACGCTACTCCACATATACTTTACTTGCCTCTTTGTACAATAAACTGGTCTCTGCCGTCAGCCATCAGCAAGTCTCCTGCCTCTGTCTCCTAGACATCTCCGCCGCATTTGACACCATTGATCACAGCCTCCTTCTTCATCGTCTATCTTCTTGGTTTGGCGTCTCTGGCACTGCTCTACGCTGGTTCCAGCGCTACTTGTCTTCCCGATCCTTCTCTGTTAAAGCCTCCATTCACTGCTCACGGGCTGTATCTCTATCTTGAGTAGGCCTAGATGTTGTAGGCGATTGTAACAGAAACGCTGACCTGCACGCAATCAAATCTGCCGAAGGTATCCGGCATAGAAAGAGTTCGTATGACTGGGAACATGACAGGCACATGGTGAGATAAACATGTAAGCAGTAGGGGCGGCATTACAGTGTTGGGAGGCACAAAGTATAATGCGAGACCTTGATGAAGGTCCACGACGGAGCATTCAACTTTCTTTGTAGGTCCTTATTTGAGGTTCCAAATCGAGTTCTGAATTGTTGATTTACCCAATTTTAAGAATAATCAGTCTTATCTCGAAACTTCTATAACCCCGTTGTCATCAACACATGTTTGCTTCTAGGTTAAACTCCTTTCCAAAACCATAATCTATGGTACTTAAAGCGGTGTTCCACAAAATAATGTAGCGATTGTGCAAGTGAACAATTTTGAAAAGACTATCATATGCATTTGCATTTGCATCAATCACCCTCTCTTCTGTGGTGTCCCTCAAGGCTCCGTCCTGGGTCCACTACCTTTCATCCTTTATACCATTATACCACACCTTTAAGCCATCTCATAAAATCCTCCTCTGTCGACCACCATCTCTATGCAGATGACACCCAACTCTTCATATCCTTCTCCCAAGGCTCTTTTCCCACCGCCATCACACAACTACTCAACGTGGTTAACCTTATTTCACAGTGGATGTCTCTCATCCAATCTCTGCCTTAACCCTTCCAAAACTGAATTTATCATCCTAGGCCTTCCTGATCAAATCAAGAAAATCCCTGATCCTTCCATAAACCTTTCGACTAACTCATCGTCTCTCACCTTCACCTCCTACTCCCCTATCCGCAATCTTGGTGTTACTTTTGATCCACACCTCTCCTTCTCTAACCACATCTCAAACCTCTCGCGCTCCTGCTTCATGCACATTCGTGACCTCCGACGCATCCGACCTATGCTCGACCTTAAAACTGTCTCCACCATTGCTACCTCTATTGTTCATTCAAAACTTGATTACTGCAATTCTCTTTTCCTCAACCTTGAATCCACTCAAAGTAAGCGTCTACACTACAGCTTATCCAAAACTCACTAGCCAGAGCTGTCACTAGAACGCCCAAACATTGTATTGTATTGTATCTAGAAATTTATAAAGCGCCTCTCGCAGAATAACTATTCAGAGGCGCTCTCAGCACAGAAACCCCGGGGAAACAAAAGAGCCTTTAATGAACGCGAGACCGATGAGGAAAAGCCAGTCATTAGTTTGGCCCTGAGCAGAGGGGAAGGTCATTCCAAATCGTGGGATCCACTACAACAAACGCCCGGTGCTGGGCCAAGGGAGTTTTAGCACTGGGAACAAAAAGATCAAGCTGTTACAGAGCGCAATGAGCGAGAAGAAGATACAGATAGCGGTTTTCGCAGACAGTTCAAGAGATATTTCGGGGCAGTAGGCTGCTGAGATTTAGAGACAAGGAAGAGGATCTTATAACGGATGCGCGCAGCAATAGGGAGCCAGTGAAGGACATCAAGCATATAAGCAGAAATATGGGCAAACCGGGGGAGTCGAGCGATGAGCCTTGCAGAAGCATTTAGAACAGATTGAAGTGGGGAGAGACGCTGCTTGGGGAGACCCATGAGGAGCGAGTTGCAGTAGTCCAAGCGTGAGCAGACAAATTCGTGAACTATGGTGGTAAAGACAGAAGGTGAGACCGAGCGTCTGATGGCCCTGAGACGCCTCAGTTGAAAGAAGCAGGAGCGAGTCATGTTGGAGATATGCTCTGTGAATGTGAGGGAGGAGTCAAGTGTGACACCCAAGTCGCGAACGGTGGAAGAGTAGGTTTAAGCGGGAAATTTCTCAGACAGCAATGGAAAGTTGAGTTTAGCAAGCTGCTGTCTAGTCCCAAACCAGATTAATTGTGTCTTAGCAGTGTTTAGGGAGAGACGGTTAGTTGACATCCAGTAGTGAAGGTCACAGACAAGATGGTCAATGGAGCAAACAAGAGAGAGTTGATCAGTTGACGGACCATGTACAAAAGCCTGAGCATCATCTGCATAAAGATGGCCATTTGCCTCATGTTTAGTAAATAGAGACGGAATATCAGCAGTGAAGAGGATGTATAGGATGGGACCGAGCACCGAGCCCTGGGGAACACCAAATTCAACCTCTGTCCACAGAGCCCTGGTTTCACCGAGGACAACCAATTGTGAGCGGTCAGAGGAGTATGATTTAAACCAAAGAAGAGGAACACCAGAAAGGCCATAGGACAGTTCCAGTCGCTGAAGCAGGATCTCATGGTCAACCATGTCAAACGCAGATGAAACATCAAAAAGCGCCAGGAGAGAGATGAAAGTGATCAATAGCTGTATAAATATCAGACAGTAAGGATAAGAGAGCAGTTTCGGTGGAATGGTGGCCCCTGAAGCCAGATTGGGCGGCCGGCAGGAGCTCAGCTTGCTCGAAGTAAGGGAGTAGCTGAAGTGAAACTAGTCTTTCAAGGGTCTTTGAGAGGAGAGAAAGATGGGAAATTGGCCGGTAATTTTGACAGGCATTTTGGTCAAGGTTTTGCTTTTTCAAGGTCGGAAAAACAATAGCCCGTTTTGGGAAGCAGGTAGATAACCCTCAGAAAGCGACCTGTTAAATATATAAACTAGATATCGAGCTAAATCATCTAAAATGTTCACCAAAATAAATGGAGGAAGAGGGTCCAGTTCGGATGATTTTTTGTTTGATGATGCAATTATTTGCCGAAGTTCAGTTTCAAGGGTTGGACGGAATCCTTCGAAGGTGTGGTCCCTGTGGGAGAATTGCGGAGGAGAGGCATCGTGAGTCTTCGCTCTAAGATCAGCAATCTTGCGTGTCATCATCTGGAGAAAATCCTCAGCAGAAAATCCAGGAGAACCGACTGAGCGCGTGCCCTGTCCCAGTAGGCCGTAGATCGAGGACCAAAGACGTTTTGGGTTGTCTTTATGTTGTTCAACCAGGCCCTGCCAATGGTCACATTCCTTCTGGCGATAGAGGCGATGTAATGCTCGGAGTTGGGTCATCCACTCACGATGGTCAGTAGGGTCGCGAGATCGTCAATAACGCCTTTCAAGGCAACGCGTGCGACGACGAAGTCCACGACACTCGGCATCAAACCATAGTGCAAATGGTCTATGTCGAGTTCGAACTCTCCGAAGCGGGAGATAGGACGATAATCGGGTGGAGCGGGTTGGCTGAATGTTGAAGAGATCATAATCATATCACTCCCATCCTCCAATCACTCCATTGGTATAAAATCCCAGACCGAATCCACTTCAAAGTCCTATCACTAACCTACAACTCCCTACAATATTCCCAGCACAAGTACATTCGTGATCTCTTCACCATTCAGCCAACCCGCTCCACCCGATTATCGTCCTATCTCAGTCTTCTCGACCCCCAGTCACTACTCACGTCAAGTTCTCCAACCGAGCCATATCCTAGGGGCCTGTCACGTTGAGAGCGCTTCTGTGAAGCCCTGCTGAGGGAAGCGCTTTATAAATGTTCAGGTAAGATAAGATAAGATATCCAACACAGCACCACACCTCTGGAATGATCTCCCTCTGAATTCCGCAGTTTCTCAGTTCCTCCATCATCATTGCAACCTGTCCTTCATCCTCATGTTCCTCTATCTATCACCCACAGGCTTTCCACTCAAAACTGAAGTCTCACCTTCTCAAGTACTCGTACCCTGACTCATCTGATCCTCCGCCTTCCAATTATTCTTGCCGTAAACGACACCCGCCTTGACAGCCGCTCTGGCTCTTCTGATCTGGTACCATGGAAATCGGACTCGGACCTCTTTTGGACTAGGCTACTCTCTGGAAACTTCCTCTGATTTGGTTTGGCTTTATGGAAACTGGACTCGGACCTCTTTTGGACTACTCTCTGGAAACCCCTCTGATTTTACGTAGCGCTCGTGAATAGGCAGGTACCCTGCGCTTGGCCTTCGAGTGGCGCTTTAGAAGTTTGGAGATAACGATTACGATTAGTTTCAGTAAACATAATAAGAAAAGTAGCATGGAATAAAACAGCGTCGAAAGAAACAAAAGCAGTTGATTGCAACAATGTAAGAAATCTAAGCACCTACTTCATTTGAGTTGTATCGTTTTGTTCCTTTAAAAGTGAAAATTAACACATAAATAATCGTAACACTGATGAAAGTCAAAGTAACATATAAAGGATTGCATTTCATATTTCCTCCACGATATTGACATCAAAGTCCAAAATGACGTCTTCTGCCTCACGTTGCTATTAGCGCTGGCTATAAAATATAATCGATCAAAAATATATACGATCAAAAAAAATCATTTACTATTGGCAATACATTAAACGAAATTTAACGCATCATCGCTACAGCCATTACTGTAGAGTTAGCCTACTTTGTCAAGAATGCTAAACTAGTATCAGCAGATTTTTAGCGTATGTTGTCATAATTTTTTTCATTTCGCGTATCTATAATCATACGCTGACAATATAGTGTAGTTCATTTACCTTCGATATATAAAGCGGTGTTAAACTGGATAATTAACCTGCTCTAAACCCCAAACCGATCAGAAAGCTGGACAATGAGAAACCAAGATAAGAAAGAAACCAAGGCAGAAATTCGCTAGAGAGAACTGCAAACATCTCAAAACTACAATCATATTAACAGTCTCCGGCAAAAGCGCAACCATGCGATTTGTAGCAAAATTGTCTTGCCATGGCACACAATGTTTTGCGCAAATTGAAAATTCACAGAAATCGGATTTTCATTGCCAAATGATGAAAACTCTAAAACTAGGTTTAAAGCATACCATAGGCAGTGTGATCACATTCGTCTTATTATTGTTATTATTTTTATTCTTCTTCTTATTATTATTAATCGGTTATTCTTAGATAAATGTCAATTATGTCAATGTTGTCACGCATAAATATCGGACAGACTAATTATACCTTGCTTCATTTTATTATTGTTGTTGTTATTATTATTAATAATATAATACAACATAAATGAGGCGAAGTCAGAGCTGTAGTGGTAAAATTAGAGGTGAGTACACGCTCCGGTTAGTTTTCCGAAATTAAATAGAGGTGAGTACACGCTAACGGTTAGTTTTCGGAAACTAATTACAGGTGAGTACAAATATTTTATGAGGTGAGTATACTGTCTCTACAGGTGAGTACAAGCTGTAGGGCCTATACCTGCGTATACCCTCGACTACAGCACTGGGGAAGTCAACATTGGCATTTAACATTCCTCTCATCGGCTGCTTCCAACTAGTAAATATTGATGACCAGTGACGTGAGTGTTTACGAAAATGTCCACATTCAAACGACGATCATTTCAAACTTAGCCCATGCCTGATTTTTCAAAAACTTATTTATTCACTTTTAACCCTCGAGTGCCCAAGCTATTTTTGGTAAACGAATGCCCAACGGGGGGGTCCGACCGGACCCCAATGTTTTCATTGTGATATCTGGAGAACGGATTGGAATATTTTAACGGGATTTGGCTTGTTATAATCCAAATTCAATTTGCAATCGACTGATATATGGTACTTCACAATAGCGCCACCTAGTGAAACTTTATTTGAACTTTAATAGGGGGCCTACTCTTTTGTAGTTTCTTTGCAATTTCGGGATTTTTCGCATGTATTCAATTGTACGCATGTAGTTGTTCCCTGGTTGTGGGGTACAGGATTGGAATATTTTACCGAGATTTGGCTTGTTATAATCCAAATTCAATTTGCATTCGACTGATACATGGTATATTACAATAACTTGCGCTAAAATTTATTTCTGGGTTGGTAAACCATATGCCAGTATGACCACCAGCCGCATATCTTGGGGGTGTCCTTGGTATATGCTATGGTTGTGGGGTACAGTAATGGAATATTTTAACGGGATTTGGCTTGTTATAATCCAAATTCAATTTGCATTCGACTGATACATGGTATATTACAATAACTTGCGCTAAAAATTTATTTCTGGGTTGGTAAACCATATGCCAGTATGACCACCAGCCGCATATCTTGGGGTGTCCTTGGTATATGCTATGGTTGTGGGCTACAGGGTGATAGTATAATCACGCAAAATATAACATACGAAGCCCAATTGAATGCTTTAGGATGTCCTAAAAGCATTTCTACAATTTCGTAGCCGTTCTAAAGTTTTCCGTGAAAAGCGGGTCTGGGGTCCGGTCGGACCCCCCCCTTGGGCATTCGAGGGTTTTGTTGTATATATAGTATAAACATAGGGGAAAATATTATTTTTATCAAAACTTGTATAATATGTGAATTTGAGCTACTTTTGTAAGCGTCCCATTTATGGGACGCTAGGCACGAGAGGGTGGCTCAACTAATATGCATGTATTTCCAACCACAACTTGTATTCTTGCTTCAAATAAAAGTCAAATCAGTTTAACCCTCGAATGCCCAAGGGGGGTCCGACCGGACCCCAGACCCGCTTTTCACGGATAACTTTAGAACGGCTACGAAATTGTAGAAATGCTTTTAGGACATCCTAAAGCATTCAATTGGGCTTCGTATGTTATATTTTGCGTGATTATACTACCACCCTGTAGCCCACAACCATAGCATATACCAAGGACACCCCCAAGATATGCGGCTGATGGTCATACTGGCCTATAGTTTGCCAACCCATAAATAAATTATTTTAACGCACGTTATTGTGAAATACCATATATCAGTCGATTGCAAATTGAATTTGGATTATAACAAGCCAAATCCCGTTAAAATATTCCATTCCTGCACCCCACAACCATAGCATATACCAAGGACACCCCAAGATATGCGGCTGGTGGTCATACTGGCATATGGTTTACCAACCCAGAAATAAATTTTTAGCGCAAGTTATGTAAAATACCATGTATCAGTCGAATGCAAATTGAATTTGGATTATATCAAGCCAAATCCCGTTAAAATATTCCAATCCTGTACCCCACAACCAGGGAACAACTACATGCGTACAATTGAATACATGCGAAAAATCCCGAAATTGCAAAGAAACTACAAAAGAGTAGGCCCCCTATTAAAGTTCAAATAAAGTTTCACCAGGTGGCGCTATTGTGAAATACCATATATCAGTCGATTGCAAATTGAATTTGGATTATAACAAGCCAAATCCCGTTAAAATATTCCAATCCGTTCTCCAGATATCACAATGAAAACATTGGGGTCCGGTCGGACCCCCCGTTGGGCATTCGTGTACCAAAAAATAGCTTGGGCACTCGAGTGTTAATTCAAACAAGAAGGTCACTATCCACAAATATTTACAGCTAACAGTCAACAGTAAATAGGGATAATAAGAAAATAATAAAGAAAACTGCACCTATTGCTCAACTACTTCATGAGTATCATAATGGTAGTTGCCTGCTTACAGTTCTCAAACTAGGCCTATTTAGTTAGCTAAAGTAACTGTCAAAACTTGCATTTGTGTGGCGGGGCGACCCCTAGCGGCGGCGGTCGTCAAACGCCGGGATGAGGACTGCCGGTCGTGCATTTCCTGAGGATTCGAACCCCTGCGTTCAGGACCATAATAGGTGGGTGGCAACCCAGACAGGCATTTACTACGTCTAGGCATAGTGACATTAGGCGGTTCCTCTAAGGGCAATGACGTCATCATTTCTATTTCATCACCAGGGCATGACCTGTGGGTGTCCGTGGTTTCCGAGTAGGAAACAAACATAGGATTTCCCCTATACTCAGGGTTCATGGTGTCCCCATCCTCTTCTACTTCTTCATCTTCTTCGTTGTCTACCTCCTCTTCTTCATCTACTTCATTTCCTGGGGCTAACTTCACTTCTGGTAGTGGAAGGCTATGGTGACTAAGTGAATGGGCCTTTGGACTTTGGACTGCCTCTTCTTCGTCTTCTACTTCTTCATTTACATTTTTTATCAAATTATGGCCAGCTAATTCAGGGAAATACTGAAGGAACTTATTTCTGAGACTAACATCATCCTGCAATAGGATAATGATTTGCCATGTATTAAAATTGAAATGAAACAGAAAGTGTCAATTTGACTAAAATTACAAATATCAGTACAGTTCAGAGTTCAAACAAAGAATTTCTTCTCACTGTCCAGTGAACTTATATACTACCACTATCAAGTCCAATTAACTATTTACACTTATTTACTAGATAGCAAACCCTATCTACATCTATATCAAGGCGACACACTATTACACAAACCTACCACCATGGCCAGCTTAATATTGAGCACAGTAGATGTGTAGTAGGTCTTTTAGATCGGGCTCATTAGAAGTCCTAGAATACAAAAGACCCTCTCCACGGAAGCCTTTAACGCAGGCCCAATAAAAGCCTGCTGATATAAAAAGACTGGCTCTGAAGAAGCCTGACGCTACAGAAGTTCAGGGCTTTTGGCGCAGTCAGCTATCAAAAGAGGAGTGGCAGACTTTCAACGCAGGTTCAAAAGAAGTCCTTCAATACAAAAGACCGTCTCTACGGAAGCCTTTTACGCAGGCTGTATAGAAGCCCATTGATATAAAGGAAGCCTGGGCAGGCACCTGTTTCTCGCGAACAATCGAAAACCCCAATCAATTAATCAACCAGTCAATCGAAATTAATATAACGCCCCTTTGAGATTAGCTAGCCAGAGGTGCTCTGAAACAATAAGATTAGCAATGGCAAGGGAAAAAAGCAATAAGATTTGCACAAAAAAACAATAAGATTAGCATCTGTATTTACCAACGGTGTTCCATAGCTTCGCATATCATAGTCAACAGAACCATTAACCATGTTTAAATTAAGGACGAGTCAAAGGTCGTTTAGTCAGCAGGCTGTGTATCAATGCATTATGAATACGGCTGCGGAAGTTATATTGCTAACAAATCAGCCGCCGCTACAGCGTGTTTAAGATTTGGCTTTTGAACGAGCCTATTTTTATCCTATAGGCCTATGGCGCAGAACTATAACCACAGCATATAATTATTGTTGTGTTACCTGTCTGTTGGTCTGCCTTCCTTCCTATGCAGGCCTATTTTTATCCTATATGGCGCAGAACTATAACCACAGCATATAATTATAGTTGTGTTTACCTGTCTGTTAACGCCTGTCTGTCTGGTCTGCCTTCCTCCCTATGCAGGTCTATGACTAACTATTCACTAGTACTGCTAATGGAGACAAAAAAACCAGGCTGTTCATTCAACCCAACGATCGGTATATCTGTTAATTACTGCACTGTTGCTTTTTATGAAGGAGAGGAAGAAGAGTAAGAGGATGGAGAGATGAAGGAAGGAGGAAGGAAAGGAAGACGAGTAAGAAGATGAAGAGATGAAGGGAGGAGGAGGAAGAGGAATGAGAGGATGGAGAATGAAGAAGAGGAATGAAAGGATGGAGAAGGAAGAAGAATGAGAAAAAGGAAGAGGAAGGAGAAGATGGAGGAGAAAGATAAAGGAGAGGAAGAAGAAAAAAGAGTATGGAGAGATGAAGGATGGAGGAGGAAGAGGAATGAAAAGATGAAGGAGAAAGAGGAAGGAGAGGATGGAGGAGGAAGAAGAAGAGTAAGAGAAAGGAGAGATGGAAGAGGAAAGAGAAAAGTAAAGGAGGCGGGAGGAAGAAGTGAGGAAAGGAGAAAGAGGGGAAAGTGATATATTTTTTATTTTGATTTCGTGTGGGCGTTAGTTTTCAGTCCTTGTGGGACTTACTTCGCGCAGGCGCCACGGGGAGGCCCCCACACAGGTCTGCATTGTGTGTTATTAAATCGATAGATATTTGGTCGAACTTTAATAGTTCAAAATGGCCGATAATGTAAAATTTTAACCTGCAACCCTTCAGTTACAAGGCGCCGAACATACAAATATGTTACCTCTTGCAAGAACGCCCTCCTCCTTCCTCCAGACTAGGGACTGGCACTATTGGAGCATAGTATGTGGAGCATACTCCGCTAGTGGTGGAGTTAACTTTTTTTTAACGTTTTTCTAAAGGATGCCTATTTTTCAGATTTTTACATTTTCTACTGTTTTTGGTCTTTTTTTAAACATTAAATTAAAATTAAATTAAATTTTTTAGCATTAAATATTTCTTAGACCAACCGGAACAGGTTTAGTCTCCATCTCCGCGTTCCACTGCCTCACCCAGACGCTTCAAATCCTCGTCAATACAGCGCAAGTTAATTTCCGCTGTTGTTAACTCTGCAACCAGTTCCTTTATTCTATTCCTCAAATTTCTAACTTTTTGTTGTGCGCGTCTTTTTTCTGCCGTTTTTCTTACCTGCAACATTTCGCTCTGTGATTTTGAAGTGCGGTTTTCTACCGCTAGCGTCTGCAGAAAAAACTTTACATTATCGGCCATTTTAACCTAGTAAAGTTAAACCACAATATCTATCGTTTTATAAACACACGGCAAAAATGAAAAAGATGTTATGGCCTAGTATGTGCACACACTGCAGACTTTATAGCAACAGACAGCCAATAGATCTACGCCCCGTGTAGTTCTCCTATTGGCTCGGGTGCATAACGCTGCGACTAAAATAACTCGGTTGACCCATGCCAATGCCAAAAATAACTCGGTTGACCCATTTAGAATGCGTTTCAGAAATATTTTCAGACACAACCTAAACGCTCTAGACATTTTCATAAACGCTCCAGACATTTCATAAACTCTCCAAAAATGTCTAGAAAAGGACGAAATGCATAAAAAAATTGGCAGTGATATCAATAGACAAATCCAACCCAGATTTTTAAGTCACCTTTCCGTCGGATGAAATTATTTATTCTCGGAGAAATTTAATGCGAAAGGAGCCAAAATCCATTAAAGTAAACGCTATCGATTTTTCGCACGTGTCCCATTCCAGGCTATTAACCATACTGTAACCAGATCAACAGCTTCTGCCAGCGAATCGCAATGCAGGAAACTAGGTGAGAGACGGAAAATCCGAATATATTATACTGTAAAACCTTGGTTCACAAATACGGTGGCCCATTCGGATCCTATTTATTCATATTTACAACTATTTTTATTATTTCATTTCGAAAATGCAAAAATTTATACGATTATTTAGTAGCCCATACAGGCCAGCGTAGACGAAACTTTCCGTCAGCTATAAACAAAGTCGTAAACCTTTCATGAATAATTCAGCCTGCTTATACAAGCCGCATAATGTTATAACAAAGAAATTACGAAACCCATAAAACAGAAAACCGTGATGACCAAAAAACTATTGTCTAGTTTGACAATCATTTTTCTGTGCCTTAATGCGGTCTATTTAGTTAGGATTTCAATAAAGGAATATATTATACATATATCTGTATTTAGTTCGCCGATGAGCTAGTGGGAAAAACCCAGGTTATATTTCCCTTCGTCAATAGCTTATGAAATAGGCCTATTACTATTTTACAAATTATACGTTAAACAGGGGAGAAAAAATGCAATTAAGCACACAAATAAGTTGAAAATATTTTTTAAATGGGAGAATGATGACTAAGTGGGCTTTTCACCAACAGGAAATTCTGACTTTGATACGAATTTATATATATGAATACGCTGTTTTGCGTGGCACGGAAATATCGATTAATTGGTCTTACTAAAATTTAATTTATTGGTACATATATAAAGATATATTCCTAATTCTTTTTGCATTCTATCCAGCATATCCTGATGAACAATTATTTTATTTACAATAGGAAACTGTAGCCAGAATATTTTTCTATAGCGCCTTGAAGATATCAAATTTAATATTTTTTAGTAGGGTCAATGTAGTTAACTAATTGTTACTAGTTCGTAGATATAATTATATTCCTAATTGTTCCTGTATTCTATCCAGCATTGGCTGCAGAACATTTAGCGTGTTCAAACCAAAAAAGCTACTGTGAACTGAGTTTTGTGTACAGTCTTGCAGTGCGAGATATTAGCGTATATATTTAGTGCGCTTACTTTAGTTTCACGTGTATATGTATATATGATAGATGTATAACGTATAGTCTTAGTGACACGCGCGGCCGGCCAATCTCGGCAGCGGCGCGCTATATGTATATTATTAGAGTTCGCTTAGGCGCACAGAAGACAGGTGTGTCAAGAGGCGCGAAGAATTATGCTGACTAGAGAAGTTTGAATTCGAGTGTGTTCGCTGTAGTAGTGTGGCTGACTAGTTGAGTTGTAATCGAATTGAGTTCTGTCTGTTTGTTTCTTATTAAACTGAAAAGATATTAAACTGTGTTGCTGATTAATTCAGGTTATACTTATACGTAGAATTAGTGTTCAAAAGGTGAACGTTAAATAGGCGTTAAGTAGACAGAGAACAAGGATTTAATCAGAAGGATTGTCAACGGAAGGATTGGGTTGACATTATTGGTGGCAGCGGTGGGATAAATACTCACGGTGGATAAATACTCACGGTGGATATAAACTCACGGTGGAATAAATACTCACGGTGGATATAAACTCAGTGGATTAAAATTCACGTTATCACCACCTTCGGCGGATAGAAGAATCTACGACGGTGTTAAAAGAATTTACGCGTTGTTACCGTGTGACGAATTTACGATATCATCGACGGTGGAACACGAGAAACGGTATAAAAATTTCGTTGTTTTCCACGAACAAATATAAAAGAAATCCCGTTTGTTTATCGATTCACACAACAAGAAAAACCGTGACTTCTTTGAAAAGAGAAATCACCAAAGTAAACAAGTAAGATGGAGAAACTAAGTGCTGAAAGACAAGCAGATATTAAGAAGATGTCTACGGAAAGGCTGAAACAGCGTTTGTTGAAAGCCGGTTTTAAAGAAGAACAGTTAGAAGGTATGTCACGTGGTGACATGATGCAGGAACTCGCCGATGTGTGGGTTAAAGAAGAAGTTGAAGAAGAAGGTGCAGTTGGCGGTGCCGTAGAAAAGGCTATTGAAAAACCTCCTGTGCCTATGTCTATGGAGATGTTGATGCAGTGGATGATGATGACGAGGCAAGAAGAGAAAGAGCTGAGACAAGAAGCAGAACGTGTAAGACAAGACGATTTGCGTCGTCAGAGAGAGAAAGAAGAGAAAGCGGAACTTGCAAGGCAAGAAGAATTGCGCTTGCAGCGAGAGAAAGAAGAGAAAGCGGAACTTGTAAGGCAAGAAGAATTGCGCTTGCAGCGAGAGAAAGAAGAGAAAGCAGAACTTGTAAGGCAAGAAGAATTGCGCTTGCAGAGAGAGAGAGAAGATAAAGCAGAACAAGTGCGTAAGGCAGAACTTGAATTGCAAAAGCATCAATTTGAGATTCAGTTAGAACAGTTGAAACGAGATAGAGAAGATGCTGAAAGAAGAAGACTGGAGCAGATGATTGAATTTGAAAGAGCTAGAAAAAGTGATGAAGAGGTTCGTCAGCAACAGATTGAAGCAAAGAGAATGCGTGAAGAAGAAAAAGAAAAAGCGCGAACGTTACAGTTGGAACGTGCAGAACAGATCAGACAAGAAGAACTCAAATTTCAGAAAGAAAGTTTGGAAAAGGCAGAGACAGAAAGACAAGAACGTCTGAAACTGGAGAAATCAAAATTGACATTGAAAGAAACGCAAATGAGAGAAGAACGGGAAGCAGAAAGAAGGAAGCAGCAAGAAAGTGAAACTTTGGTGTCAAAAATTAAGAAAATAGGTGATGCAATGAAGCATGTATTGCCTCAAATGCCAACTGATATGATGGAGGTGCCATTATATTTTGAAACAGTCGAGAACGCGTTTCGTAGTTTTGCTGTGGAAAAGCCGTTTTGGGTGAAATTATTACTACCATTGATGACGCCGAAAGCTCGAACCGTTCTGAATAGATTGTCATACGATGATCTAGACAATTATGACAGAGTCAAGCAGCACTTGTTAAAAGAATTTAAGTTGACTTCGAGAGAATACAGAGCCAGATTTGTGGATGCTAAGAAGACGACAGAAGAGACTTATAGGATGTTTACGGCAAGACTGAAGAACTTGCTAAACTATTACGTGAGAAGTCGAAACGTGAACAGAGAGTATGATACGCTCTTTGATTTGCTGGTAGCGGATAAGCTAAAAGAATGTTTACCGCCAGGTCCACTACAGTTTGTATTGTCGAAGGAAGGAACTGACTGTCTCCAAGCTAGTGCAGTGGCAGACCTAGCAGACATTCATGTAAACAATCGAATTGGGTTTGCGATCCCAAATATAAACAGTTATCCTTCTCAACGTTCCGTAAACCAAAGCCAGAGTGGAAAGTGGAAAAGTAATCCAGGAACAGGGAATCAGTTCATAGGTAAAGAAGTCAAGGCTAGTGTCCCTGTACCCAATGAGACCAGAAAAGTGACGTTTGGTCGTCAGGGATTTAACAAATCGTCAGCGCCGTTTGCCAAGAGGGAAGGCAACACATCGTTTACGCAGTATAAGAGATATGAAGGCAATGAACAACGAGGTATGGTGGTGAAGCGTTGTCACAACTGTGGTTCAGACAAACATTTGGTTAAATTTTGTCCAGTTCCAGTGGCAGCAGCTAGTTCTAGCAGAAATCAAGAACACACAAGGGTGAATTTGATTCAAGTGGTTAGTGATACAGATAATCAAACCGCGAGTCAAGAAAACCAAGAGACTGAAGTAAAGTCAGTAATGAAATGTGGTATTCAAAAAGAAATTCTATTGGATGCTGAAATTCAGAGAGAAGTCATAGGAAAAGATGACAGTCGAATATTGAAGAAATCGTTCTTGCAATATGTCGAGGTTGAAATTCGTGCAGTAGACGGTAAAGAGCCAGTGAAAGTCAAAGCACTGAGCGACTCGGGAGCAGAGATTCCGGTGATTAGTGAAGAATTACTGGAAGGCATGAAGGTGGAACAAATTGGAAAAGTGAATTTGCAATGTGTGGCAGGAGATGCCATTCCTGCGAAGTTAGTGAAAGTCGATGTTAGACTGTGTGGTAGTGACGTGGAAGAAGAGGGATTTCCGCGTAAAATCCAGTGTTCACTTACACCTTATGTCACTTTGATGTGTGCTAGTATTGCAAAGATGGGCAGTACAGAAAGATTCTTGTTGCATCCAGAGATAATTGCCGAATTAAAAGCCGTACCACAGATGAAAGTTAAAACGATACAAGGAAATGTGAGTGTACAAGCAAATGTAATGACGAGAGCGCAGAGTCGGAAACAGGAAATGGTAGATGTTGATGAGAAGAGTGAAACTGAAAGTTCAAGTGATGAGGAAAACGAAATAATGAGCAACGAAGCTTATCGCGAGATGGTGTAACATCAGAGATAAACGAGCAAGAGATGGCTGCATGCGAGAATGGCACATTAAATGAAACTGAAGAAGACAATGAATGTGATGTGGGGATAGGAGACTTGTATAGAGATGAAGAGATGGATGAAGAACAAAAGGTGCAGATTGCCGATTCGAAGAAGTTCGAAGAGCAACAGAGAAAGGATGAATCGTTGAAGCCGTGGTGGAAGTTAGCACAAGAGAAAGAATCTGAATTCTGTGTAATCAACGGTTTATTGCATAAGAAATATCAGATATTAGACCAGACGATATATCAACTAGTGTTACCAAAAGAGAGACGAATTAAAGTGATGGAGTTGGCGCATGAATCGGTATTTGGAGGACATCTAGGAGAAGAGAAAACAAGAGAACGAATAAAGTTGTCTTTTGTATGGCAAAAGATGAGAAGAGACATTGTGAAATTTTGTAAGTCTTGCGAGAAGTGTCAACTAAAGGCAAGGAGTCTGGTGATGGATAGAGTACCTATCACTCCGGTCTCAAGAGAAGAGGTCGCCTTCAGGAGAATGACGATGGACCTCGTTGGCCCGATCGATCCAGTATCTGCTGCAGGTCACAAGTATTGTTTATGCATTGTGGACTCGTGCACCAGATGGCCTACAATCTTTTTATTGAAATCGCTGACAGCGAAGGCTGTGTGTGAAGCGTTGATGGAACTATTCATGAACGTTGGTGTGCCGTCCGTGATTACAAGTGACCAAGGAACGAACTTCACAGCCAGTTTGACAAGAGAATTTCTCAATTTAATGGGCTGTAGTCCAAGATTCGACACACCAGGACACCCAGAGGCTGCTGGATTAGTAGAAAGATGGAATCAGACATTTAAAAAGATGATCCATCATGTGATAATAGACAACCCGAGGAAATGGCACAAGATAATTCCTTTCACAGTGTGGGCATTACGTGAAGTGCCGAATGCAACTACTGGAGTATCACCATATATGCTTGTCTATGGGAAAATTCCGAGAGGACCATTGGCAATATTAAAAGAGAGTTGGACTAGAGAAATAAACTTACCACCTCATGTTGGAGTTAAACCAGAAAAGTATTTGAAAGAACTCAAAGAAAATATAGAGAAAGCATTATTGTTTGCAGAATCCTACTCTCGAGAAAAGCAATTACAATACACGAATCAGTATAACAAGAGAGCAAAGCACAAAGAATTTGAAGCTGGTGAGAAAGTCATAGTTTTGTATCCAACGTCAACGAACAAACTTATTTCTCGATGGCATGGTCCATGTACGATCATACATCGAAGATCAAAGTACTCTTATTTAGTCGATATGGGTGAAAATGGTCGAAGAATAATTCACGCCAACAAGATCAGAAAATATGTTACTCGAGCATTAAGTTGTGGTCTAATTGTTGAAGAAGATGAAGATTTTGGTTCAGTGGTTGAATTACCAATGAGGAATGAGGTTCAAGATGACAAGAATTCACTTAACCTCGATCCTGAACAAATTAGCCATTTGACAGTAACTCAGCAAGAACAGTTGTTGAACGTCTTGAACAAATACTGTGACAGATTTTCAGAAAAACCCGGATTATGTACATTGGTTGAACATGAAATTGAACTAAAACCAGGATTTCGTGGAAAGGAATTTGCAGCATATCGAATTCCTTTGATTTATCGATCAGAAGTGGAACGTCAGATCAAAGAAATGTTAAAAACAAACATTATTAAACCATCATCGAGCAGAATGGCAAGCCCTTTGGTTATTGTTAAAAAGAAAGACGGATCTTTAAGACTTGCCTGTGACTACAGATACATTAACTCATTCACAGTGGATTGTAAATATCCTATGCCGATTGTCAGAGACGTTTTAAACAAAGTTGGAAAGTCTAATGTGATTTCTATTTTGGACTGTCGAAGTGCTTATTGGACTTGTCCTGTAAAACAATCTGATCAATGGAAGACAGCTTTTGTAACACATAATGGACTGTATGAATTTACTCGTGTTCCTTTTGGAATGATAAATTCAGGCCGAACTTTTGTTAAGGCGATAAATTTAGTTTTACAGCCTATAAGTGACTTTGCAGAACCGTATGTTGATGACATTGCTGTGCATTCTGACAGTTGGAAAGTTCACTTGCAGCATCTAGATGCATTTTTGATGCAAATGAGATTGCATAACGTTACCTTAAATTTGAAAAAATGCATATTTGGTAAGTGTGAGGTAAGGTTTATCGGTCATGTGGTTGGGTCTGGTAAGATAAAGATGAATCCAGACAGAATTGAAAGTTTGACTAATTTGAAGATCCCAGAAACTAAGAAGCAAGTTAAGCAACTGCTTGGATTTTTTAATTATTACAGACAGTTTATTAAGGACTTTGCACAGATTGCGAAACCTTTATCTGATTTAACTAGTAAACGTGTTTCTGATAAGATTGATTGGACTGTTGAACATCAGCAAGCATTTGATTTACTTAAAGAGGCTGTGCGATCCAAAGTAGTGTTATATGTTTTTGAAGTGGGAAAACCATTCAATTTGTACTGCGATAGTAGTGACTTTGCAGTCGGTGCTGTTTTAACACAGATGGACGACAAGGGAATAGAACGCCCTGTGTCATTTATCAGTCAGAAATTAACTGATACCCAGAAGAGATGGGCTACTGTGGAAAAGGAAGCCTATGCTATTGTTTGGGCTTTAAACAAGTTAAAAGAAATTATAATTGGATCGAAAATTTTCATTTTTACTGATAACAATCCTCTTACATACTTGACTGAGTCAATGTCTAAGTCTGCTAAACTTGTGCGTTGGGCGTTAGCCTTACAAACTTTTGATGTTGAGGTGAAGTACAAGAAGGGCAGGTTGAATATTATTGCTGATTGTTTGTCAAGGTTATAAGTAATCGTAAGACTGTTCATTAATTAGTTATATATATATATATATGTTTCATGTATTTTGGTAATTTCGCAAATTTTGAAATTTAATTTGCTCAATTCCAGAAAAAGGAAGGAGGTAATGTGAACTGAGTTTTGTGTACAGTCTTGCAGTGCGAGATATTAGCGTATATATTTAGTGCGCTTACTTTAGTTTCACGTGTATATGTATATATGATAGATGTATAACGTATAGTCTTAGTGACACGCGCGGCCGGCCAATCTCGGCAGCGGCGCGCTATATGTATATTATTAGAGTTCGCTTAGGCGCACAGAAGACAGGTGTGTCAAGAGGCGCGAAGAATTATGCTGACTAGAGAAGTTTGAATTCGAGTGTGTTCGCTGTAGTAGTGTGGCTGACTAGTTGAGTTGTAATCGAATTGAGTTCTGTCTGTTTGTTTCTTATTAAACTGAAAAGATATTAAACTGTGTTGCTGATTAATTCAGGTTATACTTATACGTAGAATTAGTGTTCAAAAGGTGAACGTTAAATAGGCGTTAAGTAGACAGAGAACAAGGATTTAATCAGAAGGATTGTCAACGGAAGGATTGGGTTGACAGCTACACTTAGAATATTTTTCTATAGCGCCTTAAAGATATAAATTTAAACTTTTTGAGTAGGGCCTATGTAGTAAACCTTGTATAACTTAGTCAGTATATATAGATATATTGTTAAATGTTTATTTATTCTGTCTGGAATTGAATTCTGCATATTTATTATATTTTCAATAGAAATATTGTAGCCAGAAAATATATTTATTTGACCTTGAACACAAAAAAACAGTGATTTCTTTCGGGGTCCAGTACCTTAAACAATCATAGCTCCATCATTTATAAATTTATATCCGAATTGTTTTTTCTGTTCTGTCTGGAATTGACTTCTGCACATTTATTATGTTTACAATACAAATTTTGTAGCCAGAAAATATGTTTTATATGCGCTTGAACACACATCTACAATCAGTTTTTACGGTGGTCTTCATTTTAGGCATTTTGGCGCAACTAATATAAATATTAAAATCTTTTGACGAAAGGAATGAAAGAGGAGATAAAGTGCTAAAGATTAATGTTTACATTACATCAGTATGTTAAGAATTTACTTAGATATTGAAATTTCAAAATCTCCGTAGCTGATGAAAAATTCTGCTAGTTTTTGAAGACATATGACGATTTTCGAAAAAATCCAGCACCCTTTCCATATAGTAGCATGACTTACTATGTTTTTACTAGTATGCGCTACGATTAAATCGATTTTAATACTCATTATTAAGTTTGTTGGTAATAGATGTATAATAGGGATTCAAAGTCACCCCCAAAATATGACCACATTATAGGCCCGTGTGCCATTTTTTTAGATTAAAAATCATCTGCTTTCGCGGTCGTTAAAGGCATATGCTGGTGGTGCGCTAGGAATTACAGACTCACTACTCCAACCACCTAGGACGAAAACTTTTATGTTGAGGTTCGCGGGCAAGTCCCAGCGCTGGTTAGTTTCTTGATTAGTTCTGCCACCATCTGGTCTTTGCTTTGACTCGGCAACTCTTTTTTTCCATTCTTGCTTTGTATATCACGTTTCATCGTTCTGTATTTCTCCTCCTCTCCCAGAATAAGCTTATATTCTTCATCGCTAATAGCCGTGTCTTCCAGCGCCTTAGAAATGTGGTCATGAACTGTGTTTAGTTTACTTTCCGCCAAAATACAAATTTCGTCGTGTTTTCAAGCTTTAGCAACAAAACTTCTACTAATAACATTTCCAATAATATCCAGAAAACTCGTCGCTATGGCTAAACTCTCTAGAACAATACCAGGAATAAAACCAATACCAGTGGCTAACATAGCTGCCCCACCCACCCCAGTTCCAAGACTAACCATAGCAAGGCCGGCCGAGGCCCCATTAGCCACATCTACAACCCTCTTATACTTTTTGCACAGTTGTCCTCGACTTATCGCCTCAGATCTCAGGAATGCTTCTACTTCACCAATCTTCTGCAGACGAAACGTCTGCGACTTCGTGTCTGACGAAATTGTCGGCTCCGTAAGCGTTGGATACAAAGACATTGTTTTTTTATAGTTGCTCTATTAGTAAAGTTACGTTTAAGTCGATAGATGAAGTACTTTCAGCGCCTCTCTTTTTGCCTTCAATTCTAAAACTCGTTTGTCCTGGAATGAATATTGCCCTAGCTGCATCAAATTGCCCACTTGAAATATCGACTGTACGATCGATGCTACCACCAGCAGCTGCCGGTGCTATAACGCGAACTGTTGCATCACCACCGCAAACACCAAAGACTGTTAGCTTCCAGAACCCGCACTCTAACGAAACCCCCTCATTGGTGGTTTGCAAACTTATACACGGAAAACGCGCAGCGGTCAATGGAAGAATTTGCCACGCACTGGTGGTTACCGTTCCGGCCGCCGTATAGATATCGCGGTTGTGGTAATCGTCAGACACGAAGTCGATGTGCTGTTGAGGCACCGCGGTCAATAGCTCTGCGGTGGGCTTTGGGATGTCGTAACCCCAGTGGCCTATATCACCTAGACTGTCTATGCTGTATTTACACATGTCTATTTCTCCGTGTTGACGGAGATACCCTCGAATCTTGAAGTGCGTGTCAGTCATATTTTTCTATACTATTGACTGTCCCCCGTGTCTAAAATATGTATAGACCTGGAAGTGGGATATTCCAAAAGTAGCTTGTGGTGGGCTGCTGGCAAAGACCATCAGCCTGAATTTTTTCTATACTGTGTCATCAGTGAAGGTGAACTCTTGTGCAGAATTAGTCAAAGTTGCAGTGGAGGAGGAGACGAGAGTTACGCGATCTCCAGGACCGGTGGGTGGAATCCCATGGAATGTCCAGGACGTGATACGTGGTGCAGTAGGACTAGATCCCCCAGCCAGACTAACCTTCCATACTCGCACAGGCGTCGGGCATTCAATCTGTAACCAGGTCCCACTACCTGTATCGGCTCTCGATGTGGACGCCGTCTTCCACTCACCTCTCACACCCGAGTTAAAGGCCATATGAGGCGGGTTAGTGGGTAAAGATTCGTTGGCTGAGGCAATAAAACCCGTTTCGGAAACGTTTCTGGATAGGGGCGGAATGTGGCCGCTGTAGTTGAGAATCTTGATGTTCGTCGCGTATCGCCTTTCATTAGCTATCTCACTGTCTACATACCGCTTGTTAGTCAGGTACCATGGTCCCGAGGGCGGCGTATCATTATTCGTAGTGGCGATGGTGATCAGCCGCGTCACTTGTTTAAAACTCACAGCGTCGCTATCGGATCCTGAAATTTCTGTTGGGAGCCCAGTCACTCTTTTACCACCCATAGCCAGATCACCGGTCATGGTACTGCCGGATTTGAACACGCAGGCGTTCATAACGATAACATCTTGCTCGTTGGCGTACCTCTTAGCAGCTTCAGCTTTCTGGTCCGCATAGAGTCTAACGGAAGCCCCAATCTCAGCGTTTTTCACGTCAACGTATCGTTTATTTGTCACATGCAACGGTTCTGTTGGTACTCTATCACTCTTTGTCATGTTGTCGGCGATCAGCTTCGATACTTGTGCCATACTCGTCGCGTCGCTTTCGGAAGTTGCTGCGCCCGTAGGGAGCCCAGTAACTCTATTACCGCCCATGATTAAATCACCCGTCATTGCGTCGCCAGCTTTAAGCACGCATGCGCTCCTAACGATAACATCTTGCTCGTTGGCGTACCTCTTAGCAGCTTCAGCTTTCTGGTCCGCATAGAGTCTAACGGAAGCTCCAATCTCAACGTTTTTCGCGTCCACATACCGTTTGTTAGTCAAGTACTTTGGTCCCGCCGGCGCCGTATCATTATTCTTAGTGGCGTTGCTGATCAGCTGCGTCACTTGTTTCAAACTCGCGGCGTCGCTATCGGATCCTGGAATTTCTGTTGGGAGCCCAGTCACTCTTTTACCACCCATGGTCAAATCGCCAGTCATAGAATCGCCGCTTTTGAGCACATGCCCGCCTCTTACGATAGCATGCTTCTCGTCCACATATCTTCTAGCGGTGGTGACCTTCTCATCCACGTACTGTCTGTAAGAAGCGTCGCGGGAATCTACATACCGCTTATTCACCACATGCAACGACTCCGTGGGTACTCTATCGAGTTTTACTAGAGCGCCAGCGACCGCTGTTGACACTTGTTTCCAACTCGCTGCGTCGCTATCGGATCCTGAAATTTCTGTTGGGAGCCCAGTAACTCGGTGGCCACCCATAACTAAACTTCCAGTCATTACGCCGCCGGATTTGAGCACGCACGCATTCCTGACGATAACATCTTGCTCGTTAACATAACTTTTAACAATAAGGTCCTTGTCATCTGCATACTGCCTAACGGAATCTCTCAGCCCCGCATTCTTCTCGTCCGTGTACTGCCTGGCATCGATAACCTTTTGGTCTGCATGATTTTCGGCCGCGGTCGCCTTCTGGTCCGCGTATCGTACAACTTGTGCCCAACTCGCAGCGTCGCTTTCAGACGCTGCTGCGTCTGTGGGCAGCCCAGTTACTTTGTGACCGCCCATTTTTAGAACGCCAGACATCGTTCCACCGGTGATTTGTAGGTTGTCCTGATCTACGATGTCTGCATAAGCCTTTGTCGCGGCGTCTGTGTCCATCGTAGGAGTCCCCACGTTTGTCAGCCGAAAACCTCCAGCCGACAGAATTCCCATCATGGTATCACCCGCTTTGTGGACGAGCCCAGCGGCGCTTATCTGCCCCCCTCCCACCCCACCTCCACCGTCTCTTCCAAATTTATCAACCGGCATTTTTATATACAAAAATGGTGACGGAAGTCTAACATAGGTCAAGAATGATATCTTCAAAATTCTTTCCAGCAGTGAGCTCTCTTAGCACGGTCAGGCAGAGATGACCACAGACCACATCATCGGGACCATGCAGCTGGAACGTCTGTGTTCTTATGGAACGGTTTAAATATCGAGCGATTTCGGTAGGCGGATCCAGCCCATAACTGTCAAAATAGACTGCTGTAGGTCCATCTATCCAATAGGCGACCCAGTGAGTACCATCGCCGGAACCGGAATCTAAATTAACAACTCCACACTCCTTCTCACGAGCCACGGCTGGCAGACCATCTCGCATGAAAACACCGCGGAAATGCGGCAGACCTCGGGCGACTTTCTCTATGTCAAAGTTGCTCAACGGTTTTAGTTTTTTTGCCCGATATAGTAGAGACCGGATCCTTTGCACTTTGAACAGCAACCACCATAAGTCTGGCGCCCGAGATATAAACCGGTTCCACGGACCTGAGCTTCGAGTTCGCGATTATGACGCGCGGCCTCTGCTAAAGCCGCTGCTTCGTCGATCCGTTTTTTCTCGGCTTGGGCCGCATCGCTGGCCTGTTTCTTGCGCAGAGCATCTGCATCGCTGGCCTGTTTGTTGTGCACGGCCTTTGCCACCTCGGCGGCCCCTCCAGCCGCGGCACCCACCGCGGTTAACCCACCAAAAATCAGCGGGAGGAGAGCCAGTAGTGGAAGAAATCCGCCAGATTTTGTCATCTTTTTCAATTGCGTTTTGGTGAATCTCAGCTCCATGCCAACGCCTGCGGTAATCTTGTTCACTATTCGGGAGGCTTGAACTTTTGTCAGCGCGAGTTTATCGTCTCCGCGAAGTTGGCCATGAGTGAGCCGGATCGTGGCACCAGTGCCGGCACGCGCAGCTCTAGCCAATGTTTGCTTTTGCCCTTCGGTCAGTGAAAGGCCGAACGCAACGTAGGCCTATTCAGTTTTCATTTTTGCAAAAAATATATCGAAAGAGGGCCTTGTATCTAAATGTGAAAAACGATTTCTAGTAAACGACGTTGAATTTGCTGCCATCCGATTCAAAATTCAGGAGTCGGTCGCTGATCAGGACTGCATAGGCTACCGTATTATTTGGTACCACTTCGTTAAAGTCCACCTTGATTTGTATGTCCTGTACAGAGGTTTTTAGTCGTTCCGATTGCCTGCGCACGTCTAGGACGAAGATCGGAAACATATCTACAAAGTCGATTGGTGTAACTTGGCATGACGACTCACGCGCGTCTATACCGCAATATTCTTCCTTGAAGTCACGTAGGGCCTTGTAAGCGCGAGAAGTTGTCCTCTTGGTGAAGTCGAGATTCATGTCAACCACCGGGTAGCGATCGCTGTTGAGCATAGCGAAAATGTTGCGAACCTGTGCATGGTCAAACAGTGCAGGATTCTGGCCTTGATGTGCATTCCTTCCAGTCTGAAAAGCAACAAGAATCCACCGCGGTTTTTCCGTGCCCGACTTAGCGCTCAAACGCCAGGAAAAAGTAGTCGCTCGTGGCACCGCAATGTTGTCGCATTGCATGGCGCGGAATGCTACAGGTACCTTAACCTTGGCTTCAATCTGCTTCATAAGCATGCTTTTATACTCCAAAGCGGGTATTATATGCGGCATGAACCAGGAGAGTTTAGTCAGCGTGATCTGGCCATTGGTCGCAGCGGCTTCCTTGAAGATCGCGTCTGCATCCCCCTGCCGGCTCAGCAGTAAGGAGTGTTTAATCCCGTATACGACCTTGTGATAATCATCGCAAAAACCGAATAGATGTCTTAAGGGAACGATGAATGAGAACGTTCCAATAGGGACGGGTTTTCCAATGATCATCAGTCGACGGTTCTCAAAGCCGAGATTCAGAGCCGCCGCCGCCGCGGTCGTGTCCTTTTGCCAACACATGTTTAAACCTTCGGCTTTGGAAAAATCATCGCCGTATACCAGCATGCCTTTCATCGTCGTGGCTTGCCCAGGAGACATGACATTCTCTATCTCGGTGTTGTTAGCCAAGTATCGAATCTGAGAAAACATGTACGGGATGGCGTTGTTGATGAATGACACCAGCGAGTCTGCGATGTAAGCCGCACCAGTTGATGTAAGCCTGCCCTCCACAAGAAGGTAGCTCTTGGAAGGCTGTGTGAAAATGTCTTGGTTCTGGATGTCTATCTGTATGGCCTGGCCATTGTTGATAGCCGCGGGATTTTGTGACTCATACTCGCGGTATTCAAACGATTCAATGCTATTGTCATCGGGCACCGCCGAAGCGATGTCCAACATTTCACTCGGCACGTCAAATGCTGCCATTATTATAAGTAAAAAAGTTCAAGCTTCAATTATTAATCATGCTGTAAATGAATTTCATATGTGGTGAGTTAAACATTTTTTAAATTGCGTTTTGTGAATTAGTCAGAATTTTTTTTATTTTGCGAGAAACAGACCCCTACCACCACGACTCGGCTTTATAGTCTTGAAACCGGATCCAGCAATGCGGCGGTTTATGTCAGCCATTATCGGAACAACGGGTGGCGGACTAACAGCCAGTTGTTTTAAGTATTCGATGCTCTTGTCGCTGAGCGCCTTCTCCAAAGGTGCGGGAACCGCTATTGGTGCTTTTGCGCCGGCAACAGCACGTCTCGCTTTCACGGCATCAACGATCTGCCTGACGGCAGACGCTGTTGTGGCCCCAGCTTTCACCACATTACCAACTACATCGGCAACGTTTGTTATTACGCCTTTATTCGCCGAAATGAAGGAGCCTGCACGGCCAAGAAAGCCCGCGATTTTTGGTATCCAGTCGAAAAGTCCACCACCCACTACACGACGCCGCTTTTTAATTCTAAGAACCAACATTAGAATATTTAAGTGTGAACATTTACGCACTGCGGATGTGAAACCTTATAGTTACTGTCTCACCGCGGAGGTTTAATTGTTCACCATTCTGGTCAGTCAGCCAAACACGAATGCCCTGTACGTTGCCAGCAGGTGCAACTGGTAGGTACACCCGATTTTTCGGAGACTCGATTACCTTGTAGCCGGGCGACACATCCGGGAAAAAACTGTAGATTACTGGCAGCTGGCTACCATTTCGATACGATCCAGAGATAATGTCGCAATTTACCAGGATTGTGTCCACCCGGAGAATATCGACTGGATTTTCTCCCTCTTTATAACCACTACCAAGCCTCTGAGGGTTAAAACCGAGCATTTGCCTGATGGTAGATTGAGCCATATTTACCTTATATAGAGCATTCGTAATTTTTATGAAAGCGCGTAGGGTAGATGCGTTAGCTCCTATGGCAATAGGAGAATTAAAGCCGAGTGGTGTCACACCCGTCGGAGAATTTTGCTTTTCTAACTGCCTACCGATTTCATCATTAATCTGTGCGATCTCGTAGCTTCCGTCGGGCAAAATGATCGTCTTCCACGTCACACCATTGTCGGAGCTGTAGACGAACTTGTTATTTGAGCTGTCAATGTTCGGAATAGAATTATAAGTTTCAAGATTGACCAAAGCAAGCTCAAAGCGTCTTTTTGGATCCAGGTACAGCGGTGGTGAGAAAGCCGTGGTCCACCCTGTAGTATCTGAGGAAACAACTATACTAAAATTTTCCTTAGGCTGTAAAAGGTCTCGAATTTCTTCGAGCAGTTTCTCCGAGCGTTCCATCTGAGCCATGAATTTTGTTTTCTATTTCTATTTTATGAGCATGTTTCTATTCAATTCGACTGCCAGCTCTTTGGAGATCGCACCGGAACGCAGTAACTCGTCAAGAATGGCGGAGATTTCGTTGCCGAGACCAGTGTTTCCCGCGGCCCTAGAGGCCACCAAAAGCTGCAACCTCTCTACCAGGGCGTTTGGATCGTTGTAAAACTGCACCGCGCCGCCACGAATCAGCTGGAACTTTTTACTTTTCCGGCCATGAATAGGCAGACCAGACATCTGTACGAGCTTTTTGAACGTCTCGATTGCCTGAGGCGAATATTGCTTAGTCTTAACGAAGCGTTTTGTTAGTAGGTTGAACAAAGACTCATCGGCAGGAGCTTCGAGCACGAGGTTCCCACCTTTAAACACTCTTAGTCTACCAGCAGACAGCGCGACGGGGTCGACGGAGAGCTCACCCAAGGCGCTACCTTGTAATTTAAGAGGAACGGCTGGAACACTGAAACCCTTTCCCTTTTTGATGAGGCTGTGGCCCGCTAGCAGTGTATGGATTCGCTTTTTATATTCCCTTAGGGCTTCGATATCTGCAGTCACCTCATCTACCTTTTCTTCGTCTCCTTGCTTATTGGCTTTCCTTTTCTCTTTGCCCAGGGTGTGGCGATTATAGTGATTTACCTCACCGATTATCTTTTCAGCACCTGCAATGTCGGCTAGATCGAGCTCGCTCGGAGGTTTAAACCCATGCCGTGTGATTGCCGCGACGTTGAGATATTTGTTTGGATCGACTAACAATGCGGGGGGAATTCGGGATGCTGGAAGCGCTGGAAGCGCAGGAGCTGCTGTTCCTGCGGAATCACCGAACAAAGCTGCTATCGGGTTATAATTAGCAGACTCTGAAATCTGCGCCGGCAAATCCTGTAAGGCGCTGGTAACTTTCTGCAGCTCCTTAGACGTAGCCGCCTGGGATTCAGCCGTGGCTGTGGCTATTGGTTTGAAAAGTTTTGCCGCATCGTACTGAAGGTTGGCTTCACCGAGCTTCTCATCTACGAAACGCTGTCTCAATCGATTTCTCCGAGCTAAATAATCCTGAGTTAACGCGTCTCGCTCCTGTTTAGAAGAAACCTTTGTCCACATCGTGGTTGTATGTCGACTATATGTTGCCTATATTGTGTCTTTAAATACTTGCCTTGGGCTTATAGAAGCGATCGAACCCGCAATGATATTTTCCGTCGTACACTTTAGACGTCAAATCTATGACTGCGAATCCATATGGCTGAGCAGCACACTCGCTGAAGAACGTACGGAACTCATCGAAAGACATGTCGCCGCCCACGAACGTATCGTGAATGGCTCGTAAATTTTTACTGTCTTGGTTGAAGAGGACGATAAGATTAGCATTGTCACGGATCGCTTGCTTGGGAATGCGGAAGTAATTTTGAGTTAAGTAGAAGCAGTCCGCGCCACCGTGTCGACCCATAGTGAAATACCTTTCGATGGGCGACTGTTTTTCAAGCATGACGTCATCGAAAACTAGAAGGCTTCTGGCATTCTTATTTAATGATTCAACTGGAACTATTTCATCTGAGCAAGAGTGAAAGGAAGCCACTTCCTTCCCGGCAACTTTTTCGAGTTCTGTTATCCAGTCCCGAAGAAACTGATATTTTTCCTGTCCCAGAGACTTTGAGTAGAGGTATAGCCGATCAAAACGCAGGTACCCCTTTTTCAGAAGGAGGTTGAGCAGTAGGTTTGTTTTCCCACATCCGTTAGGCCCACAGATTATACACCGTATGCTGGATGGTAACAACCAATGGTGGTGTTTTTTCCCATCGTCGGCGTCGAGATCGAAATTTGTTATTTCCATATAGAGACAACGAGTTATGATAGTATTCAACGAAAACAATGTATTGCCTACGATGTAAGAAACATACTGAGACTTCAAATGAAACAATCGTCGAGTTACGAAACGGTCGGCCAGCCAAGAAAGGAACCTGTGCCGTCTGCGGTGCAAAGAAGAGCCAAATTTTGCCTTCTAAAGTGCGAAAGACTGGAGGTTCTCTACTGAATAGCGCTCTTAATGTTCTGCCTCTGCCAGAAATGCATTTGAGCCTTCCATCCGGTATGTCTTCGGAAGATAATCCGGGAGGTTCTTTTCAGAATACAGGAAAGTACTCTTATTGTGGACCATTCACAAAACTCGACAAACGGCTGTCACAGCGCTATCACGGTGTTAATCAGCTCGACCGTGCGTGCCTCCACCACGATGTGGCTTACGCAGTTCATAAAGATACTCCGGGGCGTAACCACGCAGATGACATCCTCGCTGCAGCCGCGTCGAAGATCGCACTCACCGATGAAACTCCGGTTTATGAGAAGAAGGATGCGCGGCTGGTATCGGCCATTATGTCAGCGAAGTCGAGGCTGGGGATGGGTGTCAGAACGAGCCAGCGAAAACGCAAATGAAATTCATTTGTGTATGTGTTTACCTGTTTGTAATATATAGTATTACTGAAATGTCTAAGCACCTTTCAGCCGTCTATTACAGCCCTAGAGGTTACTGGCGAGGTAAGGCTGCGGTGAAGAAACTAGCCTCAGCCGCCAAAGTTTCCGAGGCGGAGGCTCGCGATTGGCTGAAGAAACAAGCGGTGTGGCAGATTTATTTACCCGTTCCACGCCGCATACCGCGTCCAAAGTTCGAGGAAAATCGCCCAAACGCCGTACACCAAGCCGATCTCTTGTTTTTACCTCACGATAAAGTAGGTCGAAAGACTTATAAATACGCTCTCACTGTTGTTGATGTTGCCTCACGATACAAAGAAGCTGAACCGTTGATAAACAAAAGTGCGACCGAAGTCGCCGCCGCTTTAAGCCGGATCTATAAGAGGGGTCCATTGACTTGGCCTCGACTTCTTCAGGTCGACCCTGGCCGCGAATTTATGGGTGATTTTACACCGTTGCTGGCGAAGCACGACGTTCTTGTAAGACGCGGACAGGCCGCAAATCATCGCCAACAGGGCATCGTTGAACGCTTTAACCGTACTCTAGCTGAGCGACTCTTCGGTGCTCAATACGCTCAGGAATTGCTCCTGGATGCAAGGGGGTCATCCGAACGGTCAGTGGAATGGGTTCGACGATTGCCCGAAGTTGTAGCTGCACTAAACGATGAGCCGACGCGCTTGCTCGACATGAAGCCGGTTGAAGCGATGAAAGCTGCTAAAGTGACACAGAAACCCTCTCATTCACAAATGAAAACTCGTTTGTGGGGAATGGATGAGCCTATTCTCGGACACACGTTCTCGTCCGATATTTGTACGCTCCCGGCGAGCTCGAAGGTGGAAGCAAACGTGCCACCGATCCTAACTGGTCGCTCACCATCCACGCTATTTTGGATGTTGTTCGGCAGGCTGACCAACCGGCTTTATACCATCTGGTAGACGGTCCTGCCCGCGGATTTGTACGTGAGGAACTGCTTCTGGTGCCTATGGGCACTGAGTTACCCCCCGATAGAATACTCAACCGTCGTTGATTTTGTAGTGACCGTATGCCAGCGTTGTTATTCCGTCCGGAGATATCCACTTTTTTGTGTCTAATGGAGAGAGACTGATCTTATTCTACTCGTACACTCCGATCTGGTGGTCGTGGCTTCGAATCACGACTTGTGTGTGCCGCATTTCCTCTCGTTCGAACAGGCATTTCTTGTATAGCTCGTGGTGCAGATCCTTCTTCACAACTGCTCTCTGAACGCCTTTTGCTTTCCTGATCTCTGAACCGCCCGATTTTAAGATCGAGTACATCTTCGGCCGCAATCCTACGAATTCCGCGATGGCCACTCCGTTACATTCATCCTTGAACTTGCCCACGACTTTCTTGTTCTCGGCGTCGTAGTAGGGACTGTCTCTTGGAAACTCTGAGAGGTCGTATAGGTGTTTTTTGTTCCACATATCGGTGTAAGCGTTCGGAGTTTCCACCTGAAATAACAGGCTGTCAGTGTCTGTATATAGCAACTGGGCTTTTTCACCGTATTTGTTTTTCACATCGTTGTACCAGAAGTCGTACATCAGATGCTTGCTGAGGTCTAGGACAGCCTGGCCGACATATACAGGTCTGTTTAACTTGAGCTTGTTCTTCAAACTGTGAATCGCGGCGAGTTTGTCGTTGAAGATTTTGTGTGATATGTAGGCCGGGTCGGCAATTAGTTTACGAAGTTTGTCAACTTTTGAGGTCGGTACCAGGTTGACCCTGATTCTTTTTCTTAGATTTTCCATGGTCTTTCCAAAGACCGCATTATTAGCCAGTTTGAAGAAATCCTTCTCAAAGTCCGACGTTGCCTTCGCTCTCAATTTCGTATTCATCTCAATGTATGGAGCCATCCATGCCTCCTGCCTGAATTTAATGGCACGATGGATTTTAGCAACTCGTAGGCCCAACGAGTGGTAGAGTTTGAGATTTCTATAATGGACCACATACCGCTCCTTAGGTCGTAGGCTTGGTACTAACTTCACATGCTTTGTGAACTTGCTTCCCAACTCGTTCATAAGCACATTCTGATAGTCACTCAACCACTCCTCCTGGACTGTCACGGTCTCTGGTGCTGGGGGATAGTCGTTGTGAGCAATGTGGAGGTGCTCCGGGTACTCGAGATCTACTTCAAGTAGGAAGCCTTCAGGCGCGTCGTCAGGAGTTTCCAACACTTCGTCAAGAGTTGGACTTTCCCAGCTAAATCCTCCAACTGGCAGTGGCTGTTGCATCGCCCAGCCGTAAAGATTATTCGCGTCGAGATACATGATCCAGTTTTCTGGCTTCGTAGTATCATGATCTGGGCATTGTGGGTTGTTGGCTTTTGCGAAGCGCTTAGATACCATCGAGATGCCACCTCTGAGACCTTTCTCTACGAACAAATGCATGTCTATATCGGTTAAAAGTTCGAGTTCGATCTTCGTCTTTTTCAGCAAAGCGTCCCAGGCCATTCCTGGTAGGCTGAAGTAGTTAGCCGGGTCCAGACTGTAGTGCTTCATCGATGTGGATCTGAAGGTCTCGAATACATCGACTAGTAGGAGTACATCCGTACGGGGATACAAGTCGTGATAGTCACCCAGAGTTTTACAATCGAATTCATTCCATACTCGTTGGGCGTGTTGATAATCCTCATCAGAAATGTTCTCTCGGGAGAGCCTGCTGTAGAACGCTTCTTTGGGTGGAAGTCGGTCTTCTTCGAAGCGGTGGTAATCGTGGATATATTCGTAACAATAAACGCCATTTCGCCTCAACAGATCTAATTTTGTCCTATCATTGTGAATGAAACTTTCCTTTATATATGCAGTTGTGACTTTCAGATCTTCTAGCGACAGATTTCCTGATAATTTATCCAACGAGCTGTTTAGAAACTGGAGGCTGTCGATGAACTGTAGTTGTCCTATGTTGAATGTCATGTATTTCTCCATATTGTTTGGGATGCAGTTAATTTCAGTTTCCTCATCCTGTGCGGCATCACAACTTCCGATCGCTTGCATGATGAGATGACTGTCGTAACCTCGCAGATTGTGGAAGACCACCGGTACCTTACACTTATCGGGATATATTGGAAGTTTGAGGTTGCAGGCGTTATGAGCGGCACCTCGATACTTACCGGTAATGTGACAGTGGTCGCGAACTCTATCCTCTTCAAGCGCTTCTCCGCAGATATGACATTCAGTAGCCTCGCGGAATGATTGGCGATCAACTGCTGACATAACCATCTTAGCTGGGGTGGCCAGCCTTTGTTTGATAGAGGCCAGCTCGCCTTGTAGTCGTTGTAGGAACTCTTCCACGGCGTTCTCTCCACGATATAAAACTGGTTTCTTCGTGCGGCCATCGCATCGAACCACTATATAACAGAAGCTGCACGGTTTCTGCTCAGCTATCTGTCTGGTGTTGCTCTCGCTGGGTTTCATGGCTGCGCCCATAAATGGAGTGTTTAGAGCCTCGAAGTCGGCGTAGATGATGTACGGAATGCGCATCTGTTTGCGGTGATTCTGGAATTTGAGGATATTTTCATCCTCTTTTGGCATCTCAATCCGCTGAGGCTTCTTACTGATGCCCTGACAATCCTTGATATGGGCATCCAGTAAGTCTTGTCTACAGAATATGTGTAGGCAGCGACGACATGGGTGCTTTCGTCCATGAAATTTGCTGTTTTTATAAAGCATGCGGGCTAGATCCTTGATCCAGACATAATGAAAATTTTCATTTGCGTCGTCGGCCAGTAGTAGAAGGTCAAGATTGTGGACACTGGCCCGGTTTGAAATGTGAATTGGATACAACGCTTTATCCCACCCGAAGACTGAGACGCTTATAGTTGGGTTCTGACGTTCGAACTTACCGATATCTGTGACCTTCACTGGAAATTCTATATCGTCAAAGTTTAGCTCCTGCAGGTGGGTCTGATACTTATAGGGGCGATTCGGATTTTGATCTGCTGGGTACATTGCGCTTAATATGGCCCACTCAAAGCATCGGTTATCTTCATTCTTGACATTAATAACCGTGCGAGGGGGATGTACTTTGGTGTGGGAAAGTAGCTCTTACCTCGGAAAGGCTTATATCTTGCAAAACTGAGGTCTAGCGCCACGACCCGCCTCACCCTCCACCCCGATCCCTCATTGGTGTACTCTTCGAGGAGTTTTAGTATTTCGGCCTTGGCCTTCCGTATGACCCCCTGGATTTTCCCAGCATTGGTAACTGGTTCTGCTTTGCTTCGAAAGTAAGCCGTGTTGGTAATAGTACCAGGAGCCGCGTTGCCATCGTACACATTGTCAAGGGTCGGTGCCAACTTTTCTAAATCAACAGTCAACACTTGAGAATATTTGAAACCACCATTTTTTAAGAGCTCTTCGTTTAGCTGCGACTCAATGTTGTGCTCCATTGCACTCAAGAAAGCCAACGCATCTCCTTCCAGCCTGTGGTTAAGAGGTACTTCTGCCCGGAAGTCTCTCAGATGCTGGTTGGCGAGCTCTCTGTGCACTAGAAAGGGTGGTGGTCCACCTCTATCCTTCTTATTTAGGAGTGGGTCGAATTCTGTCAGCAGGGCCTTACGTTTCGCCCCTCTATGCTTGCGCACTGGAGGAATTGGCCTTGGAAGCAGTGGTTTTAGTAAGCGCCTTTTGACTACATCTGGAATTGGTTCGTCTAAGATATTCTGTAGAACAGCTCGAAGAGCGGGGGGACCAGTAAACTCACCCAACAATTGTTCAATTTTTTCATTCGTAGACAATGCCATAGTAATAAATTAGTTTATATTACTGTGGCAAACTTTTCTCTAATACAATAACTTTATCATTTCTTTAAATAGAAATTTTTTATTATCTAGTCTATTGATATAGATGATAGACGTTTCCATTCTTTATTAAATTCGCGAACTAACCCACCTCGTCGAGCTCTCAAATATTTAGCGAAATAACCACATTTCATACACTCACCCACGTGTGTTTTTATACCCCTTCCACATTTGGCACATGGTTTTGTCCCACAACCGTTTCGCAGTCGTGCCAAGTGTTGGAAACAGTACTCCCCAATGCACCTGCGACAGCAGAGGGATGTTTTACCTATACCGAGCCAAATGCAAAAGTTTTGTCCTAACATTATCTTTTTATTTATACCACAACCTATTCATTTTTTCAATTGAAAAACTTTATTTGTATATATATATATATAAATTTCGATTGACTGGTTGATTAATTGATTGGGGTTTTCGATTGTTCGCGAGAAACAGGTGCCTGCCTAGGCTTCCTTTATATCAATGGGCTTCTATACAGCCTGCGTAAAATGCTTCCGTAGAGACGGTCTTTTGTATTGAAGGACTTCTTTTGAACCTGCGTTGAAAGTCTGCCACTCCTCTTTTGATAGCTGACTGCGCCAAAAGCCCTGAACTTCTGTAGCGTCAGGCTTCTTCAGAGCCAGTCTTTTTATATCAGCAGGCTTCTATTGGGCCTGCGTTAAAGGCTTCCGTGGAGAGGGTCTTTTGTATTCTAGGACTTCTAATGAGCCCGATCTAAAAGACCTACTACACATCTACTAGCACAAAGGTCAAAGGTCAACGTTGACATAAAGTCCAAAACTACCAATGTGCCTTTCGCTCACCAAAGCAACTAATCGAAATCTACTACTAACAACACAAGAAACTACTTAGCATTTCTTTAAAACTCAAATAATGTCTATTTAAATCCCCAAACAGACAAACATTAACTGGACTTAAGATGGCCTCGGATCACACACCGATCACATGGTCTGGGGGTATGGAAAATCTTAATGGACCGCACCTTACCAATTACGACTAATTTCAACCTTTAAATCGATACACAGGTGGGTAAGACAATCGAACGATACACCGTTACCCGCAACCTATGAAACTTCGATTTCTAAGAGGTATTTTTATCGAAATTGTACGACACAGAAACACCAGCGAACAACGTGATCATCACCTTCCCTCAACACAAAAACTGCATACGTCATAAAACTGAGTGCAGAAACAGCGATGAGCTAAAAATAGCCATTACGTAATGTCTCTTCATATAGCGCATATAGTTAAGTGGAAACAGTGCTACAGAGACGTTGTGACGACAGAATCGTTACATTTGACCAGCTTCAGAGAATCATATAATAGTACTAATAGTAAAAGTAATAATACAACCTGTAATAGCAGAGCATAATATTAAAAACACAGTTACTGAGTGTCTCCTTATGATGGTACAAATATGCCATTTGTCTGTTTTCTGTTAGATTTCATGAGAATGTTCAATGCAGTCAATGTGCAGGGCAACATTACGCTTCTTGCATTATTTTTTTTACCTTTAGACTACAAACTGCACAAAGTATCTGTGTTTCAATTGCTTTGATAGTGTTTGCCATACTTGCGGACCTCCGTCGGAGCTCTCTGGCTCTGTGGCTTTGTACGCCCCGATGGTCTGCCAATGGGTGTGCGTTCAAGAGAATAGCTCTTATGGAATGACAATAGCTTTGTGACTGGCATCCAACTGCCATTGGGTAGAACCAACACATTGCAGACACTGCTTCTGAACTCCAGCTGACCAATTGACAGATGACTCATTGATTGAGTCAACCTGTAGATCAGCCAGGCATTTTGCATGGTAACATCCAGTAGGTACGCGAAGTGCAAACTAATTGAGTTGCAGCAAGCAGCAATATTCTGGATCATCTAGTAAACTCCACCCATGTTCTTGTAGTGGCTGATCAAATATGGTTACAACTTTACTGGCAGCCTTCGACCACTGTAGTACCAAAACTCATTGGCTCTATCGCATGGCAGTTGGATGCCACGGTCACGAAGCTGTTGTCATTTCATCTTGTCACAATAATTCATTCATTCATTCATTCATTCATAAATTTAATATAGCGCACCTTCAAGAAGAATAATGTTGGGACTGTGTTCAATCTGTGCTCCTTTCTTCCACAGGCAATTATTTAAAATTTATTTACAGAAGTTATATTACAATCTTCAATCCGATTTGCACGCACTGTTCCCGTTGCAAGAATATTTAGTGTCGTGAGGTGTTGGAGGCTGATGACGAAGTTATCAAAATAGAGAACATAGTTATCAGAGTAGGCAGAGTGTTGAGCACTTCTTTGCATATACTTGTTGGTATTTCAACTAACTGTATGATTATGAAAGCACTCAAACAAAGTTGTTGGCTAGTAGTCTGTTTTAGCATACTGGTTCAGATGGATGTAATCAGCCGATTACAGCTTTATGCATGTCTTTTTTAAAACCCATCTCGTCTCTGGCTTGTTGCCTTTGTCATCTGATTCACTGTCGATTGTGCCTTTCGTCGCCGTGATAGGAGTAGTTGCTTCCGATGTAGTCCTCGCCGCAGTATTCATCGTGGTTGACATACCACTATCAGGGAATTCACGAAGATGCAGTGATGGCTTCAACATTCTTCAACATGCTTCACCGTGAACTTATGACGAAGTCTCTGTCGCATAATCTGCTGACAAAGTCTCAGTAGTCCAACAGCTAGATGGCGAGATCTCTGCCACAGTATAGTATATGATTGGACAGCCTTCGCCTAACACCATTGGTGGTTGAAATCTTGGCTGTATCCGACACTCTTGCACCACCATGAGTCAAGGTCTCTGCTGAAGAAACACTTGCAGTCAAATAGCTGGCCGGTGGAGAAATCGGTGCCACTCTTGATGTGGACACAGTGTGTGATTCATCACCTCCAATAATCCTAAAGTGTTCTTATCAAAGTTGCTACTGCCTCGACTCGCAGTTGTCTGTGAATCAGGTAATTACATGTGCCTTCATCTTCGTCACCACTATCCTCATCGCTACAGATTTGATCCCACGGCGGTGTGATGAATATATCTGCATGCGTGAAGACAACGTCTTCTTGCATTGCTACTACTTGATGAAAGTAAATCCTTTCTGGTGGTGGTGGTGGTGGTGGTGGTGGTGGTGGTGGTGGTGGTGGTGGTTAACCCCGGGCAACGCCGGGTAAACCAGCTAGTTTATATTATAATATAGAATAGAGGACTGCTCTTTCAAATTAACGGATTCAAGCGTTATAAACTAATTTACTCAGGCTGCGAAAAGGCTGTAAAGGACCAGCTTAACGGGTTTAAATGGGCCAATTTACCTAGGCAGTGAGGCTTCAAAAGGGATTAAACTAATTTACTTAGCTGGCGAAAAGGATGGACAGAACGCCTTTAACTGGTTTAAAAGGGAAATGTTAGGGCCAATTAAATAACGCCGCGCTGCTTCAATGGTATTAAGCTATTTTACCTGGGTCGCGAAAAGGATGAAACGGGCCAATTTACTTAGTCGCAGAAACATATTCATCATGCCACAAGGATCAGTGCTTGGGGCACTACTGTTCGTGCGATCTATTAATGACATAGATGAAGAGATTTTATTGAAAATTTCTAAGTTTGCAGATTATTTAACCCTTTAGAGCCCAAGCTTTCCCCCGACTGCCAATCATTATGATACTTTATAATATAACAAATGGTGCAAAAGTAAGGTCCTTAGAACTTTTATTTTTGTGATTCAGTGATAAGCCGCTAGATGGCGTGTTGTTCCCATTTGGGAACAATGGGCACATATGGTACTATGTTCCCATTTGGGAACAACATGCAAATTCATCATAGTGCTTTGTTCCCATTTGGGAACAACATGCAAATTTATCATAGCAAACCATTTCAAGTTGCACTTTTCCATTGCTACAATAGTTTTACTTTATGCACAGCACATGATGCTTTGAGAGATCAATAAAACTGCAAATCAATGTTGAAGTAACTAGTTTTCATACATTATAAAGCATGATCAATGATAAGATTGCCTTTCGTAACAGTTTTATTCTGCGTCTAATTCTAAGTTGCATAACATTCCAAGACTTCAACATATTCTAAGTATTCTCTACAGTTCCTTCCAAGAGACTGACAATTGTCTATCTCAAATGCTAGTATGATACTTCTGCTCGCAGTGCAGGTGAAGTGCAGTCATGCACTTTCTACAGTGCAGCCTTGCGTTCTTCTTACACAAACGACACCTTGATTGTCTTGCACTCGAAAGCAGATGGTGGTCGGCTCCAACATAGCGAATATCATTGACTGGGTGGCTAGCTGGTCCTGACATAGCTGTTGGAGGCTTGTCCTACCGTCGAGGTATTGTTCAAACAATGTGCCACCGGAACTCAAAGTTATCAAATGATCCACCGATCTCGACATGAAGACGCCAGGCTGCAACAACAGCAATGTTCAAGCTATTGATAAACAGTGGCCACCACCACTTGTTGATGCGAAACACAGGCCGATAGTTAGAAATGAAGCGGTCCAGAATGTCCACACCACCCATGTGAAGGTTGTAGTGTCGAATGAGAGCTGGTTGAGTTATATCAACCACAGATTTCTTGGCTGAACTCCATCGCTTTACCTAATGATTCCACTGAACTGAAATTGCTAGCGACAGTCACACACTGGTTGCCGTGCCATCGTAATCTCCAAACTTCTAAAGCGCCACTCGAAGGCCAAGCGCAGGGCACCAGCCTATTCACGAGCGCTGCGTGAGAGGGTGTTTCCAGAGAGTAGTCCAAAAGAGGTCCGAGTCCGGTTTCCAGAAGGCCAAACCAAATAAAATCACGGCCATCACGTGCTTTGGAGCGCCAGAGATTCTAGTATTGTGACTCTCATCGTCTGGACCTCTATACACAAAAGCAGTAACTGGCTCAGGAACATAAGAGGGAAGAGTCGTAAGCAATAGGCCATCTTCATCCACAAATTCCTCATCGGACACAATACCAACCATTTCCGGTGGCATTGTAACTATGTCAACTTCTTTCTCAATAGCAGATACTGCATATGAAACTTCTGCTAGGTGCGCAAACTGCTCACTGTCATCATTTTCACTATCTGCTTCAGACTGTATAATGGCGTTCACCTCAGACAAGGAAATTTTTCTTTTCGACAACTGAGAAAGTCATCAAACAGAAAGCGTTATTACTTTGTAGACTACAAATTCTGATTTATCTCATATTCTTTTATAAATATGGACAGCAGTAATGCACTCGAAGCGGAGCTTTCAGACATTCAATGCATCTTTCCATCATGTTCCCAAATGGGAACACAGTAGTACTTGTGCCCATTGTTCCCATTTGGGAACATCACTGATTTATCAAACATTTCTACCTCAAAACATCTGATTTTTACATGCACCTTTTGCATAACAGTAGGTGCACTATGTTACACTTAAATCACATATATACTTCAAAAATTTAAAATCTCACACCATATATGCAGATGAGAAATCGGACGCAACCGAGATTTGACAAAAACCGCCAACTTCCAAGATGGCTACCGCACATAGTAATTTCTTAAAAGTCATGATTATGCTAAATAATAGTACACCCACTACTTAGCAGCCAAGAGCTGCCCACAGTAACTAAATAAAATAACACACTTCTTTTTTGCTTAAATTTATCATCGTGTTCCCAAATGGGAACAATGGGCGCTAATGGGTTAAACCATTGTAGAGCAGTGAATGATGATATACTGCGTGAAGATCTAAGAAGACTATTCGGATGGTATGCTCTACAATTTGGAAAATTGTTTAGTGGTGCGTATGTTGAAGAGAAACAACGAGTTTTCATGTATTGAAGGTGAGTGAGGAATAAATGGACTTCGAAGTTGTACTCGTATAGAATTGATGGCGAAGATCATAAGAAGTGTAAAGGCATTAAGCAAAATGTTGTTAAGAAAACGATAACTCACGATGACTACAAAAACTCTTTTTACCAAGAAAAATGAACGTCTTTAGATCGTACCATTACGATATTTATACCGAGCAGGTAAATAAAGTCGCATTATCCGCGGATGATGACAAACGAGTTATAATGGAAGACGGTATTCATACATTAGCTTACGGACATTACTTGCTACTCTACGCACATAAAGAATCTATTCGTTGATTATAAAAATTAATTTTAGATACATTAGTCAAATCGACATTTGCGCAGTCGTGTTACCGAATATTCCTTTGTCGAATATACAACTGGTAGAAGCCGCTAAGAAGATGAAGATTAGTAACTTTAGCGGAGTGTGCATACGAGACGAGTTGCCCGAGAGACCGAAAGCTAACGAGTGCGGCATTCTTAACTTGGATAAATCTAGTGGAAGAGGAACTCATTGAGTGGGTTGGATCAAGAAGAACGGAGAAATTTCGGCGAATTAATTATTTCGATGGCTACGGTCTCCCACTCTCCCTCCACCTACAGAGCTATTGAAATATTTACGTAGTCCGGTTTATTATAACAGCGAACGAATACAGCCCGATAACGAAGTGTTTTGCGGTCATCTGTGCTTGTACCTGTTGAAAATGATGGACGATGGTGCTAATTTTCAAGAAGTCATAAACTGTTTTTTCAGGTATAATATATATATATATATATATATATATATATATATATATATTGGTGCATGTAGGCACATGACCTCTTACGTAGATGCAGGTGCTAGGCTAAGTCCGTAGGTTAGCGGTAATCTTATGACATTGAAGGAGTGGGCTTGTCTATAAATAAGACTGAAGCTCATTGTCTTGTGATGGTCAGACATGCTGGTCTGACGTTAGTAGAACTCAGTGTATTATTTTGGTTGACCATGTTGGGTTGACAATAGTGGAGCTCAGTCTGTTATATTACCACAGTACTTACGTGATCTGTTTCAACGGCCTCATTCTGCTGCTTCGTTGCGTCGTCTCCGATCTTTTGAGCGTCTTGACCTCTTAGTTCCTCGTGTCAGGACAACTATGGCTCAGTCCAGGTCCTTTGCCTGCATAGGTCCCTCACTTTGGAACCGACTTCCTCCTTCTGTCCGCACCACCATTCTCTCTGGTAGCGTTGCTTCTTCCTTTTCTCACCTTAAATCCTGCTTTTTCTCTCGGGGTCTCGCGCACTGGGAGCGCCTCTGAATGGTATATACCGCGAGAGGCGCTTTATAAATGCCCATATACAATACAATACAATTAGTTAAGATAGCTGTTGGTTGACCGCCGGTGGTCTAGGTAACGATAGTTTGTTAGTTGACGTTGTAACGGTTGTTCGTCGGTGGTGTTCAACTCCGTGCCTGACGGGGTGGTCGAGTGTCCGCTGCTGAATGTCGTACGAGCGGTGCTTTGACCTTTTGTTTCGCTTGAGTTCTCTTGATCGTCTGCTGGTAACTATATCGCATATTCATTCTATTAAATCCTATTTTTCTGTTAGAACTTTGGGATTGCATACCGTTCTTAGCAGATATCATCCCTTAGAAACATGCCACAGTATATATATATATATATATATATATATATATATATATATATATATATATATATATATATATATATATATATATATATATATATATATTCTAAAATGCCTGTGGATAAATTCGGAAATACTGATGTTGGATACTCGCAAAGAGTAATTGCCGGAGGAGTTACATTGTCTCAACCAAATGCTACTTCCTTCGTATCGATGGAACAAACGCTGCGACCGAGAATATTAATTTAGATTCTCGTAAACTGGTCAACATGTTAGAACCTACTAATCCCCAAGATGGTGCTACTAAAAATTACGTAGATATTAATGGCGGTGTAAATAAAGTTTCTAAGACCGGTAACGTCATGAGCGGAAATCTGTTTTAAGTGTGGGCTCAGAACGTCAACGTATGATATGGTGTAAGGATCTACGCGGAAACAAACTGTTTGCTTTGATCTTGGGTAATCTGTTTAACAGAATAGAAGGTTATCTTAACCAACCTATAACGTTGCACACGATCGAATGGTTTTTATGCAAAGTGGGAACGGAATATATGATACGATTCGGACCTTAAAATCGATGCTTACCAAGAAATAGTCATGGATCAAAAATATATCGTCGATTTAAAAGATCCCGTTAACCTTCAAGATTCCTCCACTAAAAATTACGTTAATTAAAGTCGCCCATCCCAACCATTCATTCATTCCAAACGCCCGGATTACCTTGACCCTTGAAGGAACACTTATTGCACACACTGTGTATGTGTGTGTGTGGGTGCGTGGGTGTGTGTGTCTGGTCTTAAACAAACCCTGGCCAACGACTACTTATTAAATAAGACCTGATGCTGCTGATTCTGCTGATGCTGTGATGGTGATACGATGTGTTAAATAATTAATTAACTAATTAATTAACTAATTAACTAATTAATTATTGTGCCAGCCGCTTAATTATATATCTACTTGTATTGCATGAGCTTGAGTGGCGCATCGAAGGTATCCGTCCATAAGGACACCCTTGTTGCGGACGACAACCTGCTGATGGCAGTCATGTAATTACAGCTTTACTATGCTTTCGTCAGTGTTTAACCGCCTCTTCCGTCCGCTGAACCATATGTACTGCGCCTTTGGAGGGTTGACCGAAGGCGATTAGACGACACTCATTTCTGTATATCTGCTAGAGTGGTCCATGAAGAAGATACGCATGTGCTTTATAAGGGCGGCATGTGTACAGTTTAAAAAATTCGGTCGTAAATCATATAATTATACAACGTTCGGGAACATGACATATTTGCTTAGTCAATGATGCAAATAAAAAATATGCGAATAATTAAGTGTTCACGGAAAGGTTTCCACGACAACTGGTTCACCGCCAAATGGTTAACCGACAAATGATTCACCGACAAATGTTTCACGATCTACCAGTTTCTAGTTTTAGGTATATTTTCATCGCTCATCCAACTTCTAGTTTGTGTTTTCTTACATTGGACTACGAAACAGCATGTTTAGCTCTGTATTCATCAAATTAGAAGTTGAATGAGCGGTGTAAATTTTGTTCACACTAGACGCTGGATGAGCGACGATGAAAATATGGCTCAAACTAGAAGATGAATATCGATGAATAAATAACTGAAACTAGAGGCTGGATTCTCGATGAAAATATAACTCAAATTAGAATCTGGAAGATTATGAACCATTTGTCGGTGAACCATTTGTCCGTGAACCACGGAAACTGACCTGGATTTTATGAGCCACGAATGTTCAAAACGAAATGAATTTGTCGCTTGAAAAACGAGTGCTTTGAGAAGAGTGAACGCCTTATCATTCGCTGTCAACAGAATACACCGCGATCATCATGTAAATAAGAAGAGTGTTGTCTTCTCGTTGAATTTTGGCCTCCATAGGTAAGAACGAATGGTTCATAGGATATTTTTATAGGTGCTGCCTCGGAAATACATTTTGTTCACTGCTAAAAGAAACATATTTACATGCAAAGACACAATGACAGAAAGAGAATGTTGGCGTTTTGCCAATTGTGAACATTCGGCATGAAATTATCAGCACATTGTAACACCGTAAAATGCAATTGAGAATTGAGATGGCAAGCTGATTTCTATGTTCAAAATGCCGGAAAAAGCGAGAACTGATAGGCCATTACTATTTTATTTGGATTATGCTAAGTTGAATATATTTTTTGGCCAGGTAACTTAATAAAAATCACTTGAGTGACGAAATAAATCAGAAAACATTGAAATATTTAGGGTGTTGTCCTAAAAATCAAGTGGAAGCAAGGAAAGTAGAGGCATCAAAATTACCACACAATAAGTCCGCTTCGTTAACCTCTCTCAAGAATTCCTCACAGAATGTGAAGCTCACATTCATTAAAAAGAGTCTGCCGAAAGAAAAACTTGAAAGGAATGTCAAATATTTTTTAATAAATTGTATTATAAATGATACTTGAAGTAGACGACTTATGCTAACAGTGGGAAAATTTTTAATACCTCAAGAGTAACATTTATAATAACGGAGTGGACAGTTAGCAGAGTGAACAAATAGTATATTGGCACGGTAAATACCATATTATCCCTCATGCGTCCACATCAATCGTCGGTACACTCATTGCATAGCTTATAAGCGTTATATTACATATAATATTTTAATTAAATCTATTCATAATCGTTGCAAAGATGCAGTAACGTAGTGGATGTATAATAAAATTGCTTAATAAATTTAGGTACACATTAGGTACGAGATATATGAAAATTAGTAAGAAATTTGTCTTAGCATTCAGATGATGTATTCAGATACATAGATCTTCACAGAAGAGACGAGTTTAGTTTCGAGACCAAAGTAAAAGTAGGATTCTGAGATACGAGATAATGTTTACATAATAACGGAGCGGCCATAATTTGCCAGGGACAAGTTAAAAAATTTTTAAATTATACCGAATGTTCAGTTCACCAAGTTGTATTTAGAAATGCAAGATATTGCAAGGGAGAAAAAGGTAAGTTTTTATAATTATTTATTTGGAAGCTTAAAATATAATAGAATTACATCTGTTTGTATGGTAATTAGTGATATTATAAAAAAAATCTATTTATTGCAAAGTTCAGATGCAAGTAATGCTGCACCCTGTGAGGGTGCGCCAGTATCAAATGGGTACAGGTTTTCGTAATTGGTGAAGAGCGTAAATTGATTGTTCCGATACATCACGTAGACCTGTTATTGGGTTGGATTTGTAAAGCATGAGTTGTTATCCTTCCTAATAGTATGCTCTAACTACTGTGGGTACTTCAATTTGCATGTAGTCACGCAGATGATACTGGAAGATGATGACCTCGTACGTGCAGGCGCGCCCATAAGTAGGATAAACCATATCAGAAGTCTGAATTAGGATTATACGGCTCATTTGTACTTGAACTGCTGTCTGCAATACCATCAACGCTTCCAAATGATGTTTTTTTGGCAACTTCTTCAAATCTGTGAAACTGCTTTGAGAGTGTTGGATACCATGACATTGAAGCAACTGTTGCAATTCAGCTGAACCGTCTTGAAAATTTCCCGCCAATATAATGCAATTCGCTTGATAAAGCATCTCGTAGAACTGCCGAGCATGCATACGGGAAGCTATCCAGTGTAATAGTATCGTCATGGCATTGTGGCGGGGCGACCCCTAGCGGCGGCGGTCGTCAAGCGCCGGGATGACGACTGCCGGTCGTGCATTTCCTGAGGATTCGAACCCTTGTGTTCAGGACCATAATGTGGGTGGCAACCCAGACAGGCGTTTACTACGTCTAGGCATAGTGACATTAGGCGGTTCCTCTAAGGGCAATGACGTCATCATTTCTATTTCATCACCAGGGCATGACCTGTGGGCGTCCGTGGTTTCCGAGTAGGAAACAAACATAGGATTTCCCCTATACTCAGGGTTCATAGTGTCCCCATCCTCTTCTTCTACTTCTTCATCTTCTTCGTCGTCTATCTCCTCTTCCTCATCTACTTCTTCATTTCCTGGGGCTAACTTCACTTCTGGTAGTGGAAGGCTATGGTGACAAAGTGAATGGGCCTGTGGACTTTGGACTGCCTCTTCTTCGTCTTCTACTTCTTCATTTACTGAATTTCTAAATCTGCTATCAGTTGCTAATTGTGGGAACTGCTGAAGGAACTTATTTCTGAAACTAGCATCATCCTGCAAGAGGGTAAGAAATGAATCCAGTTGATTTGCCATGTATTAAAATTTAAATGAAACAGAAAGTGTCACTTGGACTAAAATTAAAAATATCAGTACAATTCAGAGTTCAAGCAAAGAAGGTCTTTTCATAGTCCAGTGAACTTCTATTCTGCCAATATCAAGTTCAGTTAACTATTTAATCTTATTTTACTATATAGCAAATTTTATCTACACCTATACCAAAGCAGCACACCGTTACACAGACCTACCAGTGTGGCAGACTTAATATTGAGCGCAAAGGTCAAAGGTCAACGTTGACATTAAGTCCAAAACTATCGATGTGCCTTTGCTCGACAAAGATAACTAATCAAAACCTACTACTAACAACACAAGAAACTACTTAGCATCCCTTTTAAACTCAACTAATATCTATTTATATCACCAAACAGACAAACATTAACTGGACTTAAGATGGCCGTTCAGATCATACACCGATAGCGTGTGCTGGGGACATGGAAAATCTTAATGGACCTTTACCTTACCAATCCCGACTAATTTCAACTTTTAGAATGATCAACAGGTGGGTAAATCAATCGAACGATACACCGTTACCCTCAACCTATGAAACTTCGATTTATAAGAGATATTTTCGTCGAAATTCTACGAAAGGAAACACCAATCAACCGGCACGAACATTGCCCTTCAACTGACCTCTACGCACACACACACACACTGAACAGCAATGGCTGCACGCACAACAGAGGACTAAAAATAGCTATGAACTAAAAATAGCCATTAGGTAATGTCTCTTCATATAGCGCATATATATAAGTGGAAACAGTGCATACAGAGATGTTGTGACGACAGAGTCGTTACATTATGCCGCTCTGGGCAAAATTTGGGAACCAGTGACCAAATTTGGTTACCATCTGAGTAATCTCTCCTTATCAAAGACATCAATAGCGGCAAAAACTTCAGCAAGTCACATTGACGGCAATTAGGAAATCAGCTTATCATCAAAATATTAAAACAACTCAGCATAAACTAATACCTACTTCAATTCACAAAGCCAAAAAAAGCTAACTGATCCAACATCAGACAACCTTTAGGAATAACATAAAATCATAAGCAGTTCTACCAAGAGTTCCACTTTCCACACAACAACTAATTGGAACACTCAGAACAGAATACTTCAACGACAGTCACAGCACAATTAAAAGATCTCTAATGATAGACCATACTTATAATTTACCCAAGATCTTCTCAAATCTGACGGGACATCTGATCTCTCTTCTAGGCCTTGACATGGGTTGGTCAACAGTGTCACTTTCATTTACCAGGGTTCCCACATCTACCTCCTCCGGGACATTACTTTGGACAGCATCCCAATCCTTAGGAATCTCCCCATGATACCTCTTAAGTTTATCGATATAAACCAACTTAGGTTGAGCTCTCTTCGATTTCTGAATACTGAATAGCACCGGACTAATCTGGGACATGACTCTATAAGGGCCAACATAAAATTTCGACCACTTCTCCTTTATTCCAACTCTCTTCCTGGGATAATGGTACATCACCCAATCACCAATCTTAAACTCTACAGGCTTAACCCTTAAGTTATACCTGGCAGCTCGGGTTGTAACAAGGCGCTGTGTAAATTCTCTCACATGTGAACATGCAACTTTAATTTGCTTTTCTTTTGCAGCAACAAAATCATCAATCGACAAAGCAACAACATCATTTGCATAACAATTTCCCAAAAGTTAATCAAGTGGTAAAACATTTTCTCTTCCAAGGAAAAGACGACAGGGGCTTTAACCGGTGGATTCGTGCTCAGTAGCGCGATAAGCGGACATGACGAGGGGAAGATGCTGATCCCAGTCACGCTGAGTTTGCGACACAACCTTTCCCAGAAGAGAATTGAGAGTGCGGTGGAACCGTTCCACTGTTCCGTTGGTACTTGGTTTGTAGGGAGTTTTCCGGATCTTGTCGATTCAAAGAAGTCGGCAAAGTTCCTGGAACAAGATCGCCTCGAAGCAGGGACCTTGATCTGTAAGCAATTGACGAGGACAGCCGAATCTGGAAAAGAATTGGTCCACCAAAACTCGCGCGACAGTGACTGCATCTTGTGAGCGAATGGGAAAAGCTTCTGCCCATCTGGAAAAATGGTCAATCACAGTAAGTATGTATTTATGTCCTTTACTGGATACTGGATGTGGTCCAGTGATATCGACACCGATACATTCTAACGGTTCACCGACCATCATCATCTGCAAATGGCCTTGGTGTGGTGGTTTTCCTCTGAAGTACTGTGTACAGGCTGGACAACGTCGTAAGAACATTCGTACATCTTCTCTCCATTCAGGCCAGTAGACTCTCTTCTGGACCTGCGCAAGAGTTCGTCGAATCCCGAGATGACCACCTGTCATTCCTTCATGAGCAAGTTGGATCACAAGGGAACGTCGACTGGGTGGCGGGATGAGCTGATTCCACTTTACATTTTCACCGTCTGCATCTAACCACTCTCGAAATAACACATTGTTCTGTAGTTTCAATTGCGGCCATTGAGTCACAAGAGACTTGATCACTCCACTTAAGGAACGTACATCATTATAAGTCGGAGCCAATTCAGAGTCAAGCTTCTTTTGGATGACCCAATTCAGGTCAGCATCCATCCTCTGTTCATCTCGAAATTCATCCAAACTCCATTCGGAAGGGAAGTTCGGCAACTCTGGTTGTGAATCACGTTGTCGTCGAACAGCATCAACTCTGTGAGGACGTCTGGACATGGCATCTGCGTTTGTATGGGCCGTTCCTGATCGATGTCTAATTTCAAACTGGAATTCTTCAACAGTGGCAAGCCAACGCGCTTGTTGTCCAATGGGAACTGCAGTTCTCCTCAGCCACTGTAACGCTGAGTGGTCAGTTCTCAGGACGAACGGTCTTCCTAACAGGTATTGACGGAACGCCTTTAGGAAATACACAATAGCAAGCAGTTCACGTTTTGTGACGTCGTAATTTATCTCTGCTGGTGAGCAAATACGGCTACCATAACAAATCACACGTTCACAATCGTTCTGCATCTGTGACAACACTGCTCCGATCGCCTCACCGGAAGCATCGGTGTCCAATACAAAAGTTCCTTCATCGGAAGGTAATGACAGGACAGGTGCTTCAGTCAACTTCATCTTCAGTTGGCAGAAGGCAGTTTCACATTCGTCAGTCCAGTGGAAGCTGATTCCCTTCTTGGTTAAAGCGTGTAATGGACGAGCAATGTGAGCAAACTCTGGGACGAACTTTCTGTAGTACGAGCATAATCCGAGGAATGCCCGGACTTCTCGTACTTTCTTTGGAGTAGGCCAACTTCTGACGGCTTCAACCTTTTCTGGATCTGTAGCCACTCCTTTCTCACTCACGACGTGGCCGAGAAATAGGACTTCCTTCTGGAGCAAATGACACTTCGATGGCTTTAGTTTCAATCCAACGGACGACAGTCTCTCTAGCACTTTCGCCAAACGTTCAAGGTGAGTTTCCAGGTCAGCCGCAAATACAATAATGTCATCGAGGTAAATCAAGCAAATGTCAAAGTTCAATCCAGCCATGACAAGGTTCATCATGCGGGAGAAAGAGGCGGGACTGTTACAGAGGCCAAATGGTAAAACACGAAACTGGAAACTCCCACGGCGAGTTACGAACCCAGTCTTGTGGCAGTCACGTGGGTGTACAGCCATCTGGAAATATCCGGCCCGGAGGTCAAAGGTGCTGAACCATCGTGCTCCCGTTAATGCATCCAAACTTTCACTTATCAGCGGCAACGGATAAGCGTCCTTTCTAGTCTTGGCGTTGACTGCTCTGTAATCAACACAGAATCGTGGTGTTCCATCCTTCCGGACCATTACAACATTGCTTGACCAATCAGACATGGACGGTTCAATTACATTCTGGGTCAGCATCTCTTCAACTTGAGCATCTATGATTGGGAGTAATGTCCAAGGCTGACGACGTAATGGCTGACGTACAGGAGCTTCATCACCTGTTTCTATTTCATGCTGGAGAACATCGGTGAAACCTAAGTCCCATTCTGAGAGAGAAAATGCTTTCCTGTTCGAAAGGATGAGGGAGCGTAACTGTTCTTTGACTTCTTCAGGTACATCTTCATCGACATACGTCCACAAAGGTGCGAGCACTGACTCCTCGTTTACGTCCGACGTCTCACGAAAGACTTCAGTTACGGCTGCACAACCTGAAGACACCTGTTCTGTGACACTTGGACTCATCACAATGACATCCTGGACTAGGCATTGGACACCTTTCTTAATGCGAATGTCGTGCTTCGTCGGATTCAGAACACGGACTGCAAGATCTAGGACACGATCTGGCAATAACGTTCCAGCCACAATCAATCCTGAGTTTAACACCTGTGGTTGAGTTGCCCAATGCCCATGACGATGAGTCTTTCTGGAGATTTGGCAATATGGCATAGGCAGCAACGTCCATCTCTGACAAGGCAGGAATTTTCACATCGACTGCGGTGGCAATCCTCCGACACTTTCCAGTGCGTGGTTGACTACATTATGGAAACACATAGTCTTGAATTTTGATCCAACGGTCAGTAAAGTTCCACTGAGCACCATACTTCTCAAGCCATTCAAGTCCAAGAATCAGCTCTGACAATTGTTCAGTTACTAGGCAAGGGACAATGAACTGGAATTCTGCTGCTTGACAACGGAGCTGGACTTTTCCAAGGACCTTTATCTCAGTCCCGTTAACTGCACGAAGAAGCTGCTGTGATCCAATGACTTCTCTTCTATCAACCATTGACGCTGGAACAAGAGAAAGTTCACTTCCGGTGTCCACCAAGGCAATAATGGATCTCCCATTAACCTTGAGCGGTAGGAAAGCCGTTGTACTACCAGTGACATGGCGGACATTGGACGGTTCTGGATCGGATCGGTTGATTTCAGGCTCAACTTCTGGTCTTCTCCGTTGACGTTCTGGACAGTTACGGGCGTAGTGACCTTCTTGACCACATTCATATCATTGGCCTGTCACACGGCGGAAGTTCCTGTTACCTGACCTCGGTCCACTTGATTGTTCAGGTTGCGTCCCCGCTGACCAACCAGACGGCGGAGTCGTTTTCACAAACGTTTGGTCTAGTAAACGTGGTATTTGTGGTTTCTGCAACGACGCTAGAGCCTTCTCTAGCTGCTCGATACGACGACGTTGTGGTTCAAGTTCCTCCCGTAACTTCTCCAACTGTCGACGTTGTGGTTCCATTTCTTCACGTAACATTCGACGGAGCATTTCTGAGGAAGGTTCTGTTTCTTTTACAGCTTTCGCTCTGTTTGGGCGACGTTCCTGCTGATCATTCAGGTCTTCTTCCGCCTGACGGTATCCATCCAAACGAACAGCCAGTTTGAACGCCTGGTCAAGGGTCGTGACCTCACGTTCTCGGACTTTCAATGCAAGTCGTTTATCCTTCAGAGCATCCAGAAAAGCTCTGACAGCAATGGTTTCAGAATGAACTGACGTTGGTCCAGGATAAGCCAAAGTCAGCAAACGTCTAATGTCCTGAACCAAGGAACTCAGGTCCTCTCCATCTCGTTGCTTCCGTACTCCAAGTTGTGCCTGGTACAAAGCAGCCTGATCTGCGCTCCCGTACCTGGAACGAAGTTTCTGCACCAAGTCTTTCCATGTCAACACTGATTCTGAATCAAAGTCCCAAAGGATCTGGTTCGCAGGCTCAGTCAACGAACACGATAACTGGTTCAAACGTTCGTCATCGTCCCAGGAGTTATTCTTTGCACATATCTAAAACTTTCTTAAAAAGGCGTCGATGGAACTGGTTCCGTTATAAAAACCCAATTTAATGAACTGTTTCGCTTTTGCAGGTGGTGGGGCAGCTGAAGTGGCCTTTTCTTTGGTCTCTGTACTGACTGACATGGTGGACGGGGTAGGCGGATCGTTGGAGTGAGGGAGTTCTGGTTCCTTCTTGGAGTTGGTAGATGTATCTGCCCTAGTTACAGCAGATGTCGCGACAGAAGACGTTGACACAGTGGACTGCACATCTTTCACCGTCGTCATCGTCCCCTTCTCTTTCTCAGGTTGACGATCCGTGGACAAGGGATGCTCTCTTTTCGACTCTCTTGTGGAAATTTCATCATGTAGTCGCTGGGGAGGTTTCTCTGATTCACCTCGTCGTTTATAGACTTTCATCAGCGCCTGTACTCTCACCTGTACTAGATTATCTATCTCTCTCAGTAAGTCGACAGGTTCTGTGGCATTTCTCCGCTGATACGATTCAGCAACCGGAAGATAGTCCGACATACCAGCACCCTGACCTTGAGATGACGGTAGCAGCGGCTGACGGCAACCATCATCTCTCTGATGCGGTGGATATTCATTCTGCAGCCATGACGTCTCATCGACATGACGGGAGGGCAATTCATACAGGGCTGGCGCCGACGAAGTCACGCGTCTCTGGAGTCGTAAACACAGGACATGGTTCACCTGGCAGATAATGGCTGTGGCAACATACTGTCGAAGCTTGACGTTGACGAACACCGTGACTCAGCAATGGTGGAGTTGGCAGTCCTTATTTCGGCTTGGTGGATACGACGACTGGATGCGGGAGTGTGGTGGGTGAAGACAATGTAGCGCTGTGATCGTACTGGAGATGCGAAGTGTAACTTGGCAACGGTGGATTCTGAGGCATTCTTCGTTTCATGGTAACAAACGTAGCTGGTGGATACGGAGTAGCGATGGACGACGATGACGTGACACGGTGGGCGTGATCATGACGTGGAACATAGCGCTGGAATGAAGAACTTGGATTGAGTCGTTTTGAGTCGACGGGCAGAACCGAAGAACGTGGAGCGACGGTGGACGAGGACGGCCTGACACGTTGGTAGGACGTCGTAGAGGGCATCTGTGGGTCAGACCAGACGTATGTGGGTTCTGCAGTGAGAGGCATGACGCTTGACTTTTCTTTAGATTTCACGGCACGACGCACAAGAGGACGTGGCGAGAATGGGTCGACGATGGGAAAGGTTGTGTCTCGACGGTCGACGACCTCAGCGTGAGCGGGATGCGCATCTGGAGCACTGAGCACGAAGGGTGGGTGAATGACCTGATCCTTGGCTGTGGCAAATCTTGACTTCGAATCTGAAACTAGACAAACTGGATTAGTTTCTTCATCATCAACAAAAGGACTAAACGAATGTCTAATCCTCACATGTGGACTAACATCTCTGGCTTCAGATTGCTTAACCCCTGCTGCGTCAATAAACCATGACAATGCAGTACGGGGTTCAACATCTAAAAGCTGACCATTCTCAAAGGCAATCAAATCTCTAGGTCTACGATCACAATCATGCGTACTCTGATCATCTATATATACTGACCTATCATCTTGCAATAACATCCTATGCTGTAAATGACCATCAGTTTCAATTACACTAGGCATGTCCATGTTAGCACGGTCCTGGGTTTCTGGGAAGTCAAACTGGACTGGAAAATCCGATTCATCCGGGGAGGAAGGTTGGAATGGACTTAAAGTACGTCCTGACATAACCAGAAATAAAACCGGAAGTACCCCACTTCTGGTACCAAATGTGGCGGGGCGACCCCTAGCGGCGGCGGTCGTCAAGCGCCGGGATGAGGACTTTCGGTCGTGCATTTCCTGGGGATTCAAACCCTTGTGTTCAGGACAATAATAGGTGGGAGGCAACCCAGACAGGCGTTTACTACGTCTAGGCATAGTGACATTAGGCGGTTCCTCTAAGGGCAATGACGTCATCATTTCTATTTCATCAAAACTGCATGACCTGTGGGCGTCCGTGGTTTCCGAGTAGGAAACAAACATAGGATTTCCCCTATACTCAGGGTTCATAGTGTCCCCATCCTCTTCTTCTACTTCTTCATCTTCTTCGTCGTCTACCTCCTCTTCCTTATCTACTTCTTCATTTCCTGGGGCTAACTTCACTTCTGGTAGTGGAAGGCTATGGTGACTGAGTGAATGGGCCTGTGGACTTTGGACTGCCTCTTCTTCGTCTTCTACTTCTTCATTTACTGAATTTCTAAATCTACTATCAGTTGCTAATTGCAGGATGATGCTAGTTTCAGAAATAAGTTCCTTCAGCATTTCCAACATTTGTCGACGAGATTTCCTCTCCACCTGCGACCAATACCCAAATATCGTACATAGTCGGTGAGAAAATCAGACGGTGAGACGGAGAAAACTGGCCACCCGCGATCATATGCTGAGACCGAGAAACTGAAGTCGTTAACACTGCAAACTCGTGGCTTCAGTTATTGCTTTTCCTCTTCAAGTAGCTCAAGAATCAGTTAAACAGGTTGAAAGACATGCACCTAGTATAGAATTATGTAATATAGCCCGCTTGTAGTTTCCAATCAGACAGCACTATACGGAACCATCATGGATGTTTGTAAAAGTTGAGGTAAAGATTTTCTGACCCTATAATTTATTATTCCTGTTGTCGTCTCCGGTGCTAAGTTGGATCACTGCTACGTCTCTAAAAGTATCTAACGAATTTGTAATAATGGAATTTGTCGCATCTGGAACAATATAGTTGTGTGACTTCTATTTTCTTTTAAATCTGCGTGATCGGCAATGGCGTTAAAGTACATGGTTGACATCTGCAAGAAATATTTGCTGAAAACACCAACCAGGATAACCCAAAAACAACTGCATTTTATCTTCAAGTTACTTTCAATAGTTTCTGCAATCTGTCTTCTGCTTTTGTTTTATGAAATGCCTAATATTCTTGGAGAAATTAAATCAATGCCTGCTTTAACATTTCGTGCAACGAAAGCAGAGAATTGCGAATTTGATGAACGAGTCATACGTCGAGTGAAATTTCCTTTCCGCGGGATAGCTATTGAAGTCTCCTGTCCATTACTTGACCGAATACGTCTATTCAATGCAGCATTAGACCATCTCAGGTTTGCTCACTTGAAAAGACATTCTAAAGAAAGGACAAATATCTCAGCTTCTGAAAACATAAAGTTAGTAGGCGGAGCTCATGACAATTTTCTTCAACATCTAAACAACTTTTCTCAGATCGAGACAGTATTTTTGCCATGGATACATAACAAAGTAAAAGCTTGGACTTCGTTGGAAGATACTTCAAACCTTTTGGTAAACAACTACTTTGAATGGACGGCCGATAAGGAATTATGCCAGTGGATAAAGAGTCCAGGCATATATAGGTATGATGTCATTTACAATCGAACGTGTGTCAGTGACATCCAGAAAACGGAAAGGCCGCAGTCATTACGTCTTCTGACGCTAAATTCTAAACCATTAAGTAGAACATTTTATTGGCCGAACAACGGAATAAGCTACCCCTCATATTTCTATAATGAACCACCGGCTTTTGTGTTTTACTTTCTTTTAATTCAAGACTGCATTGTAACTCCGTACAGCGAAGTGTGGAGTGGAGATATGTACCTTGTGCCACGCACTTGTAGCTACAGAACGAACAGCAGACCTCCGCAAAATATGGGCAAAATACCATTACACGATGAAGTGATAGCTTTGTCTCAGTATTGGGGTGAAGGAACATTTCATGGAATAATTGAAGTAATTTCAAGGGTTTCACTTTATACTGACTTTCTCAGACGCAATCCGCAAATCAAAATACTTGCATCCACGAAGCATGGCAGAATGATAGAATTATTGGAGTTATTGGGTATCAACAAGAATAGAATAATCACAGGGACAAGCCGGGCAAAACTGCTTTATCTTCCAAGGCCAACAATGTGTGGTTTTGCCAATATTCAGGAGATTCAAGTTATTTCGTTTCTTTTTAGAAATTATATCAAGGAGAAATTGAAAACGGAGACACGCGATAAAGTCATTTTAATACGTAGATCACGAAACAGGATATTTACAGAACACGAATCCATTGAACGTATGTTAAAGGAAAAGGTGGCTGCGTACAATTTGAGCTTTGAATTGTTTCCAGATAATCCAGTTCCTTCACTTAACAAAACCATGACTATGTTTCACTCCGCAGTGATGGTTATTGCTCCACACGGAGCTAGACTTTCAAATGTTATTTTCTCGCAGCCAGGAACGTACGTTATTGAAGGCGCTTGCAATCCGCCTGGTATTAATTTATGCTACCAACGTTTATCGAATGTTCTTGGCCATCACTGGCATGGTCTTCATTCACGAGGTGGTGGTTCGAAGGTAGATGTGTCAGTAACTACAATAAAGACTACTGTAGAGAGATATTTAAAATTTATGAAGTGAAACGCCTGTGTCTCGTTCATATAGCATCAGACTCTGCTTGAATATGGCTATTACAGATACAACACAATTATGTCTGATTTTACGAAGACACGAGCGAGGCTATTTGTTACGAGTGTTCTCTGGCCGGGCTAATTTCGGGCGCCCGTGCTACATTGCGTCGTTCTTGGACCGATATCCGTCCGTCTCTCTGTCTGGCTGTGCATCTTTACAGAGTGGCAAATTTACAGAGTGGCAAGGGTTCGTCGCCCGGGTCAATTTCAGCCGCCCGTCTGATATTGCCGGCTTTAGGCCTGTCAGGCACATTCCACTCCAGCCACGAATGGCCGCTACATTTCACACATTCCACAGCGTTCGTTGTAGGACACACATATCTGGGAAACTATATAAGAGGTAACTGTATCACAAATGAAAGCTGTGATTGCTCGAACAGAATTAAAATTATGCAGAAACCTTTCAGTTTCATAATTCGTTTGGGAACTCAGTTATATTATAATAAAAAGTGACTCACTTGAATTGCAAACCTTCTAACGCTTGTAACATTTGATTGCATGAAAATCCAGCGTCCCTAAATTGTCTCTAAATTGAAAACTATTAACAGTTGAAAACTATTAACGTAGGTTTGCTGACGTTTGGCGGCGAGTAGTCAAAACGTTTTTACAAAAATATTCCGCTTCCTCAACGGAGGGAAGTTTTGAATGACCGCGACTGAGTTATCGTCGGTTTTCTCCAGCCTTGCGAAGTTGACGATTAGCCAGAACACAGACATACACACATATATAATATACATTTATGTAATGTATATAGATATAAACGTATATAAACATATTGTTATAAGGTCCTTTTAAGAAAATTAGCTCAGTCTAAGGTTGTGATAAAAGTAATTTATTAAAAAGTAAAAAGGTTCATATGCCTTGACGAAAAGACAACCATACAACACTTGTTCTTCACAAACAAAACAGCTTCAACCTCAGACGTTGAAGACTTCAACAACACAGCTGCACAACGAAAATTCAGCAGAAGCTCGGTCGGTCACACAAGACACGAGATAAAGATATCAGACGTCTTAACTAAGAGGAGTAACCTTATGCGGTTCTCCTAAGATATTCCTAACTGAGTCTTAGCAGAAAACTAACACACAGGGTCTCGTCGGACTAAAATCTGAATGCCAAGCTCTCTCAAACTAACATGCACTAGATTCTGTAGACTTAACTAAAACGACCACTCCTTCATAGACTGGAGTCAAGCATAAAAAGCTTAACTAACCACGACGAATCTAGCTTAGAGCTAAACAGATCTACGAATCTATGTAAAAAGGTAAGTAGATCCAACCATCACAAAGAGGGGAAACCAACATTTCCGACAAAACACTCCGTGTGAGATATCTACTATATACACTAAGAATTCACCCAGTCTTACAAAACAACAACAATCCTAAAAATCTCAAACTTAATCATTCTAGAGGAGGCCTAAACTAAAAAGCAATCAGAATGTTCCAAAGTCCCGGCCTGTAACAACTATCCAAGAAACACTTTCTGCGGCGTTAATTTTCGAGATAATAGACAAGATAAACCGCTGAAGGTACCCCGACGAAAGAGCACGACAAAAGAGAGCTGACAAAAACTTGATATCGAGGGTTCAATACCGAAGCTTGTATTAGCATTCGAGGGAGAGGGACAGCTGAGATATTATATTAATATTGTTATCAAAGAACGACAAAGCTGTACACATGAGTTTTTGAGAAAATTAAAGAACTTAAGCCTTATCTAAGTCCACACAGCATTATGGCCGATTTCAAGAAGGCTGCACATAATGCAGTTCACCGCGTGTTTCCGGCAGCGTGACTTGTTGGCCGTGTGACTTGTTGGCTAGGTCTCTGGAGAAAAGTTCAAGAATTGGGTTTCTCTCAACTGTATCAAGACAACGAGGGATTCCGCATGGCAGTAGGGATTATGCATGCCTTGACTTTTGTTCCTTCAAACGCTGTTTAATTCGAAGAATTGGTGGAAACAGGTTCTGGACAAATTGTGCCACTTGCGAATTATTTTGAGGACACTTAAATTGGACAACGCAGAAGAAAAAGAGTTCCTCCTAGCTACCCTGTAGATCTCTCGATTTTACATTATCGCATCAAAGAAACCTCCCACGCACAAGCAACTCGGTGGAAGCTTGGCATCGAGCGTTTCAGCAAACGGTGGATTGCAATCATCCGTCGATTTTTAAGCTCATCAACCATTTCCTCCTGGAGCAAAACCACCTACAGATAGAAATTGAGCGGCACGTATCAGGTGTGAATCACCGGAAGCCTCTAAAAACTAGTATGTAGAACTGAACAGAAGATTACAGGCCATCGTTCCAACTTGCGCGAACACTGCTTTGATGGACTATTTGCGAGGCATGCATACAACCTTGAAATATATGCCTAACTTTCATGTAAACTTCTATTTTAGTTACACTTGAAGAAACTTGATTTGCTTTGGGAGGGGGAATAGAGTAATGGTAACAATCATGGGCAGGAGAGCAGCAGTACGCGGTTCGATTCCCGCAACCCCCTCGGGCAGGCGCCTTGCTTGGCTGCCATGACGTGTGTTTAGTTAAGATATTGATAATTGTACTGTCATATCTCAATGTAATCTTACTGCGTTTGCCGGTTTGAATTAATAAAGAAAAAGAAGATTTGCAATATTATTCGTTGCATTCCATTAATAATTTTTGATCTTTTTTCAATGCATTTCATTAAATACATTAAATTATCATTATTATACTTCTTTTCGGCGCTCTTATAGGTTAGTAAGGAAGTAAGTATATTCTTTATTAAGAAGCGCCAGCAAACGCACAGCGCCGTACAAGAAGATAATACACCATAATTATTTCATATAACATATTACAATCAAACAATGTCGGCGTTCCTTTGTCTGCGCTCTTTTGTCGGGTAACCACCGTTGACGATTGTCATCGTTAAAGTTCCTAACAGCGAATCCAATGCAACCTTTCTTCTTGCGAAGTCATGCAGAAAAACACATGGGTCCTGCAAACCCAAAGTGCAGTAGCTCTCACCGACATCAGAACAGTAGCTAGCACTAGAACCATTATATAAAGGATAACGTTCGCTGTTGTAGACGACAGAGTAGATGAACGACGAAACTTATGACGTTGGCACTCCAATCTCGTCAACTTCCTGCAAATATACTCTCGCACAAAACTGAGATTCATCCAAAGGCATCCTCGCAATTTCTAGAATATCCGTTTGATTCAACCTCCACATCCTCAAAATATCCTCAGTTACAAAAGTAACAATTTCATTCTGATCTGTATTACCTAATACCATAACCATAGCCACAAATTTTATTGATCCATCACACGCAAATCCAATGTTGACTCATAAAGTACAACACATGAGCGTCCGCAGGAATTTTTTCAAGGGTACAAGATTCTCGTAGGGGGCGCAAAATGACGTTTTTGCAAAGCTATTCGTGAACAAAGAACAAGTGAGTACTTTAAAAATAAAATAATGGTCAGGAACTTATGTAAATAATTAAGTGTTTTTTTTCATTGGAAAACTGTTGCAATAATCATAAAATGAAAAAATTTATTTTTGTAAAATATTTACAAAATCCAGGAGGGACAAATGCACCCCTCCCCCTGGACGCCGATGGTACACCAACAGTATTTTCAAATACAAAATCACTAAGAAGAAGAGTAAAATACAAGTTTGTGCTCATGAGTTTGCCAAACTACAACGTTTCTATTAAATAATAAACAACTATCAAGCAAACTATCATCCGTTCACTTCTAATCCCATATATCTTCAGACTGTTTGCGACAGATAAATAACACCAACCACTATAACCACAAGTAACAGTAAGTAACTGTTCTCTCCTCTGACCATAGTTAATCTTCAAAGTAGTATTCACTGTCACGGTATAAGCATAATTTACATTTGCCGAAATGCCAATAGGCCTACATTCTCTCTAATCGCAAACACCATTTAACAAATGCACACACCATTCTCGAGACACCTGGTCATCCAGTAAAACAAACGCATCAAACACATGCATATTCCGGACAACATCAATTCAGTTAAAACTTTAATGCAGTTACCAGATAAATCACTCGCAGCCTTTTCTAATGCAAAAGTCTGCGTTTCTGTAACAAGTACGCTACTCACAAGCACATTCTCATTCTCAGTAAAGTTATTCAACCTTTCAGATTTATAGACGACAGAAATTCTTTTCAGAGTTAGACACTATACCCCGTGATCGATCGAGTCAGTCGATCAAGTCGATCGAAACTCGGCCAAGTCGAGTCGGTCGAGAAAACTTCGACTCGATCGACTTGTTTCGACAAGTCGAGTTGATCGTTCTTTCCTCGACTTGACTCGACTATGAATTTTTTTTACTATTTTTAGCGGCTACTTCACAAAATGGCCCACATAACGTGATGACGTATGCTTTGTAAACGCACAGCTACCGTATTAACCTGATTTGAAGTTCAGTACAAATTATAATTTATGAGCATCATCAGGAGCATCAGCAGCAGCATCATCAGCTGCATCAGCCGCACAATAGCAGCTTCAGGTTTTATTTAATACATACATGTTCAGATACATGTATACATACATGTATGCATACATGTATACATACACACACACTGTGTACGTGTATGTGTGAAATAGGCCTAAGTGTCTTTCACGTGCCAAGATCATCCGGTGCGTTTGTAATGAACGAATGGTTGGGATGAACGACTTCCACTTAATTAATAATCGTTTCACGCAACATGGAGTTATGATCTGGTATCTGTGCCAGAGTCATTTGGTGACGTGTGCTTGTGCTCTGTGTGCGTGTCTGTGTGTGAACTTATGATCACTTATTATAATTCCCCTCTTTTATGTATCGTATACGTATAATTGTAGGACTTCTACTCCTACCACAGTGTGACTGGGGTTGCTTGTTACAGAAAGTCTGTAATACTGATACCCAGTATTCGTTGAAACATTAAAAAATGAAGAAGCAGATTCGATGTTTAATAATGCTTGCGTCGATCTTAGTAATTGGGTAAACGTTGATCCATCGTTACTTCCGTTTAAAATCCAGTTTGTGATCTGGTATGCGCCTCTGTTGCGTCTTATCGCTTTCAACGCAATTCTCGAAATTTTTACCGGTTCAGGACATTTTATCTGCAGCCAGACATTTAGGATTGATCTACTATCCGCTATCCAAGTTCCGTTTGAACCATCTGCATTTAGACTATTGAGAGCTCCATACGCTTGATACTTGTCAGTAACAGTTGAACTTGCACTAGCGATGAATCCGGTAACACTTTCATCAGCCTCCAAAATAGGTATGTATCCGATATGTCACTTTTTATTATCCGCTCTACTAAGAGCGTTATCTACATAATTTTTAGTGGAGGCATCTTGAAGGTTAACGGGGTCTTTTAAATCGGTTATAGATTTTTGTCTCATTGCGATATCTTGGTAAACATCGATTTTATGGTCGCTGGACGATTTACCGAATTGTATTATATTTTCCGTTCCCACATTGCACAAGAAACCTTCGATCGATTGCAACGTAATAGGTTGGTCTAAATAACCTTCTATTTTGTTTGACAGATTACCCAGAATCAAAGCAAACAGTTTGTTTCCGCGTAGATCCTTACACCCTATATTACGTTGACGATCCGAGCCCACACTTAAAAATAGATTGCCGGTCATAACGTCACCAGTTTTAGAAACTTTGTTTACACCGCTATTAATATCTACGTAATTTTTGGTAGCACCATCTTGGGAATTGGCAGGATCTAACACGTTGACAAGCTTATGAGAGTCTAAATTAATATTCTCGGTCGCGACATTTGTTCCATCCATACGAAGGAAAGTAGCATTTGCTTGAGACAATGTAACTCCCCCTGCAATTACTCTTTCTGAATATCCAACATCAGTATGTCCGAATTTATCCACAGGCATTTTTAGTATATATTAATACAATGTATATATATATTTTATTTATAATAAAATAAACTGTCTTGTAAGCTCATGAACTCAAAGGAGGCTGAATACCACGATTTAAGTATCGTAAATGTATAGTTGTATGCTATGAAGTCCTACGTTAATCTGACCGGGAATATGTGTTTTCGTAAATCTGTAATACTGATACGCAGTATTCGTTGAAATATTGAAAAATGACGGGGCAGTTGCGGTTCTCAATAACGGAGTCGTCGCCGTTAATAACATCGTAAATGTCGAATCGTCATCGTTACGCCCTGATATGGACCAAAACGCCGTGTCTATTTTAAATACATTATCGACGGATTTCAACGCGATTCGCAAAATTTTAACCGGCTCTGGACATTTTATCTGTATCCAGCTATTTAAAGCCAAACTAGAAACCCAAGATCTTTTTAAAGCCTCACTAGAAACTCAAGATCCGTTCAAACCATCCGCGTTGAAACTATTAAACGCTCCGTATGCTCGATATCCGTCTGTGTGTGAACTGGCACTAACAACGAATCCGGTACTACTCTCGTCGGTTTCTAAATTAGGTATATATCCGAGATAACATTTTTTATGAGCATTATCTACGTAATATTTGGTAGCACCATCTTGGGAATTAGTAGGCTCTAACACGTTGACAAGTTGATGAGAATCCAAATTAATATTACCAGTTGCAGCGTTTGTTCCATCCGTACGAAGGAAAGTAGCATTTGCTTGAGACAATGTAACTCCTCCGGCAATTACTCTTTCTGAATATCCAACATCAGTATGTCCGAATTTATCCACAGGCATTTTATACTATATATATATATATATATATATATATATATATATATATATATATATATATATATATATATATATATATATAGTATAAAATGCCTGTGGATAAATTCGGACATACTGATGTTGGATATTCAGAAAGAGTAATTGCCGGAGGAGTTACATTGTACAACTATATATATATATATATATATATATATAAATATATATATATATATATATATATATATATATTAAAATAAACCGTTTATAACTTCTTGAAAATTCGCGCCATCGTTCATCATTTTCAACACGTACAAGCACAGATGACCGCAAAACACTTCGTTATCGGGCTGTATTCGTTCGCTGTTATAATAAACCGAACTGCGTAAATATTTCAGTAGCTCGGTAGGTGGAGGGAGACCATAGCCATCGAAATATTTCGCCGAAATTTCGCCTTTCTTGTTGATCCAACACACCCAATGAGTCCCGCTTCCACTAGAGTTATCTAGGTTAAGGATGCCGCTTTCGTTAGTACTCGGTCTCTCGGGCAACTCGTCTCGTAGGAACACTCCTCTGAAGTTTGTGATATTTAGTTTCTTCTTGGCAACGTCTAGCAGTTCTATATTCGACAAAGGAACATTCGGTAACACGACTCCGAAAACGTCGATTTCTGTAACACTTCTAAAACTCATTTTATAATCAACGAATAGATTCTTTATGTGCTCAGCGTAACGAGTAATGTCCGTAAGCTAATGTATGAATACCGTCTTCCATTATAACTCGTTTGTCATCATCCGCGGATAATGCGACTTTATTTACCTGTTCGGTATAAATTTCGTGATGATACGATCTAAAAATGTTGATTTTTCTTAGTCGTTCTCTTTTGGTAAAAAGACAGTTTTTATAATCATCATGAGTTATCGTTTCCTTAGCAACATTTTGCTTAATGCCTTTACACTTCTTATGATCTTCGTCATCCATTCTATACGAGTACAACTTGGTCCTTAAACCTACAAACTCGAAGATATGTTTTCCTGCGGATTCGTCTTTGAACATACCGATTACTTTCTTGTTCAGTCCGGTCTTTAAACCCGATGGGTGATCTTCAGGGTAATCACTCGTATCGAATCGAACCGCAACGTCTTCGGCGATATCGTCGTAAAAATCTTCTGTTTGTATTTCATATGCCAACGAATCTGTATCGGTGAATAACAATTTAGCTCTGTCTCCGTATTTTTGTCGTATAAAATTGTAATGAAAGTCGTACATCAAAGTTTTACTTAAGTCTAATATACACATGCCTAGATATATCGGTTTATTATAAAACAACCTCGTTCTTTTCATGTGAACGGCGATTAGATTCTCGTCGAAAATCGTTAGGCGGTCATAATTTGATCTCGCAGCTAGCTTAAGAGCTTCCTTCTCGCGTCAAACCAATTTTATATCTACGTGATTTTCGATCCTTTCAAGGGTTTTTCCAAAGACGCTATTGTTCATCAGTTTGAAAAAGTCTTTCTCAAAGTCATTAGTAGCACTCGTTCTCAAGTTTTTGTTTAGATCTACATAATACTTCAACCAAGGGCTTTCTTCGAATAGTATCCCTCTATGAATTTTTACGATTTTCAACCCGAGACTTTCGTACAACTTCAAATTTTCGTGGTGTACCACGTATTTCTTTTTATCGTTCAAGTTTGGAATTAGTTTTGGTATGTCAGATTATTCCGGCGAGATGCTCTCTGGAGCCAGAGGATAGTCGTTGTGGAGATTGTGGATTTCTTGAGGGTATTCCAAATCCACTTCCAATATACACGATCCCATTACATTCCAATTATTTAGCTCGTCGTCGCTCATCCATTTAAATCCACGAGTCGGTAAAGGCTTGCTCATCGCCCAACCGTATAAATTATTAGCGTCTAGATAAGTTATATATGACGAAGGCTCGCTGCTATAGAATTTATCCTCCGTCATATGCTTATTGTTGGCTTTCCCATAACGATTCGAAATTGTGCTGATTCCTCCTCTTGTTCCTTGCTTAATCATCAGAATCATATCGTAATCGCTCAACAACTCCAACTTTATACCGGTCAACTTCAAAGCGGCATCCCACGAGAGTCCCGGAGATGTGTAATACCACGCGGGATCAAGCCGGTAATTCTTCATGCACACGTCTCTAAAGTTTTAGAAAATATCGGCTAGCTGAAGGACGTCCGAAACATTGTACAGGTCGTGGTATTCTCTAAACGTTTTACATCCGAATGCATTCCATACATTTTTGGCGTGATCGTAATCTTCATCGCTAATATCTGAGTCGTTTAGCCTCGAATAGAATGCGGACTTGGGAGGTAGTTCGGTTTCTTTAAATCTTTCGACGGAAGCAACGTAATCGTAAGGATAAATTCCTTTTTTAAGTAAAAGATCGATCCCAGAATATAACGACTCAAGATTTTTACATTGTTCTTTCTTCAGATTCTTCGATAAAGCGTCAAGACCTGAGGCCATGAATCTATAACTGTCGATGAATCGCAATTCCTGTCTAACGTTAATTTCTTAGAAACTTATCGACGATCACTTCTCTGCTAAACGATATGTACTTCTCTTCGTTATTAGGAATGCATTTAATTTTCTCATCGTGATCACCTCGCAATTTTTTACGAACAGATGTCTATCGTATCCGGACAGATTATGAATTACTACTGGAAAGAACCTCGGAACTTTATAGTCTAGATTACAACCATTATGAGCGGCCCCTCTGAATTTTCCGCTCGAATGACAGTGGTCTGTAACACGATCTGTACCCAACGCCCCTCCACAGATATGACATAAAGTAGCTAGTTTAAAGTTCTTCGGTCATCTGGAGTAAATATCATCGTCTTCGGAAATTTAAACTGATTGTATATTCGTTTTATAGTCTCTTCGAGACTCTCTACGAATAGTTGACCGATATCGTCATCTTCGCTTTCGGCCGTGTACGTTACAGGATCTTGCTGATATAATATATCATCGAAGCATTTTACGTAATAACAAAACGAGCTAGGCGTGTGTTTTTGGTATTTATCGGTGTAAGACACGCGAGGATCTGGCTGGCAAGTGGCTATAGGTTTGATGAAAGATTCGAAATCTGCATAAACGATAAAGGGAACTCTCATCGACCTATTATAATTTTTAAAACTTAACGTAGTTCCCGGTTCTGGGACTTCTATTTTTTCAGCAGCGTTTTGCGAACAGTACTCGGTATGTTTATTAAGCGCTTCTATTTTTGTATAACCGTTTAAACATCTTCCACAATAGTGCATTGAATTATGGGATTTTTCCGTTCGTGATGCCATCAATCTGTTGAAATTCTTTATCCAACAATAATGTTTCTTATCTCCGTCGGAAATAAGCAATAGTTCAACGATAGAAACTTTATCGTGTCGTTGATTCGACACATAGATTGGGAATACTGTCTTATTTTCATAACCGAATACGTCAACGCTGATATTATTATTTCTTTCAAACTTGCTTATTATATTAGCATCCGCAGCAACCGGAAATTCGGCACCGCTCCAATCGAGTTTTTTTGGATTGTTTGATTAATTCTTTCGTAATTCTTTCGAGATTTTTGACCGTTGGATTTAAGGCTCTGGTAATGCACCACTTGAAACATTGGTCGTCATTATTCTTCATATTGATAATAGCCTTTTTGCTAGATAGTTCTGTAGGCAACGGAATGTAAGAACTGCCTTTCAGTGGTTTATTGACATCTAACTTTACAACATTCACGAATCTCCAATTACTTCCCCGCATCTGAAAACTGTCCATAGTCTCTGGGATCTTATTTACTGCATTATTGTATATTTCGTTAATATCGGTAGCATCTAAAATAACTTCAGTCTTCGAGACGAATGGAACATTCGCGGATTCTTATTCTCCAGATTTCATATCAACGCGCTCCATGGTACATGTAAGAACGAGTTGAACCTTAACCTGACGATTACTTGACAACATACAAACCACCTGCGGTCTAACGGCGTTAAGAAAAGACACGGCATCGATTCCAGAAGAACCATCGATAGTGTAGTGTTTAGTGAATCCTTTAATAGCCGATGCAGTCTTTCGAATTTCAAACTTCTTTGTATTGATTTTAGCAAAGAGACTTTTTATTTTCGATTTAAACGATTCCAATCTTTCGTTCACAGGTTTCTGTATTTTGGGAGGTATGTAACTAACTAACCAATCTGCAAAAGAATTAATATTCGACCTAACCTTAGTTTTCAACTCACTGAGAACTTTATTTGGTTGGGAAATATACTTGGTCGGAGTAAGAATTGGGGCTCGAATATCGCGAACGGGAGAGTCGAGCAAGGTTCCTCCTCCATTAAAATCTTTGCTGATAGCAGCAATCAGATCCGCTTTTGGCAGTTTCCAGTATCCTACCATGCCGCTCCGTTTTGCCATAACTCTCAATTCTTTTACAGTTTTCAACTTGTAGTCCATTCCTTTATATATACATATATTTATATTCATCTCTTTAAGTATACTCTAGAAAACATTTATTTATATTTTATTTATATTTAGAATTTTTTTTCTAATTTTCAGTTTATTTCTCACATTATTTTAATTCATTTATTCGTCAACTCTATTCCAACACCTTAATTTCTTATCTTTTTCTCCATACTTTTCCATTATAATCAGTGATTATTCGCGAGGTTTGCCCGTGCGCCTTAGCTGCCTTGTACATAGACGGGTACACGACAATATCGCCGGTTTCTCGATCTAAAATTTCTACTTTTTCTGGGTTGATTTCTGATATACCTCGCTCTATCATACGCGCCTTCCTGGAAGTTTCTTTTCAATATTCTATTTTTCCGATATTCTTTCCAGTATCCTTTGTGATAATCTTTCTGATATTCTTTCCGATATTCTTGCCGTTGTTCTTCGTTCCTTCGTAGTCTCTCTAGTTTCTCTTTTTCTGAGTTATCTTGAGCAAAAATCCCCTTTTCGATCAATAGAGATATAAGTTCGGGCTTGTTGAGATGAGCACAACCCTTAACGTTGTGCTGGACCAATAAGCTTCTCAGCTCTGGCAGTTTCATCTTCTTATTACTAATATAAGTAAACATCTCTTTAAATAGGTTCTAGACATTTTTCTTCATGTTTCACTCTGGAGACGTTGACTAGTGTTGGGTTTCGCGGCGATTTAAGACGAGCTCCTACCGTAGACGATGTTTAGCTTCTGTCGGTCCGATTGAAACTCTAGCAACTTGTCCGAAATTACGATAGCATAAGCTTCGGTTTCGGCCTGCACTGCCGTATTAAATATAGCTTTGATCTGAATATCGACGACCGACGACTTTAATCGCTCGGATTGTTTGCTAACGTCGAATACCATTAGCGGATATAGTTCTTTATAATCACTCGGTGTTATGTTACTCTGCGTTATCAACTGATCCATTCCGTAGAATTTTTCGCTAAACGTTGCCGCTGCTCGGTACGCTCTCGAGAATTGTTGATTAGGAAACGATAGGTTGTAGTCTACAGCCGGGTATCTTTCCTGATTCATCATCACGTACATGTTCTTAAGATCGCAATGGTCGAAGATCGACAGATTATGTTCTTGATTTCCGTCACGATTCGTCTGAAATCCTACGATTATGTACCTCGGTTTTTCCGGAGATGTCTTGACACTAAGTCTCCAACTGAAAGTAGTCGACTGAGGAACAGTTATGGTATCGCATTGACGAGCGCGATAGGCTACAGCCAGCGATGCTTTCGATTCGATCGTTTTATATAACTGCATTTTTTCCATATCGGATGGAATAACGTGAGGCATAAACCACGATATCTTCTCTATTGCAACTTTTCCAGCGGCTGCAGCGTGGCCTCTAGCGTTTCTATTTCTTGATTCGATAGAGAATACGATATCTGACTAAATAGATGCATAAGCTCGTTATTCGTAACAGCCACTGCATCGGCATTAACGTATGCGGTATTATCCGCTTTAGTCAGTCTTCCTTCGAATAGCAAATACGATTCCGAAGGGTGGCTGAATAAGTCTTGCAACTCGATATTGATACGAATCTCGCCCGTTCAGTTTAGGTTCGTCCTCGCAGTAGGCTCGTACCCTTGAAATTCGTATCGTTCGATACTCTCGTCCGTCAAATGTTGTTCCGTGAATATTAGTATATCTGATTGCATTTTTTTTATTAATAATATATGACTTGATTTAACTTTCAATCCAGCTCCGTTTAAACGTCTAACCAGATCTTGAATTCTAATAGCGTTCTTTGCATTGGAATTCAGACCGTGCCCCATCATTAAATTATTTATATTTGTATTCTTCGAACGCGCTCCGTCGTTAATTAGTCTAGTTAGAACATCTTTACTTTCTTGAGTTAGAACGTCTTTACTTTATACCGGTTTCGGTTGGAACGCTGAAAGCGCTGGAAGCGCTGGAAGCGCTGGAAGTGCTGAAAGCGTTTGTGAACTTGTAGTCGGTAAATTTTTGGAACTCATAATTTTAGCAACCGCTTTATCGACTAATCGTTTCCCGGCGTCAACAGCTACAGTTTTTCCGACGTCCAGCGCTTTTTTCCCGATGTCTTTAGCCGCGTCTTTTCCTACGCTGAGAGCGGTGGACGCTATTTGTTTAGCCGCATTTGACGTAAATAGATTCTTGAAAAAACCCGCAACGACATCGAATATTCCCGCCCCTCCGATAACATATTGTTTCTTATACCTTCTTTTAGCAAGTACTAACATTTTTATATTAATAGCATTATATTTTTATATTCATTTTTATTTAAAGCTCCTTGTCTTAGTAACTCGTCGCAAATACCAACTATCTCATTTCTCACTCCAGAATAGCCCGCCTCAAAGCTAGCCATTCGCAGAGATAACATTTTCTATTAATGCATTAGGATCTTGAGGAATAACGATACGCTGTAGGCCTATTCCTTTACCTTGCGTCTTTGACATCATCGAGTCCCATATCGGTTTAATAATATTTTTATATTTTAAGCTCCTAGAGGATTTTGGTTTACTTGGATTTTTCGGCTGACTCATAGCATTCGTTATCTTCAGAATCTCGGCATATTCTTCCCGATCGTTTGCATTGAAAATCGCCTCGTCCGGCTTGGCCATCGTTAATAATTCCCAAAGTCCTGGAGTTCCTTCGTATATCTTAGGCCTATCGCCTACCGTCACGTTATTGCCGTCGATCGATATAGGACTGTCGCCTATATAAAATTGGCCGTCTTTATAGTCTATTCCGAACGTTGTTTCTACCATCTTTTTATCGGACGCGTATTGTTGCAGGTACTTCACCGCAATATCTCCTAGTTCTAAGGTTTTTATAGGCCTATCATATAACGTTTTTATACCTTCTACCGGGTCTTCTCCGTAAGCCTCAATCGAAGGGTGTTGAGGAAACTGAATGGCTTTTAACGATGCCGAAATAGAAGCGGGAAGCGATTTTAAAGCGGTAGCTGTCTCTGCCGAGTTGTCTTTTATAGTCGATAACAAAGCCTTTTGTTCTTTTGAAATTGTTGATTGCGAATCGACTATTGGTTTGTACAATCTCGTTAATTCTCGTTGTAGTCCTATATCTCCTAATCTCTCGGATAAAAAGTTTTGTCGAATATTCTTCTTCGATTTCAGAAACTCTTCAACGATAAAATCTCTTTTTACGGGATCGGTTATTTTTAAAAACGACATTATATTTTATTTATATAAGCTTATAGCTATATTTTTTAAACGTAAATTCGAACGTAAATTCGAACGTAATTACGAACGTTGATTTCGAACGTTCAATTTACGTTCCAGTTAAAACGTTCTCGTTAAACGTTAATTTTTCTGTGCTAACTTTGGCTTTATTTTTAGTTTTTTCTTTCATATCGTTGAATTTCACAAACTCGCTTAGAATTAGCGAATATTCAATGTCTGAAATATTGTCGTCCACAAGAGCTTTTGAAATAAGGCTACTGATTGTGTTTAGTTTTGCTTCCGCTAACGTTTTGATCGTTTCGTGCTTTGTCAATTTCAGTGCAAGCTTCTTACTAACTTGTCCTCCGATAATAATTAACAATCCTACACCTACTGCCGTACCTGTTGCTATCGCTATGGCCGGAGTTGCAATTACAGTAGCCAGAGCTGCCAGTCCCGAGCTGCTGAGCCCCATCACAGTTACTGTTAGAGCGTTGTCGATTACGCTAATCATTCTTATGTTCCTACGATACTTTGTACTTAAGGCGGTCCTTTTATCGCGTTCTTGTTCGATTTCTTTTTGAATTTCGTTAATTTTTGTTAAACGATACGATTGCGCTGAATTTTCCAGTTGTTTATATTCCATTATTATTATTATTATTAAGATTTTTTAAATTTAGACGTGGTAATTAATGTAGCATAGCGAATCTTTTTCGTTAATGATTACTACGGAATCGGAATTGTTTTGAATAGTAATAACAATGTCTTCTACATCTTCGCAAATGGTTGAGTCTTGCAAGCTACATTTCTTTTCTTTAAGCGTCTGTCTAAGCGTCACTAGACAGACTCCCCTACTTAGTCGGACTCCAAATCCTAGCTCTTGCGAGACCGACGATCTGGGTTGAATTGTGATCACTCCTTGTGCGAAAATCTCCCAACGCTGTGAGCCCGGTTGTCTTATAGCCCAATGCGTTACTTCTTTAGGCAACCAAAATACTGATTCTGGTCGAGTTCTAACTCTGCTCGGAGAATTGCGTTTTGTTATAAACTTGTGTATTGGCATACCGTATCGCGACATTATATATATTATATATATATATATTTATATATATATATTATACCTTTACAGAATCATACCAAGAATCGGACCAAGGATTGGAATACTAGAAAGTACTTTTGAATTGGGATTGTCGTTTCCAAGAATCAATCCTGAACCATTGACAAATCCAGAACCTCTGCGCATGTACAGTCCTTCTCCTGCATCGTCTAATCCAGATGCTGATCATGGTTTCAGGTAAAGACCTGCTGCGTGCGGAACCGTCTTGTAGCTTCTTCCTCCTTTCTTTATGTATAAAGCACTTCCATTAACACCCGATCCCATTATTTTGCTAACACCTGTACTCGCTAATCCACTTAAAGCTCCAGTTGCAAGACTTGGCAGAACGCTAGAAAGAAGAAATTTTCCAGCTGTAGCTAGAAGTGGTAATAACGCTGGAAGGAAACCACCTTCGACTTTCATATTATTGTGTATTTGCGTTTTACTCATTTTGAGCATAGTACCCGTTCCATTCTGATATGCTTTCGCCATTTTATTAATTTGTGCTCGTGTAAGAGCTAAAACGTGTTCACCGGATAGATCTCCGTGAGTAAGTCTTATACTCGTTACTGTCCCTGATTCAAATGAGCGTTTAATTTTGTCCTATTGTCCATCCGAAACATTAACTTTTACATTCGTATATCGACTCATTTTATATATATAATTGAAATTAAAAACTTTAATACCACGATAATTAATTTTCACACTTCTCTAATTTTAAACCTGATCCACAACTCCTCTCCTCGAAGGTTGATTAGTTTTTCATTTTGATCTGTAAGCTTTGTTTCCATAGCCGAAATCGTAAATAGCGTAATAGGAAGATATACTAAATTAACGGGCACTTCTATGATCTTGTATCCGGGGCCTACATTCGGGAAAAAGGAATATATAATGTTTCCCGTTGTTCCGTTAGAGTACGAAGATCCTATTACGTCGCTGGTTACTCTCAAACTATTTACGTTCATTATATTTACTATGTTCTCCGATTCGTTATATCCTTCTGAATACACTCGGCTATTAAATCCTAAAACAGTTCTAATCGAGTTATCGATTGTCATATTGACCTGATAGTTAGCACCGATATCTAACACCGACTTCGAAGTATTGTTGTTCGCTTGTAACGTTATACAGTACGCATCTCCCGTTTCGTCATAATGTCCTGATTGTTTCATGATGCTTTGAATGTGTTCGTTTATATCTACGATTTCGTAACTCCCTTCTGGGATTTCTATAGTAAACCACCATTTTACCATTATCCGGCGAATACACAAACTTGTTGTTTTTAAAGTCAATATTTGGGAAGGAATGATAAGTCTCCAAATTAACAAGACACATTCATACTTTTTGTTTTTGTCAAGTTGAATCAGAGGATTAAATTTTGTTCGAATTTGCGTGCTCCTTTCGCTCACCAAAATGCTGAATGACTCTTTAGGCTCCGTGTTACGAGCGATTTTTTCTGTGTTGAGAACTATCTTTTCCAACCGCGCTTCCATTATATATATAATATATATCTTATGAAGATTATTTTTATGCTGAAGGCATATAAAATGTATCTAACCCACTTCTATATTTGCCGTTGTTTTTTTTACTGGTTAAATCTATCACTACAAATCCGTGAGGACGCTCCCACGCAGTTTTGCACAGTTTTACAAATTCGTTTTTAGGCATATCATCTACGCCTACGTGATCGTTGTATATATTATTAATATTTTTAAGGTCTTGACTAAATAAACAGATAAAGTTTGCATTCTCTCTGATGGTCTGTCTAGGCAGCTTAAAATAGTTTTGGGCTAGGTAAAAGCAATCAACATTACTGTGTTTTCCTCTGATATAATAAGCTTCGCATTTGTTTTGTTTTTCTAATTGTAAATCGTCAAAAATCATCAGGTTCTGCTTGGCACTCAAATCTTTCGGATCGGGCACTTCTTCCGAAGTTTCAAAGAATCGACAGTTCATATCGGATTTTTTAACTATACTTTTAGCCATTTCCTCAACGACTGACATTGGAGATACATTTAACCTTGCAATCTCGTCTTGACAACCAAACAAATTGACGATTACTTCTTTCGATAACTTTTCTTCGAATGCTTTTTTAAGTATTTTATATTCTGGTTGAAAGAGAGATCTTCCAAATACCTGTAAGCTGTCGTAATCTAACCATCCTGGATTCAAAAGTAAATTTAATAATAGCGTAGTCTTACCACATCCAGACTTCCCGACGATCAGACCCCTAATGCTTCTAGGTAATAACGGATTGTTGAATCTTTTCGATGTCTCGTCGTTCCAAGATAAATCTTTAACTTCCATTTCTTTTTTAATTATAAAAATAGTTTTATATTAAAATGTACATGGAACAGATGTATTGCGTAGAGTGCAAGAGAGAGACCGAGTCGAGAAATATTCAAAATATTGTCAGTAAAAATAAAAGACCTATGCTTAAAGGTGTCTGTGTCGATTGCGGAAAAACTAAAACTCGATTTGTATCCACTGCCGAAAAAGGAGGCGATCTAGTTGGGTCTTTAAATTCAGCTACGAAAAATATAAAATTGCCGTGGGCTAAATTTCCTGGAGAATTGCATCTCCCAGGACATTCGTTTACTATGCCTGGAACTAGATTAGATTTAAGATTGAATCCTGACGGCTCCCCTAAAGACTGGATAGTCGATAGAGCAGCATACTCTCACGATTTAGCTTATGACCAGTATTCGGATACCGCTGCTAGAAATGCCGCCGACAGAGTAATGGTAAATGAATTATATAATATATCTAATCCTACATTACGTGAGCGTGTCGAAAGAGCGATAGTTAAACCTATTTTAGCGACAAAAGCAAATCTTGGCTTAGGTTTAACTTCTTCCGATTCAAAGCCTGGTGCAAAATCTCCGTCAAAATGGACGGATGAACTCGCTGTCGAATTGCATAAACCGGTAATACGACATTTTACAAAAAGGAAGGTTTACGTTAATGGTATCGATCAAATTTGGGCTGCAGCTCTTATAGACATGCAGGCTTTCGCGGAAGATAACGTTGGCGTTAAATATTTATTAGGCGTTATCGATATTTTTTCAAAATACGGGTGGCTTGTCCCGATAAAAGATAAGAGCGGAAAATCTGTGTTCGATGCTTTCACCAAAATATTTTAAAGTAGCGGACGGAAACCCGATAAACTCTGGGTTGATAAAGGTAAAGAATTTTATAATAAAGACGTGAAATCAATTGGAATCCAGTTATACTCTACCGAAAATGAAGAAAAGTCATCCGTTATCGAACGATGGAATAGAACGATGAAAGAGAAAATGTTCAAATACTTCACAGCTAATTCGACTAGAAAATATATGGATGTTTTAGAAAATATGGTTTCTCGTTATAACAACACTAGACATTCTTCCATCAAAATGACTCCAATAAAAGCGAGTATAAAGATAAATGAGACTATTGTATGGAAAAATTTATATGGCGGTTTACACCCAAAACCACTTGATAAACCGAAATTTTCAATAGGCGACAAAGTCAGAATTTCTAAGAAAAAGAAGACTTTCGAAAAAGGTTTTACGCCTAGATGGACAGAAGAAGTCTTTACTGTGAAAAAAATTCAATACACCGATCCTCCGACCTATAAGATAACAGATCATAACGGAGAAATTATTCAAGGATCATTTTACGAGCAAGAATTACAAAAGACGACTCAGGAAGTATATAGGATCGAAAAGATCATAAGAAGACGTGGAAAAAAATCATTTGTTAAATGGTTAGGATATAACGATTCGTTTAACACATGGGTTGAAAATGAATGTTTGATAAATCTACATTAGAATCTACATTGGAAACTGTGGAAAATCTCCACTTGCCACCTAATGTCACTACTTACTTATCACATGGCTTACGAGCCCTATGTTACTACTACTTGTAAGTTACACAAAAAATATTTTAATTATAATTATTATCCCTATAATTTAACACGTCAATGACCAGAAGAATATATAGGAGGAATACATGTAGTATCCATCTTAATATATAATATGCCTAGTACTAATGCAAATATTACTGCATGATCTTCACCAGTGGATGTCTGCAAATAGGCTTAATTTAAATCTTACAAAGACCAAATTGATATGGTTTAGTACCAGGCAGCAGTTACAAAAGATTGATCTGCCATTATTGTTGACCTAACTTTTCCCTGATTTCACTTTCTCCTCCAGTGTTCGTGACACACTGTCTGTCACACTAGACAGTGCCTTGACTTTCACTGAGCATCTCTCTCGTCTTACCCGTTCTTGCTATTACCAACTCCGGCGTCTTATTGTCATCAGGAGTTCGGTATCCTCTGCAGTGTTTACGACCATGGTGCATGCCTTTGTATCTACGCGTATTGACCATTGTGGGGCGTGGCGGCCCAGTGGTAAGTTCGGCGCCTTGTGACCGGAGGGTTGCAGGTTCGAATCCCACTCTAGCCGCTGCGTACGGACCTTGGGCAAGTCCTTCACTTGTAATTGCTCGTGGCGCTTCGGCGTGAAAAATCCGGCACAGTATCAAATGCTGTAGTCGGGAGCGCCTCTGAGTAGTAGTTGACTCGAGAGGCGCTATAGAAATATCCAGAATAAATAAAAAAAAATGGCAATTCTCTTTTATTTGGGCTCCCTAATGTTCGGCTGTCTCCTGTGCAATCCGTCTTAAATGCTGCAGCTAGACTTATTGCTCGCTTACCACGATACTCACACACCACCTCCTATATATGGAAAATGAACTTCACTGACTCCCTGTCCCGTTTCGAATCAGATTCAAAGTCCTTCTTCTAGTCACTAGATCTCAGTTAGGTTTAGCGCCTATATACCTTTCTGCACTGATGAGCAAACCATTCTCTTCACGCTCCTCTCGCCCCCTTCGTTCTACTGACCGATTGGATTTGTTCGTACCTCGTTCGCGAACCTCATTAACTCAACATCGGGCCTTTGCTTCAGCTGGCGCTTCACTTTGGAATGAACTCCCTTCTAAGATCCGGAGCAGGATCCTCGGGGCGTTTTTGCCAGCTTCACTTAAGTGCTTCAAGAGATCACGATCAGCTTTTTGCACGAGCCTATCACGTTGAGAGCGCTTCTGAATAGCTCTGCTGCGAGGAGCGCTTTACAAACGTTTATATTACATTACATTACATTAAATAAGAATATAATTATTCCAACCAATAAATAGATCGGAGGAAGACTAGGCTTTTAAGAATGTTATCCTGTTCATTCTCGATAGGATACATAACCAAACACAACCAAAGTGATACGGGCCACCACTGTCATTTATATGTTAGGCCTTTACTGTTCCCAGGTACGGTTAGGCTTTGCCTACAAGCAGGAATTAGATCGTTTGGGAGCAATTATTCGTAAGTTGGTTCGTCTTGGCTACCTCGCTTCTTCTTTTCCAGCTTTTGAGGAACTCTGCAAAAAAGCTGATCGTGATCTCTTTAATAACATTCTTAAAAACCCTGGTGACCTCCTCCATGACCTTCTTTCTACCTGCAGTTCTAAAGACTGGGTATGATCTGCGCCCACGTTCTCATAATCTGGTTCTCCCTAGATTTGACTCCCTTACCCGAAAGGTTTCCTGGGTAGGATGCTGTACAGCTAGGCTCTGTTGCTATTATTTCATTTTAGATCTAACGCTGTTATTTATATATTCTATTTCCTCTCCTCTGCTTGTAATATTGTATGTAAAGCGCTGTGCGTTTGGTAATGGTGTAATGCAGAATGTACTTACTTACTTAAATCTTTATCTGAGACAGATCCCCTATAGAAACTTCTAAATCTTGATTAGGGCCTAGTGATTAATTATGCATTTCTGTAAGAAAATTTGTGCTGTCTCCTAAAAAATATATACTCTCATGTTTACACGACTGCTAAGACACGCTCTTAGATAGAAAAAACATCGCCTTCTATCAAGTCATTTCAGCTTCTATCTTCTATCTTCGGTCTTCTATCTAATATTCTACGCCCAACGTCAGTCTGTCGGTTAAAATTATAAAACTATTTTACAACAGTAGGCCTATTAATCGGAGTTATTCGTCCAGCTTAGACTTTCGATATAAGCTATTTTTAGAAACACGGAATTTCATCGGTTTTTTTCACTGATAATGTTATAAGCTTCAATTAGATCTCCTCTGCTGCTCCTTAAATCTTCTTCCCGGTGACCAGATAAACGAACTCCAAAGAGCTGTTAGCGTAATTAATTATTTTCAGGACATGGAGAAAATGAATAGCGTATATAGGGCCTAATTATTTCATCCAGTTTCTCGTTTGAACTATGTTTTCATCGACATTCCAGCTTCTATTAACTCTTAACTATTAATTATATTAATGCCCGATAGCGCATTGGATAACAACAGGCGTAGAGTGCGAGAGGTACAGAGATCGAGTCCCATAGGCGGCCGTGTATTTGCAGGCTGTCTGTTCTGTTAATAGTTAAGGTTTATCGCATAACATGTACATGTAGGCCTACAGCGCAGTGCGTTTGCAGGCGCTTAATTAAAGGTAATCCTGGGTTTTAGCGTCCGAAATTCTCATCAATCTTCCAACTTCTTGTTTAAGTTTTACTATGAAATGTTTCATCGCTCATCCAGGGCCATGATATCGGCGCTAAAACGAGATTTATTTATCGCGATTCCAACTTCTAGTTTGTGTTTTACTATGTAATATTTTCATCGATGATCCAGCCTCTAGTTTCAGTAATATTTTACTCAATCTTCAAACTTCTAGTTTGAGTTTTACTAAGAAATGTTTTCATCGCTCATGCAATGGAAATAATTTCGGACGCTAATACCCAGGATATGCCAATAAATATTATTATTATTATTCTAGTTTCCAGATTCTCGTTTGATCTCCTTTTCATCGCTTATCCGGCTTCCAGTTGATTTGTATTTTCATCGCTCGGATGAATGAATGGGAAAATGACACTGACTGCCGCAAGGTTGATTGTATTTTGAGTAAAAACACGTTTATGGCAAGATTTAAATTTTGAAATACGTTAACGTCCGTCGCGAATAACGGTTCATAGTTTAGGCCTACTTGGTTATTTTAAAGTTTATTCAAAAGACTTGCGATTTACTTACTTTCTTACTTACTCACCTTACTACAACCGGTTAAAAAAGGATAATTGGCCTGAAAGGTCAACTTAACGAGTTCATTTCCGTAAAGACCAAAATAGATTTGTTCGACCTTGAGATTGACCGAGCGAGACTAAATTGGAGCGAATTGTGAATTTTTAATTGCTTCGACGACCTGGCATGACCTACATTTTGCTCCCTAAGACCAATGAGCAGGCCTCTTGAGCAACAGTAAGTCTATTGCACCACCGAATAGATTACGATGAATTCTACCACTGCAACCAATAGAAAAGCGCGTTACATAAGCAGACATCTTGCTGGACGGACAGATTGGAGACATAAACAGACATCATTTGGATGTGTTTGCTTGCTTGATATGGGCTGGGCGTTATAAAATTCTAATATTAGTGCTATTACTGTTAATCATTTTTGCGTAACGACGTTGGATAAGCTACAATGCTGTGGAGTAGCGATGTGTTGTTCTGTGCCTTGTGACCGGGTGGTTGCAGATTCGAATCTACCTCAAGTAGCGACAGCGTAGCTTCGTTGAAATGAAATTTTAAATATAAAAAGCAACCGATATCAAGCAAGCGATCAACCGCCGACAGATGCCCATCGTGGTCTACATAATTAAGTCTTGCGTGAATATAAGACTCAAGAGACAAACCCACACCTACCCACCCATCCAATACATCCATTCACCCAACCAACCACCCTCCAATCTACCATCCATCCTGCAATCTAACATCCATTCGTCCACTAATCCTATAATTCACTAATCCACCCATCCACCCAACCATTCATTCATTCATTCCAAACGCACCTGATAACCTTAACCTTGACCTGAAAGTCACGTTTGGACACACACAGTGTGCGTGTATGTATACATGTATGTAAGTATACATGAATGTATACATGTATACAGGTGTGTGTCTTAAAACACACGCTGGCCAACGACTGATTATTGAAAAAGACCTCGTGCTCCTGGTGCAGCTCCTGAACGAAGCATGTGATGGCCATTTGCACTGTTAATCAATCAATCAATCAATTAGTCAATCAAATTACCAATACATGTATACATGTGTGTGTGTCTTAAAACACACGCTGGCCAACGACTGATTATTGAAAAAGACCTCGTGCTCCTGGTGCAGCTTCAGCAGGAGCAGCTGCAGCTGCTCCTGCTGCTGCTGAAGCTGAAGCTCCTGCTCCTGATGCACCTGTGATTGGCATTTGCACCTGTGATGCGCATATGCACTGTTTATTTGAAACTGGCCCAAAGTCCAACCAATATAGCTACTTTGACTAAATAAACAGGTAAAGTTTGCATTCTCTCTGATAGTCTGTCTAGGCAGTTTGAAGTAGTTTTGGGCTAGGTAAAAGCAATCAATATTACTATGTCTTCCTCTGATATAATAAGATTCACATTTGTTTTGTTTTTCTAACTGTAAGTCGTCGAAAATCATCAGGTTCTGCTTGGCACTCAAATCTCTCGGATCGGGCACTTCTTCCGAAGTTTCAAAGAATCGACAGTTCATATAAGATATTTTAACTATACTTTTAGCCATTTCTTCAACGACTGATATTGGAGATACATTTAACCTTGCTATCTCGTCTTGACAACCAAACAACCTGACGATTGCTTCTTTAGGCAATTTTTCTTCGAATGCTTTTTTCAGTATTTTATATTCTGGTTGAAAGAGAGATCTTCCAAAAACCTGTAGGCTGTCATAATCTAGCCATCCTGGGTTTAAAAGTAAATTTAATAATAGAGTCGTATTACCACATCCAGACTTCCCGACGATCAGACCCCTTATGCTTCTAGGTAATAACGGATTGTTAAATCTTTTCGATGTCTCGTCGTTCCAAGATAAATCTTTAACTTCCATTTCTTTTTTAATTATAAAAATAGTTTTATATTAAAATGTATATGGAACATAATATGTATTGCGTAAAGTGCAAGAGAGAAACTGAAATGACAGATATTCAAAATATCACCAGTAATAAAAGACCTATGATTAGAGGCGTATGTGTCGAATGCGGAAAAAAAATAAAACTCGATGTCTTTCCACTGCCAAAAAAGGAGGCGATCTAGTTGGGTCTTTAAATTCAGCTACCAGTAAAATCAAACTACCTTGGGCTCGATTCCCTGGAGAATTGCATCTTCCAGGACATTCGTTTACGGGCCCCGGAACTAGATTAGATTTAAGATTGAATCCTGACTCCTCCCCCAAAGACTGGAGTCAGCCTGAGGACAGAATCGATCAAGCAGCTCATCGTCACGATTTAGCTTATGACCAGTATTCGGATACAGCTGCTAGAAATGTCGCCGACAGAGTAATGGTAAATGAATTAAATAATATAAATAATCCTACATTACGTGAGCGCGTCGAAAGAGCGATAGTTAAACCTATTTTAGCGACAAAAGCAAATCTTGGTTTAGGTCTAACTTCATCCGGGTGCAAAATCGCCGTCAAAATGGACGGACGAAGTCGCTGAAGAATTGCATAAACCGATAATACGACATTTTACTAAAAGGAAGGTTTACGTTAATGGTATTGACGACACATGGGCTGCACATCTTATAGACATGCAGGCTTTCGCGGAAGATAACGATGGCGTTAAATATTTATTAGGGGTTATCGATATTTTTTCAAAATACGGGTTGCTTGTCCCGATAAAAGATAAGAGTGGAAAACTTTGTCCGATGCTTTCACAAAAATATTTTCCAGTAGCGGACGAAAACCCGAGAAACTTTGGGTTGATAAAGGAAAAGAATTTTACAATAAAGACGTGAAATCAATTGGAATCCAGCTTTACACTATTGGAGTAATATCCTTGATTTGGCTTCCTGTTGAGCAGAGAATCATTTTCAAATTGGGGCTCATCGTTTATAAAACTTTGAATTCTGGCCAGCCACAATACTTAAAATCAGTTCTTACTCCCCATACTTATCATTATTCAACGAGGTCATCTGATTATCTTTGTCTGGTTATACCTAAATCCAGAAATGTTCTTGGTGAACGAGCTTTTTCGGTTGCTGAACCTACTTTTTGCAACTCTCTTCCTGTGTCTGTCCGCTCTGCTCAGTGGCTTTTGTCATTTCGTTCTAAACTTAAAACTTACCTCTTTTAAATTGCTTATCCACCATAGGCTGCCTCTCTGTCTTACGGACTGACTTTCTAGATTTTGACCCGATTACGGCTTGGTTTGGTGTGCCATCGGGTGATGCCTTGTGCATTAGACACCGGCGCAATAGAAGTTACTAATTACATTACGTTACATTACATTACAATACTCGGCCGCCATCTTGATAATAAAAAATCAATAATGAGATGGTATGGTATGGTATGGTATATAGAGATTTATAAAGCGCCTCTCACAGGGTGAACAATGAAATTCTGCGTTAAAGTCAACAGTGAAGGGTTCTAATACAACACATGTTTCTACTCAGTGTATAAATTTTCTTTTAGACATATAACTTGCAAACGACTGCAGTTTGGTAAAAAAAATAAAATTTGAACCACACAGAATATCGAAGGTATGTCTCGTCAACTTTAAATTACGTGAAAGGTCGGGTAGAAATCGTCGCCTAAGTGGTAAGCATCAAGAACTCACGACTTCACTATTAAGCAGTTCTGTATTATCATCATCATCATCATCATACATCAAGAACTCACGACTTCAGTATTAAGCTGTTCTGTATCATCATCATCATCATCATCATCATCATCATCATCATCATCATCATCATCATCATCATCACCATCATCATCATCATCATCATCATCATCATCATCATCATCATCATCATCATCATCATCATCATCATCATCAAGATCCGTGGACCGAAGGTGACCAATGCATAATTCATCACTTTTTCCAAAGACCCCGGTGTCGTGCTAATATTTTTAATTGTGCAAATCATGTTTACACCAATCTTCGATGGCGTCTGTCCACTCTCTGTTAGGTCTGCCTCTCCGCCCATTTCCATCCGTAGTTCCCATCATCATAGTTTTATTTTTCTACTATCATCCATTCTACATATATATGCCCAAATAGACTTAGTTTTCTCCTCATTAGGCCTACTGTTTGCATTAGATCTTCCTTTATATTCAGTCATCTGCGGACTTCCATATTGGCCACCTTCATTTTCCAATTTAAATGTAGTATCCTCCTATAGCAGTGCATTTCAAACCCTGGTTCCATCTTTTTAATGGGCCATGATTTACAGGCATAAAGAGCTGTGGTAAACACACATGCTTTTAAGATATTTAATTTGGTCGTGTAACTGATTTGTTTTGTCTTCCATAATATTATGGTAGGCTACTTAGTCCTGCCATGACTCCCTTCGCCTTGTTAGTCTTGCCTTTATGTTCCTTGCGCAATCATTATTTTCATGTTAGCAGACTTCATAAGTACACAAATTTCGTTACATTTTAAATCACCTCTTCTTGCACTTTTATTTCCTTTTCTGTTGTCTCTGCCAAATACCATTGTTTTTGTTTTATCAACATTTATTTTTAGTCCGGCACATTTGGCAGATATGTGCAACCCACAAACATTTTCTTGCAACTTCTCGCAGCTGTTCTCTAGCAAGTAAATATCATCTGCAAATCGTAAGTAGTTAATCTGTTCTCCTTGTACCGAGATTCCGGTTCCATTATCTTGGATAGTATCCATGACTCTCTCCAAGTAAGTAATAAATGTATTAGGTGAAACTGGATCTCCTTGCCTTGTTCCTATTGTAGTCACAAACTATCCTCCTATTTCCCGTCCCACTTTCACTGCAGCTTTCAACTGCAGTTGATCTCTCTCCGATGTTCTGAAGAATCCGAATCAACCTATACCCGACTCCAAATGACTTAATTTTTGCCCGTGTAGCATCCTGCTTGATGGAATCGAATGTCTTTTGAAAGTCCTCGAAACAGTTGTAGACAAGTCTATTTTTTCATTTAGCTTTTTCTGCAATAAGTCTGAAATCAAAAGATGATGGACTGTACTTCTGTCTTTTCTGAGCCCTGCTTGTTCATCTGACATATATTCCTCAGTTTTTGCCTTAAGAATTATCATGAGCACTTTCCCCATATGATTTATCAGTGCAGTGGTTCTTCTATTATTCCATAGCGTTGAGTGGCCTTTCTTAGGTATTGTTACGAATATGAACTTTGTCTATTCATTCGTTACTTTTCTTTCTTGCCACACTTGCTTGCATATGCCGTGAATTGCTTTTATCATATCCTCCCCTCCTGCTCTTATCATTTTTCCTGTTATTTCATCTGTTCCAGGGCTTTTGTTATTCTTCAAGCGGTTCAGTGCCTATTCCACTTCTTCCACTATAGGATGTTATCATTCTCATCACCTCCAGTGGGCCATGTTATATCTAGCAGTTGTTCCAGGAACTCTTCGTTCGTTTGTTCCATATACACTATATAGCTCGCTGCAATACTCTGTCCATCTTTCTTTGATCTGACTATAACATCCGCCGTAGCGGACATTAGACCGAACAAAACCTCCTAAAGATAATGAGATTTTTATATAGTGTCATATCTGTAGAAGGCGCAATAGAAGGACTGTATCATCCGCCGTATTAAATGTATTACCTACGTTAGTAAATTAAAGGTCGAATTGAACTCTGTTCCGGCGCGTTCCGGCTGAAAAAAGCATTGCTTACAACTATAAGCCTTAGCAGACAGGTAAGATATGAGCTTAGATTTGAAGGAGTCCAGTCCACTCAGTCGGCCATTCCGATAACATAAGCTCGCTTTATTTCAGATCACAAACATGTGAAAAAGCCTATGCTCCAGTGCACCTTCACACTTAAAATTAAAACTTTTTGATGTATTGGCTGAAAATTTCAGTCCAGAGATAGTAACTTCTCTCGCTAATACGTAGGCCTATAAATTGTAAATTTTTTGCATCCTTATTAACAATTAGCGTCTTTTCAGACGGAAAAATCTGACGTTTTGCTATAGGGCCTACATGTACTTTCAACTGAGCACATGAAAGACTACTCTGTTCATAATACTTGCTATCTCCCTTACTTGGACTCAAAATCAGCAAATACCAGCCAGGATTAATTGCTATCAACATTAGACCAACGGTTTCGAGTTAAGCCTATCAATTAGAATCACAATTGACTGGGTCTTCGTAAAATCTGGTGACACGTGTGGCAGCCAGGCCGTAAACTACAGCTCACATTTATATTCTTTATTAGAATTTGTGAAATTATAAATAAACATGACAAGCTATAAAATGTACCGCTGTTTTTATTTCATTTTTAGATATTGATGAAACTTGTTGCTGCTTTCGATAAAAATTATGTCCAAACGGTTTTGCCTCTTCGTGTCTTTAGTGGCGAACTCTTTACTGGTGTCTTTTTTCTTCATATATGGCCAAAACAAATCCATAGAGTGTATGCACAAGACTTCAAAGCCTAAGCATGCATGGAAGCTAGAATTTATTCCAAGGCATCCCATATTTTCATGCAACGATCTGTTCACTGATTCGCTAGCCAACGAATTCAAAATGTCAACAAATTTTGATCTCATGGTTAAAGAGTTTCACTCAGAGGTTAATGTTTCCGTGGCTGGAAAAACTGGACCCATAGCAGGTTACTTCGATGGACATTCATTCCTTCTTCCAGAACAGTACAAAGCGCTGCATTACATGGCCAGTCTGAAGTTTGTTCGCACAATTTGTGAGACGGGTTTCAATTACGGACACAGTTCTTTCAATTTTTTGACGGCCAATGATAAAGCTGTAATACATTCTTTCGACATCGGTGTTCATCGTTATACGAAGCACATGGCTAATTATTTAAGCGTCAAATTTCCAGGAAGATTTTTTATTCACTATGGAGATTCAACTAAATCAGTACCAGCAGTTTTACACAAAAATCCAGACATTAGATGTGACTTAATATTTGTTGATGGTAGCCATACGTATTCTGTGGCGAAGTCTGACCTTGAAAACCTGATAAAAATAACGGGCGATGACAATATTATTGTTATGGATGATTATCCAACGAAGAATGGAAGGAAATATGGGCAAGCATGGGAAGAATTAGTTGCTGAAGGACGAATTAATGAAATTATGCGTTGTAAATTTAAGGAAATTGTGTACAAACATACGTCTCAGGCTGCGTTTGTTATAGGCTCTTCAGTTATTACCAGCCAATAGATCTCCTCGTGTTTTCAATATAGGACATATAGATCTTGCTGGTAATGTATGAGTCGTTGTGATAGATGTGATATGACGCTGTTAGCTTCGAATTCTTTACTATTTTGTCTGAGAACATCGTTTGGACTCAGGTACACTAAACGGCATTTGATTTGCTCAAAGTTGTTGTTTTCTGTCAAAGGAAGTTTCATGTGTGCTTGAGGTTGGAATCGGCCATTGACTTGTTGATTTGTAGTTATAGTCCAGGCAAATTACAGTTGGATCTTCCTCCACCAATACCGCCACTCACTCATCGTCATGTAACTCGGGCTCCTCTACTCATCACCCCACAGGCTTTCCACTCCAAACTGAAAACTCACCTCTTCAAGATTACCTATCCTACTTCATCTGATACTCTGCCTTCCAAGCTATCTCGTTCTCAACGAAACCCGCCGTAACAGCTGCTCTGCCTCTCTCTAGTCTCTCTGGCAACCGGACTCGGACCACCAACGGACATTGATTTCTGGACAACCTCTCGGATACGTCGCAGCGCTCGTGAATAAGCTGGTGCTTTGCGCTTATCATTACAGTGGCGCTTTAGAAAATTGAAGATTACGATTACGATTACGATTACGGCCATAGGCTTACCCTTTAACAGCGATAATAGTTATAGTCCAGGCAATTTACAGTTGGACCGAGGCAAAATTGCTTCAAAAGCTTTTTAAACGGTTTCCTGTCCAGAACAAATTACCGAATAACATATCCGAAATTCGACAAAATCGGAATGGGGAACACCCCCAGAAAAAAATTTCAAAATGGCGGATTGGGGTTTCCTAAGAAATACCAATAATAATAAAAATAATTTGCAATTAGAGCTGGGCAAAACGATTCACCAGCTTTTTAAAGAGTTTCCTGTCCAGAAACAATTGCTAAATAACATATCCAAAGTTCGACAAAATCGCACGACGGGAACACCCCCAAAAATGAATTTCAAAATGGCGGATTGGCTGTTTCATAAAGAAATACCAATAAAACTAATTTACACTGTAATCATGTACTTGGCATGTGGAGTGTGGACCCGTTTGGTGTTGTGGGAATATCTCACTTCCACTTAGTCAGTGGGTCCCTGGCCATGAAAAATCAGCGAGGTGCTTGTCGGCCACATTGCCACGAATGACCTTCTCGCCAAATCCAATATGGCCGCCGTCGACCATATTGGAAAATTCACCTTTTTTGTTTTTTTTTACAGTATATGCACTTGTAATACGTCTAATGTCACTGATTTCGGTATGTAGAATTCATTTCTGATATTGTTTTCGCCATTCGGGGTCAACTTCACCTTGAAAGGTAATTTTGTTTCGTCGACGACGCCATCAAGTGAATTTTCCATCAGACGTTAAATGTAAACTTTTATGTCAAAGGTAGACCTCTAAGCTAAAGATGGGCAGACCCCAGCTAAGGACAGGTAGACCTCAAAGCTAAGGACAGGAAGACCCCTAAGCTAACAATGGGCAGACCCCAGCCAAGGACGGGTAGACCCCTAAGCTGATCACTGCTCAAGCAAAATCTGGAAGTGTTAACACCTCAAAGCTGAAGATGTTCCTTCAAAGTAGTAGTAGGAGCCTGCTGTTTCTGATAATGTGCCTGTGACTGTGAGTGGAAAGGCTATGTTAGTGAGCCGGAAATAGTCGGCAGATTGATCGTTGACGAACTTGACGATGAGACGCAAATAAATTTGAGTTCAAAGGACAGCGTACATGAAAATGAGGTGTTTGCAACTGCAAGTGCAATCCAGTCTATCAACAACGACGATCATTTTGAACCAATGTCTATTCCTAATGAGGCCGCATAATCAGGAGAGCTGGCAGGCTATGAGTTACTCATCAGAACAGGCTGAAGAAAAAGCAGTTTATTTCAAATTTATTGTTAGTGTTATAGTAAATTAAATAAGGACCTTAGGTAAAGGAATTGCATTGCTGTGAAAATACAACAAGGTACTGACCGTACGGTTTCATTCTGTAAGATACAAGTAGGTCTACAATAATTCTATTTTGTAACTTTTAGATACTTTTCGAAAGTATTGTATTATTGTATTTTCAAAATATATCTTTCACTTGTGTCAGTCTATTCCATTTTATTTATGTAAAATAGTCTACTTTTGCAAATCTAATTTACCTTGCATAACAGTATAAAAACCTAAAACAACCATAGATAAATTTCACTGTTTTGCATTTCTTATAACTTTGCAATTTTTATTATTCATTCAGTTCTGTTCACACAATTTGAGCTTACAGTTTGAACTAGTTAGTTGTGAGTCTTATGTGAGCTGAACTTAGGTGCTAATGTGATCATTGCGATGCAATGACAGAGTGGCTGTAGCCTGCTCCCTGTATCCATAATCCGTTTGAGCTTTTGTTAACAGTTTGATGATGAAAAGCCAATGTGACTACTAACTAGTGTAAAATAATTTGACAATAAATTTACTGACATTTGCACTGATCGAGCTGTTGCTCTGTGATGATGCGAATATGCGTGTGTAAAATTAATTTGCGTACTATTATTGCTGAATTTGTTGCTGATTGGGGTCTGAGCAGATTTGAATATTACTAAATTAGGGAAGTGGGAAGGGAGGGAGGGGAAGGAGAGGTAGGGAAGAGAAAGGGAAGGGAGAAGGAGCGAAGGGACAGAGGGTCTCAACATGACAGAGTGCTCTAGGGCCCCAGGGTCACTTAACACGGGCCTGTATATTCAGTGTTTTTTTTCCAAAAAAGGTTCCGGAACTGAACAGTTATGTAAAGGCTAAATCGACGGTGAAGCCCGAAAAATCAATGCTGTGGTTTGGGGAGGGGTCTTGGTGAGACCCTCGGTACACCATCGGTGACACCCTTCCCAAGAAAATGTTTGATGTTACATTATACTAAAATAACTAAATTATTCTTTTATTAAAGTAAGAACATAATTTTTAATAGCTAGGACCTCTCTCCCAAACCGTTCCCCGAAAAATAACTCACCACTTAACGAGACGCGACAGATGATTGTCTACGACCGCCCTCCGTTCCTTATCCCTAAAGCCGCCAGAGTTGAAGAACCTAGGTCCTTGGAGTCACTTTAAGATCCGATCTTCGTATGACTTCGCACATAGAGTGAATACTTGCCGTTGGTTCTTCCTCTATGTATGCACTGAATGTACTCCGATCACATGATCTTTCGGTGTCTGGTACCCAAGTTGTGGCCAAAGCTACTATCATTGCTAACCTTATGTATGCCTCGGCGGCCTGGTGGGAATACACTAGAGCAGCCGAACGCGACAGGACCGAGCAGCTCATCGGGAGAATGAAGCCTCGCGGTCTTTTACATCCTTCGACTCCTACCACTACAGAAATGGCTTCTGAGGCCGACAGTCGCCTTTTCTGGACAATTCTTACTAATGAAAGACATGTATTACGCCAGCTGTTCCCCTTAGCCGACCCAGTGGCCGTGTCCTGCGACCGCGTCCTCGTGACGTTTCACTCCCTTGCAGGGACGAGTGTAACTTTCTACCTAGAGTTTTATATAAAATATAATATTGATTACTTATATCAATTACCTTTATACAACTCATCTAATCCTTTATAACCCGTGCTGCCACCATTTATTGTATTCAAGTTGCGTTGTGACAGCTTGTATTAGTAATAAACGAAAATTGATTGACTGATTTAAAAAAGGTTCCGGAACGCCGTTCCGGAGCGTTCCGGCAGAAAAAAACAATGATTGATGGGCAAATTAACACTGCTATAAATCTCCGTTTTCTTACGGTCAAATCACTACCAGTGCCAGCGGTGTACAAAGAAGAAGAATGTAAACATGGAGTAGTCTTTGCCAGATCGTGATATTTACGGTCATATAACCGTAAAGGTTTTAGGTGAAAACCCGTAGTTTGAATGTATGATAACCGTAAATTATACGGTTTGCAGCCGTATATTAGCCAACTGCTAATAAACCTCTCTCAACGTAATTTTCATGATCGCGTCTCGTATTTTTTATGTTTTGGAACGTATTTGACCGTAATGTCTACGGTCATATCTCGTATTTTTATTGTTTTATAACAGAGAGCTTTTCGGCCAAGGGCCAGTTTCAATATTTCTCACAAGTTCTTGAAGTCATTTTTATAGTAAACCAATAGTCTGCCCAGTCATATGAAACGAATCTGCATATCTTCTCCAACGTTTTCCCTGTTGTAATGATAAGAATGAATGAAAGGATAGCAAGAATGGCTCTTGAATTCCACCTGGCGTTGCTGATGTTTGGAATTTTCTGAAACTTAACCAGTGGAAAAAACCTTTTTCCTTAAAGATTCTGAACACCTGTGTAAGATGGTACCGTATATCAGTTTCATGTCATCTCTCCAGCCTGCTTTATCGAGGATTTCTTCTGTTCCATTAACAAACTGTGCTTTCAGTTCCTCATGCTTGTTCATCAGTTGAGACATAAGCGGATATTCTATGTTTGGAGACCTGGTGTTACCACTAAGTTCCTCGTCCATGACCACCCTGAGAATCCTGTCCTGAACGTGATGCTGGCAACTGATAAATTGTGGTTTGCTGACACCCATGCCAGAGAACAACAGTTGCAATTTGACAACAACTCCATTCTTTTCCCAGTGTTAACACTGGTTGTATCAGCAGTGGTCATCTTCGTTGCATTCCACAAGTTAATACAACTTATTGAATGCAATCAAGACTTTTACAATTCCTGAAACAATAGTTTCGGCATCGCCATCTTTCAGACGCAGACTTTTACTTCAGTTCTCTCATTCTTCAGTACCACACCCTGCTATTCATTTTCCTCAATATGCTTGCCATCAAAATGTAAGGATCATTGTTCCATCTGTAACTTTTCAATAATTTCCTCCTTCAATTTAGCAGCGTCTTTGGTAGCCTATTTGCAATTTTTTTGTGTGACACTGTAGGCCTATACTGCCACTGAATTTCTTTTTTAAATTAACAAGTTCAGTTTGCCCACAAACCTTTCTATATACACCAATATTTGGATTCTTCTAGAAAGTGCTGAACAGTTTTAGGAAGTTCTAGATAGCTGTAAAAGTTCTAAACAGTTCCATAAAGTTTTTATAATCGCTACTACTTATGAGTAGTAACGTTACATATATGGTGAATCAAACTTTTCATTTGGGGGTGACCTTTTTTCATAACTGAGAAGAATTAATCACTTTTTCAGTGTTTCTAAGCAAAAGTTCATCCATTAATGATACAGGAAATCGCTTTCTTGAAAAAAAGTCAAAAAGTTATAACCATAATGTATACCATCTTCCATTATCACTCGTTTATCGTCGTCGCCTGAAAGAGCAACCTTATTTACTTCTTCGGTGTAAATGTCGTGATGATACGATCGAATAACGTTCATTTTCCTTAACTGCTCTCTTTTCGCAAACAGGCAGTCTTTATAATCGTTGTGGGTTATCGTTTTCTTAACGACGTTCTTTTTCACACCTTTACATTTCTTATAGTCTTCACCCGACATCCTGTACGAATACAACTTGGATCGTAAACCCACGAATTGTTCGATTTGTTTACGTGCTGCTTCGTCCTTGAACATACCTATAACTTTCTTATTTACACCCGTTTCTATACATGATGGATGATCTTTCGGGTACTCACTCGTGTCGAACCTGCTTCGAACGTCGTCGGCGATATCGGCGTAAAAATCGTCGGTCTTTATTTCGTACGCCAACGAATCCGTATCGGTGAATAAAAGCTTAGCCCTATCTCCGTACTTGGTCTTGATGTAATTATAGTGGAAATCGTACATTAAAGTCTTACTCGAGTCTAATATACACATTCCTAGATATATCGGCTTGTTATAGAACAACTTGGTCTTTTTCATGTGAACGGCGATTAGATTTTCATCGAAAATAGTTCGACTGTCGTAATTAGGTTTCGACGCGAGCTTAATGGCTTCCTTCTCATCGCATACCAATCGTATATCAACTCGATTCTCGATACATTCCATGGTCTTACCGAAGACGCTATTATTCATCAACTTGAAAAAGTCCTTCTCGAAATCGTTAGTAGCTCTCGTTCTCAATTCCGTATTCAGGTCGATATACTTTTTCAGCCAAGCGCATTCTTCGAATATTATTCCTCGGTGAATTTTAACGATTTTCAATCCGAGACTTTCGTACAACTTTAAATTACCGTAATGAACTACGTACTTCTTTTTATCGTTTAAATTTGGAATTAGTTTCGTCACGTCCGATCCTCTAGGTTTTATACTCTCAGGAGCTAGAGGATAATCGTTATGCAGGTGGTGTAATTCCTTAGGATATTGTAAATCGACTTATAACACGCACCCCACCCCATCTCGTTCGGTAACGCTTCTCCAACCATTCAATTCATCATCGTTCATCCATTTAAACCCATGAGTTGGTAGAGCTTTGCTCATCGCCCCTCCGTACAAGTTATTCGCGTCTAAGTAAGGAATGAATACCGAAGGCTGGCTACGATCAAAAGCTTCTCTCATGTACTCGTTGTTCGCTTTCGCGTATCGATTCGAAATCGTGCTGACCCCCCCTATTATTCCCTGCTTGATCATCAGTAACATATCGTAGTCGCTCAACAACTCCAACTCTACACCGGTCAACTTTAACGACGCGTCCCATGCTAGTCCGGGTGAAGTATAATACCACGCGGGATCTAGGTTGTAGTTCTTTATACAGACGTCTCTAAAGTTTTCGAATATATCTGCTAATAATAGAACATCCGAAAAATTGTACAAGTCGTGATATTCTCTTAACGTTTTACAACCAAATTTATTCCATACCGTTCTCGCGTGCTCGTAATCTTCATCGCTGATATCTGAATCGTTTAGTTTGGAATAGAAGTTATGCTTGGGGGTAATTCGGTTTCGTTTAATCTTTCAACGCCGTCGACGTAATCGTACGCGTAAACGCCTTTTCTGAGTTAAAGATCTAACTTCTCGCCTTTAAAAAAATCGACTAAATTCTTACACTGATCTTTACGAAGGTTCTTCGATAACGCGTCGAGACTCGAGGGCATGAATCTAAAACTGTAGATAAAGCGTAATTCACGCTTGACTGTTATCTCTTTTCCCTCTTTATTTACAAACTTATCGACTGCGACCTCTCGGCTAAACGATATGTACTTTTCTTCGTTATTAGGAATACAGTTAATTTTCTCACCTCGCAATTTCTTCACGAACAAATGGCTGTCGTATCCGGATAGATTATGGAATACTACTGGGAAAAAACTTGGGGACTTTATAGTTTATATTATAGTTTATGTTATGGGCGGCGCCTCTGAATTTACCGCTTAAATGACAATGATCTCTAACTCGATCTTCGCCTAACTCTCCTCCGCATATATGACAGTTAGTAGCTTCATCGAAACATTTCTTCTCAGTTTCGCCGAATATCATCCTCTTAGAAAATTTAAACTGGTTATATATTTGTTTTATATTTTCTACAAGAGAATCTATGAATATCTGGGCGACAACGTCGTTTTCGTTTTCAGCAGTAAACCTCACTGGCTCTTTGGAATAAACGCCGTCGTCGAAGCATTTTATGTGATAACAAAACGAGCTAGGCGTATGTTTCTGGTATTTATTGGTGTAAGACGTGCTAGGATCGGGCTGGCACGTACCGATTGGTTTAATAAAAGATTCGAAATCTGCATAAACGATAAAAGGCACTCTCATCGATTTAAAATAATGTTTAAAACTTAGCATGGTTCCTGGTTCGGGAAGAACTATTCGTTGGGCGTCTTGCCGCGAGCAGTACTCAGTATGCCTAGTAAGGTATTCTGATCGTGTATAACCGGTTAAACATCTTCTACAATAATGCATCGAATTATGGTAATGTTCCATTCTTGTCGTCATCAATTTGTTAAAATTCTTGATCCAATAATAATGCTTCTTTTCTTCGTCGGAAATAAGCAGTAGATCTACGCATACATCGTTTTCGTGCTTCGATATATATAATGGGTATACGTCCTTTTCATAACCGAATACGTTAACGCTAACGTTATTACGGCGCTCAAACTTATTTATTACGTTAGCATCGGCAGCGACTGGGAATTCAATACCATTCCAATCGAGTTTCGTAGATTGTTCATTTAAATCTCTTGTGATTCTATGCGGATTGTCTTCCGTTTTATTCAGCGCTCTAGTAACGCACCACTAGAAACATTCGTCGTCGTCGTTTTTCAGGTTAATAATGGCCTTTTTATTGGATTAATACTCGGGAAGAGGAATATAAGAACTACCTTTCAATGGCTTATATACCGCTGTATCGATATCCAACTTCATAACGGCTTTAAACCTCCAATTACTACCTCTCAACTGAAAACTTGGCATGCTCTCCTTAATTTTATCCACTGCGTTGCTATATATTTCGCTCACGTCGGTTGAGTCTAAAATGATATCAGTCTTTGATTTAAAATTAGGTTCAGCCTCGACTACTTTCCCGGATTTAATATCTACTTTCTCCATTACGCAATTAAGATTGAATTGAACTTTTACCCCTCGATTTTTCGTCAGGAGACCGACTACCCGAGGTCTTACGGCATCGAGAAAAGACGTTGCGTCGATTCCACTGGTTCCATCGATCGTGTATCGCTTAGTAAAACCTTTAATAGCCTTCGCGGTCTCTCGGATTTCGACCTTGTTTTTATTGATTTTACTAAAAAATACTTGAAACCTTCGACTTCAACGATTTCAATCTTTCATTCACGGGTTTCTTTACCTCAGGAGGAATGTAACTAACTAACCAATCCGCAAAAGAATTAATACTAGACCTAACCTGAGACCTAACCTTAGTCTTCAGCTCGTTCAAAACGGTACTAAAAGAAGACTTCCAAGGTAATTTAGTATTAGATGGGGGTGTATACTTACTAGGAGTAAGCGTTGGAACCTTAATGTCTGGAACTGGAGCGTCTAGCGGGTTGCTCGCAGGCCTTGACGACACGAGTGCTACGAGTTCCGCTTTTCGCAGTCTCGAATAACGAACCATACCTCTCTCTCGTGCGATATTTCTTAGTTCTTTAACGGTCTTCGATGAGTAGTCCATTTTATTATGGACATTTATACCTTTAAACCATTTCATGAAATCAGATTTCTAGAAACTATCGGTTATTCCCAGCCCGCGTAATCGTTCAATGACTCGTAAGCGCGTGATCGATACCGCGGGGATTTCCAATAGTATCGATCACGTCACATGGTGGTGACATCATGAACCTCGTTATTGGGTGGTTGTTCCATTATGAACGCGGTTATTGGGTGATTGTTCGATTATGAACCTAGTTATTGGGTGGTTGTTCCACGGGCCGTCTTTTTCTACTATTAACCCATTTACCGCCGCTGTTAGAAATAGCTACCGGATTAAGATGTAACTGATACTAGGTCATCAATGTGATGCCAATAAACTTCTGACAGTGCATTTTTATTGGAACTATATGTAGTGTCCTAGTTATAGGACGTTGCGTTTTCGCAACTTCGGCGGGAAAGATGTATTTGTTCATTATAATAATGTTCTATTAGTTATGGATTGTGTTCGCGGTCATTTCAATAAAAATGTGCGTGCATGCTGTAAACTGAATCAAGTTCAATGTCACTTGTTTCCATGGTATTCAGCAAGGCACTTGGTGTGCATGCGATACACGTGTAGTACCTGGTGCTGTGGCAAAACCGACAACGCAGTCTACGACCATCTTCGTTCTTGGCTATGATGTGCAATGCTGTGCTTCATAGGCGTAGACTCTGGGGGGAGCCGGGGCAGCCGGGGCACGCCCCTCCCCAATAATTGGGGTGGACTGTACATTCAATGCAACAAGTGTAGAATGAAGAACCAAGTACCCCCCATTTTGGACAAGTGTACGCCAGTGCTGTGCATAGGCCTACAGTGTACTCTGTGTTATCAGGCTAAACACCTCGTCATCCCAAAATTCTTAAAAGACTCGCTCTTGCTTATCACCTGTGTGATCAACTGCCACACCTTTATCTTCTCCTTGTTGACAGGGCTCAATGTAAATTTTGGTTCTTGGCATTGCCAATCCTCTTTCGTTGGCTTAGAAGACTTAGGCGGCTTTGAAGTTAGTTGTTGCTTCTTGGCCGGCAAGGGCGTTCAATACACTGACTCTTCCATCGGCGTATGAGTATCGAACACGAGATCAGTCTGCCGCCTGGAAGACTTTGAAGATATTCAGGAGCTGTGTCCTTCGAATAAACATACTGCTGTGGTTCGTCTGACCTTTCCGCAAGCTGCTGCCTGGAAGACTTGCACCTTGCAGACACCCGTGGCTTTCTTCTTGACTTCGATTGCGTTTCACGCGAGGTATGCCTAGTGGGCGGTGACCTTTGGTTTGACATTGATGCATCAGTGTAGGCCTAATGGACTTCCACATTCCCGGCAACGTCTTCCGGCATCACATTGGTAGTCATGAGCTCATCTTCGTCAAAATGTTCGCTATCGCTTTGCTGATCAACTTAGGATGGGGATGGTGATATCATCTTTTTCAAATATCACTGGGACGGCCTCCCTCAAGCAATAGAACTTCTTCCTCAGCCTCCTCTGAAAAATTCAATGTGCATCTTTCAAAAGGATGCCCTAGGAAGAGTGGCAGCACTGAGCTCGCCATCATTTATGAATCACTAAAGTGAAATTGTTGTAAGTTATCGTAAACTGACACAAGTTTGTCTGAATCACTAGGTGTCACACTGTGCATATCGTTTCCCGCCGAAGTTGCGAAAACGCAACGATGTGTATATATCGCATTCCGCCGAAGTTGCGAAAACGCAACATAAAAATTTCGGACATTGGGGTATCGGCATATAATGAGACATACTATTAATAAAAAAAATAGTAAATACTCACCTAAGTACTTCAAAAGAGACAAGATCGCTTCTGAGAAATATAACGTCTTGTGGCAGAAGAAAATTCTTGAACAAAACCACTAGTTAGACGTCAAAAACCACGAATTTTGAGCAACTCAAAAAAAATTGCAGACAACATCAAAGAATACATTTTTGATACCAGCAGACGTAGTGAACACCCAGGAAGTAAGACAAAAAGAATTTGCGTGAATAATTTTTCGTGTCTTGATTTTTTTTCAAATTTCCAAACAGTGCGTTGCGTTTTCGCAACGTTGGCGGCAAATGGGCTAACATGTCCCGAGTTACTCAAAACATCATAAAAAAGGCGGGAGTCAGCTGGTTACATAAGTAATCATATGTTGGGCTATCAATGGGGAGATATCCCAGTCGAATCAGCTTGTATATTGACGATTTAAGTCTATTTCTATCCTGTTGCCCTGCAAATGCCCACCACGCCGGTGCAGCATACAGCAGTCGTGCAACCGTTGTGGCTCGTACCACATCACGGAGTCTAACTCCAGACAGGCCATGTGTTGATATAATGCGTAATGCATATAGAGATTGCTTCACCTTACTGCATAATCTGTTCATATGCTGCTCAAAACCAAACGGTCTCAGAAATCTGGACTGCCAGAACATTTAGACTGTTTACTCTTGTCACACCGGGAGTTGCTGCAGGCAAGTAACCCGCCCCTCGCCCTTCTTATTACATACGTCTCATTGGAGTTTAGTTTTAGGTTACAGTTTGCTGCCCATTTTGCTACGCATTCTAGCTCTGTTTTTACTGTATCTCCATTGGATGCAAGTATCATGAGGCAGTTATCGTCTGCGTATTTAAGTAATCTATTTCTAGGGAAAACTGGTTTAAGTTTTTGACAAAGTAAACACTACTTCAGACTGGCCGCCATTTTGTGCGCCATTTTGTTTAATAGCCATTTGAAGATATTTGTCCGCCATTTTGCTTTCTGGCAGTGCTACATATGTGTCTTTAGTTCCATCGCATTTCCTGACCCCGAAAATGTTAATTTATGCTCTAAAATCATGTTTCCATCACATATATGGCTTTAGTTATAGCCATTTGAAGATATTGGCCGCCATTTTGTCCGCCATTTTGTTTTCTGGCAGTGTTACATATACGTCTTTAGTACCATCGCATTCCTTGACCCAGAAAATGTTAATTTAGACTCTAAAATCATGTCTCTATCACATACATGACATTATTTATAGCCATTTGATAGATAGATATTGGCCGCCATTTTGTCCGCCATCTTGTTTTCTGGCAGTGCTACATATGTGTCTTTAGTTCCTTCGCATTCCTTGACCCAGAAAATGTTAATTTAGACTCTAAAATCAGGTTTCCAACACATACATGGCTTTACTTATAGCCATTTGAAGATATTGGCCGCAATTTTGTCCGCCATTTTGTTTTCTGGCAGTGCTACATATGTGTCTTTAGTTCCATCGCATTTCGTGACCCCGAAAATGTTAATTTAGACTCTAAAATCACGTTTCCATCACATATATAACTTTACTTATAGCCATATAAAGATACGGGCCGCCATTTTGGCCGCCATCTTGTTTTCTCATTGAACCGCCAAAAATCCAGCTTGCTACCCGCGATTTTCGTTTTCAGCAGGGTCAAATTAGTCTAGAAACACCGAGTAGCAAATTGTTACATGATCTGCTTCTAACAATGTCATTTTTAGATTCCAAGCCTAGTCTATATGTGGCTGTGCAGGAGCGCCTTTGTGAGTAAAGTAAAGGTGCTATACAAGTTCTGCCATAGATCCACACATAAATACAAACATACGACTACAACGATGGCACGCATATTTAAAATAGATCATGAAATTAACAATTTAATGTAATCGCTGACAGTGGTGGCGATCTTGTTTGAAATGTGAGGGGGACAGGGTCCACTTTTGAACTGATTTGGTCAAAAAGGGACACTTTTTGAACCGACCTGGTCAAAAAAGAGGTCAAAAATATTTTTGCGCGCTGACGCGAACTAATTTGATGACCTTTTTGTGTGTTTCTTCAAAATTTCGGGGGCAACTGTGCCCCCCACTCTTAAAGGTGGGGGGTCTTGTCCCCTCGACCTCCCCCCGGGATCTCGGCCCATGATCGCCGGCATGCACGACTAAATGTCAGAAGAAACATCGATTACTTCTGGTTTCTCTGGCCAATCGGAGTTTGATCGGGCTTCACTAACCTATTAAAACTGTGTTGAATAATTACAGACTGCATAATCATGGTTATTTTGAACGGATTAAAACTATGTTCAAGTGCTGCCAGATCTAGGGTAGAATTACTGATGATTGGACGATGTGGCTCTTTTAAATTCTAATTCTAACTACAAGTGAACGAAGCCTATGAGAAGTGAGCTTTGAGTACTGCTGTCAGCTGATGGATAAAATTCAAACTTGACCCATTGGTAGGGTCCTTTCCAAAGTGTGTTCTAGAGTGTGGATTATGCATTGTGGACGCAAGTGTATGTAAATGATTGGGTATGTGTGGCTGTATGTTTGTAAGTATGTATACCAACGTATGATTCTGTATGTGGGTGTGTGTGTGTGAGGCGCGTGCATGTATGTCTGAGTATATGCGTTTAACTATGCACCTCTGTACCCAAGGATTCAGTCCGTAATCTCATAAATCACCAGAATCTGTTTATTATTTTGTGATGTGAAGGTGTTGATAAATGGTATGGCTAGGCTCTTTGCAAACCTATTTAGAGGGAAAAGTTTCATGAAAATGTTTTTTCTTGTTTGTCTGGGGACACCTAATATGAAGTCCCCATGCCTAATATGCATGTTTTGGTGTTAAGTTTTTCAAATTGTGTTTCTACAGGTGGCCTCAGTTGTGTCTAATGGAATCAATGCTGCTGCAACATGTTGAATGGAGTTTGGTGTGCTTCAATTAACATATTTTATTAACGTTTATTATATGACAGAAAAGTGTACATTATGGTCTATATTCAAAACTTTTGGTGAAAGCTAATTTTTTTATTGTTATTAGGAATTTCTGTTGCATCGGTGTGTAATGCATAAGGCATTAACCAATATCGCAACAATTCGTTTTAAGTCCAGCAGGCCTCGATGCAAAAATATTAAGACAAAACAGTGCCTTTGAACTGCACACCACAAGTAATGTAATTGTGATGTAAATTTTGACATGCTGATTAGTTTTAGTTAGCACTTTCAGAATATATTATATATTTAATCTGAACTCAAGGTTTTAAGAAAAACTACGTAATTTTATTATTAATGGTTCGATAGGTCCTCTATGTTCTGGTGCACTTGCTCACCTTTGTTGCGTTAGATAAGCTACTGTAATTATTAACATATTTAGTTAATTACGAGCTTTGAATGTCACTTGCTTGTCAATCGATTTGTGCTATGCCTGATGTTATGTTTGTGCTGTTTTGATCAGCAGCAATTCATCTGCTACTTTACCTTAGCTACTTGGGTGGCACTCCATAGCGGGACTTTGGTCCCTTCGGGGACACCCTTTGTGGCCACTGTCAATTTTATGTAAAGTCTTGTTGCTAATTTACATTGTTGATGTTGATCAGTTGGTAGCAGTAAACAATAATTGAATGGAATGAAATAGATTTTGTCTCTAACAGGTGCGATGTTTTCCACTTTGGCCGCTGAACTTAGCATTGAACGTACCCAGTGCAGCATTTGGTGACATGTCCCTAGAGGTCAAAGTGCTTCCGTTACTATTTACTTTTATAATTTATTATTTCATAAACCAATTGCTGTGTTTGTTTCGATATTTGCAAAGTATGAAACTATATTTCAAATGAATGCCAAATTGAATCTAAAATTTTCAGTTTTTGTATAATTTATTATTTCATGCTATTGTTATTGTCACATTTCTCTGATAATTACATGTAGAAATTAAAATGCTCTGTTTGCTGGATCGATGCAAATATTTGTTATTTATTTTGGTCTGTTATTTTGGTTTATTTTGTTTATTTTGTTGGATATGTTAGGAAACAACTGAAGGAGGAGGAGTCAATTAAGCTAGTCGTGAGGCAGCCATGGGTACGAAGTATCAGTGACTTCATTTTCTTAGCCTCGGCATTTGAGGGCGGTGTCCAGTCTTCTCCTTCTTCTCATCTGCCCACCGACAGTGTACAGTCAGTGTACTCATTACAGCTAAGTCGGCTTAGGTGTGCAGGTGGAGCAGAAATCTCGAACCATATTTCTGCCCTGGCAGGGATTTGAACCGATTGACCTCTCGATTGACAGTCCAGCACACTAACCACTACACTGTCGAGCACTTTTGACGTGACTTCCTCATTGACATTAGGTTTCAGACTTTTTTGACTTTTGATGTGATTTCCTCACACTAGTTTGCAGACTTGTTTGACTTTTGACGTGACTTCCTCACTGACTTTCGGTTGCAGACTTGCTTGACATTTGACGTGACCCTCGCTCACATTAGGTTGCAGACTTGTTTCACTGTTTTCATGACTTCACTGACATTAGGTTGCAGGCTTGTTTGACTTTTGAAGTGACTTTCTCATTCACATTAGGTTACAGACTTGCTTTTGATGTGACTTCCTACATTACGTTACAAACTTGTTTGACATTTGACGTGACTTTTTAACATTAGGTTACAGACTTCTTTAACTTCTGACATTACTTCATCACTGACATTAGGTTGCAGACTTCTTTGACTTTTGATGTGACTTCCTCACATTAGGTTACAGACATGTTTGACCACCGACGTTACTTCATCACTGACATTAGGTTGCAGACTTCTTTGACTTTTGACGTGACTTCCTCACATTAGGTTACAGACTTGTTTGACTTCTGACGTGACTTCATCACTTGTTTGACTTTTGACGTGACTTCCTCACATTAGGTTACAGACTTGTTTGACTTTTGACGTGACATCCTCGCATTAGGCTACATACATGTTTGACTTCTGACGTTACTTCATCGCTGACATTAGGTTGCAGACTTCTTTGACTTTTTGACGTGACTTCCTCACATTAGGTTACAGGCATGTTTGACTTCTGACGTGACTTCCTCACATTAGGTTACAGACATGTTTGACTTCTGACGTGACTTCCTCACATTAGGTTACAGACATGTTTGACTTCTGACGTGACTCATGACGTGACTTCCTCACATTAGGTTACAGACTTGTTTGACTTTTGACGTGACATCCTCGCATTAGGCTACAGACATGTTTGACTTCTGACGCTACTTCATCACTGATATTAGGTTGCAGACTTCTTTGACTTTTTGACGTGACTTACTCACATAAGGTTACAGACATGTTTGACTTCTGACGTGACTTCCTCACATTAGGTTACAGACATGTTTGATTTCTTACGTTACTCTATCACTGATATTAGGTTGCAAACTTCTTTATCTTTTGACGTGACTTCTTCACATTAACTTACAGACATGTTTGACTTCTCACGTTACTTCATCACTGACATTAGGTTGCAGACTTGTTACACTGTTTGTCATGACTTCTTCACTGACATTAGGTTGCAGACTTCTTTGATTTTTGACGTAACTTCCTCACATTAGGTTACAAACTTGTTTGACTTTTGACGTTACTTCATCACTGACATTAGGTTGCAGACTTGATGCACTATTTGTCATGACTCCATCACTGACATTAGGTTGCAGACTTCTTTGACTTTTGACATGACTTCCTCACATTAGGTTACAGACATGTTTGACTTCTGACGTTTCTTCATCACTGACATTAGGTTGCAGACTTCTTTGCCTTTTGACGTGACTTCCTCACATTAGTTTACAAACTTTTTTGACTTTTGACGTGACTTCCTCACATTAGGTTACAGACTTGTTTTACTTTTGACGTGAGCCTCACATTAGGCTACAGACATGTTTGACCTCCGACGTTACTTCATCACTGACATTAGGTTGCAGACTTCTTTGACTTTTGACGTGACTTCCTCACATTAGGCTACAGACATGTTTGACTTCTGACGTTACTTCATCAGTGACATTAAGTTGCAGATTTGTTACACTGTTTGTCATGACTTCATCACTGACATTAGGTTGCAGACTTCTTTGACTTTTGACATGACTTCCTGACATTAGGTTAGAGACTTGTTTGACTTCTGATGTTACTTCATCACTGACATTAGGTTGAAGACTTGTTACACTGTTTGTCATGACTTCATTACTGAGATTATATTGCAGTGACTTCCTCACTCACATTAGGTTACAGACTTATTTGACTTTTGTTGTGACTTCCTCACATTAGGTTACAGACTTGTTTGACTTTTGACGTGACTTCCTCACATTAGGTTTCAGACATGTTTGACTTGTGACGTTACTTCATCACTGACATTAGGTTGCAGACTTGTTACACTGTTTGTCATGACTTCATCACTGACATTAGGTTGCAGACTTGTTACACTGTTTGTCATGACTTAATCACTGACAATAGGTTGCAGACTTTTGACGTGACTGCTTCACTCATATTACCGGTAGGTTACAGACTTGTTTCACCGTTTGTCATGACTTCATCACTGACATTATATTGCAGACTTGTTTGACTTCTGACATGACTTCTCACTGACATTAGGTTACAGACTTGCTTTTGATGTGACTTCCTACATTAGGTTACAGACTTGTTTGACTTTTGACGTGACTTCCTCACATTAGGTTACAGACTTGTTGACTTTTGATGTGACTTCCTACAATAGGTTACAGACTTGTTTGACTTCTGACGTTACTTCATCACTGACATTAGGTTGCAGACTTGGTACACTGTTTGTCATGACTTCATAATCAAACTCACTAATCTCCCATTTTCAATTGGCTTATCATAAGTTTCACTCAACAGAATCCACACATGTTGTTCGTAATGACCATATGCTCAGTGGACAAGGGTATGGTTACAGCACTTGTTCTTATTAACTTGTCTACTGCTTTTGATGCTGTTGATCTTTCTCTTCTTCGTCGCCTCAAGCACTGTTTTGGGATCTCTGGTCCTGCATTAAAATGGTTTAGTAAGTATCTTAGTCCACACAATCAGTGTAGTTAAATGGTAATTATTCATCTACTGCTTTGTTGGCTTGTGGTGTTCCACAGGATTCTGTGCTTGGTTCTCTTTTGTTTACATTATACACCACACCACTGGGGACAATGCTAGGTAATCATTCACTAGAATATCATTTATGTGCTGATGATACTCGAATCTACACTTCATTTGACAGTCTGTCATGTGACTCATCTGTGCAGCTGTTGTCTGCTGCCTTTGATGAGGTACAGTCTTGGATGGCGGCCAATAAACTCTTCCTTAACCCACCAAAGACTGAATTTCTGTTACTGGGCGCTCTAAAGCAACTTAAAACATTTTATCGGTTTACGTCATTGAAACTTCGTAACTCAGTTGTTGAGCTGAGTGATGCTGCTCATAACTCAAATTGAAGTCTTGGCAATTGCTCCTCCTCATCTCTCTGGTCTCAGGCAACCAGAAAGCGGACTTCTACTGGACATGGATCTGTGATACAACACGTACTCGCTCATAATTAAGCTGGTGCCTTGCGCTCAGCTTCAGTGTAGCGCTTTGGAATTTTGGAGTTTAGGATTACGATCAACAGCTGTCTAAAGACTGACTGATGCTGACTACGAAGTCATTGAGGGCATTGATCGCCTCACCAAATTTGTTGGATGCAATAGTATTAATAAAGAGTATTGACACTAGGACACATGGCATTGGAATATGTGGACCTCTGCTCTGGAAATATCTGCCCAGCGAAATTACTTGCCTACCTACTGTCCAACAAGTTAAAAGCAAGTATAAAAGATATCTAATGGATCCGCTCGTCCAAAATTTCTATTATTTATACAATCATTGTGCAGGTACCTATGTGGCTATTAATTGAGGTTCATTTTTTAGTTTTTCATTGATTTCAGCGTTGAATTAATCCTGTCATTGTTTTATACACTTTGTACACTCATTGATGGACATTGTAATCTGAGGATTTGGTTTGTTGAATGTAGCATATAATAAAGCAATTAAACCTGGTAAATAAACTAATGTAACTAGGGCGACCCTGTAAGCTGAACACTATGTTTCTTTGTGCTTACTCTTTGACGCCATTGATTTGCTTGTATAAATTTGTGGTGCGCGTATTATGATGTTCAATAAAGTGTGTTATGATTTGATTTAATTTAGTCACACTTAGCGCCTTTTGACATTTGTTCTTATCTTTATGTGTTTCTTTTTAAATGCAAACAATGACCACGTGATGGCGAATTTTAAATTGGTCTGTGACATGTGTACATGTACTGTATATGTATACACATACGTGATTTGTTCTACTTCTATTTCAAATAAAAATGTTGGTGGATTTTAAATTCTTCTACCTTATATTGAGGTTTGCAGGCCTACGTAATACACATATTTGTATTTATAAGCATATAATAATATTCAGATGCACATATATGTTTATGTAGAGTTTATATATTATGCTCAAAAATGTGAATTTATATATATTCTAATATAAACACATGTCTATATATGTATGTTTTTATGGATTGATATGTTGCATACATTGTATACCAATGTATGCTAATGATTTATTTCTTTAGTAAATTAACATACAGTCCTATATATATATAACATTATATAACATATATAATTATTACGTCGCTAATGACGTATTTAGTACGTTAGTAATTCTAAACGTGGGAAATTCCACCTTTACCTAAAAATAAGGTGGGCTATAGGGACCACCCCTAAATCGCGGATTTTCACACCTTAGGGTCAGAGGTGGTCTATCACACCATAGGGTGGAATATTACACCTTCTTTGAAGGTGTTAAAACCCACACTTAAGGTGTAATGATTCATGGTGTGATATCTCACCATGGGGTGGGATATTACACCTTCAAATAAGGTGTTAGAACCTACCCCTAAGGTGTAATAATCTATGGTGTGATATCCCACCATGTGGTGGGATATTACACCTTCACAGAAGGTGTTAAAACCTACCCCTAAGGTGTAATGATCCAAGGTGTGATTCCCCACCAAGCAAATAAGGTGGGAAATTACACCTTTACGTGAAATATAAGGTGGGCTATAGAGACCACCCTAAATCGTGGGATATCCCACCATTTCCGGTAACAGTGCATCATGAGGGTCCCCAACAAGATGAAAAGTCGACTGCGCTGGAATAGCAAAAAGGAACGGTTCGCATGCGGTTTTTAACTAAATTCTGTTCATAGACGGGTCAATAAATGGCTGAACCCAATAAAAATTGATACAGAGGTTTCTGAGTTCATTTTGTTACCAACTGACATGCTTATTAACATAGAAAAAGCCTACTCTATTCTGACCATTCGAAAAGGCCCAATTTCAATATGACGACACATCGATTATCCTGGAGGTTCCAATCCCAGTTCATGGCATCCATATAATCTTCTTTCCCCATGCCTATAATGATCTGGCAGTACACTCTGCGACAATGCAGCTTAGTAGCTGACTTTCCAAAGCTACCTTGTCATACCCAGGCTGTGGAACGCTGCGTCAAGTTAGTTACTGAATCATCCTCGACCTTCCTCTCTAAACGATTTCAGGCAAATCTCTGTAGTTCCTGTCCGCTCTAGTGTCGTCGCACGTGTCATCGTCCGCAGATACCTATACCCAGCCTTCGACTCTCCTCCTATCCAAGATTTACTCAAAGATCAATTCGCATTCATACCTACTGGATCAACCACAGCTGCAATAAGAATGCTTCTTCAACAGGAAGGTCGTTCCAACGGCAATACCAACCAATGTCCTGCGCTGTGCCATGGCAGTACGAGCATGAGGAACAGCAAAGTCTCCCCTGGAGGCTGAGCGCAGGGATCGGCTCCCCGCACAGGCAGAGGTTAGAGTAAAGAACTCGCGAGGGTTGACGGATGCCCGATCTAAGACACAGTGCCAGGCCATTGAGGAGACCCTGTAAAGGACGCGCTGCTTGCCGTGAAGGACATCTCTCATGAACTCGGAAAAATGGTCATATCTGGGATACCCCAACCAAGCGTGCAACCGTCCGCAGAACTCTTTCCAGACGTCTTGGACCTGAGGGAGTCCAGCAAAGAGAGAACAACACTCCAAGCGATTGGCAATAAATGCGTGCTCCAAAGTGGACGCTGCAGATGCAGAAAGAGAACGGGAAATAACTCGAAGTTATTAACTAATTTGCTAGTAGCAGCCTATTTCAGCTGTAAAAATTCTTTTCTCATCTTGCTTTCGAATTGTCCAACATTCAGGCCCGTATGGCAAAATCATCATCATCATCATCATCATCATCATCATCATCATCATCATCATCATCATCATCATCATCATCATCATCATCATCATCATCATTTCCTTGCATTGCACCTCATTGAGCATATTAAAATTCCAGAGCAAGCGTCACATAACAATCAAGTACATATATAAGCTAATTGACATACAATAGGGATTGTATGTAAATTAGGTTACACATGTCTCGCTGAGTTGGACCTTCAGATACAGCAATTTCAATCAAATTAGTACATGACGAGTAATAAATATAAGCAAATTTAATCATAGCATCAAATCCTTAGGGACATGAAATGAGAATAACAAAGTTACATAGGTCAAATAAACCTTAATTTAACATAACATAACATAGCATAGGCTTTTATTGCTCCCAAAGAAAATAGATATACAATAACACAATGTCATTATCAAATTTCACAGTAGTAGGCCTATTAGGTTGAGATACAAAAGCAGGACCTAATTAAGGGACCGAGATCCCGCTAAGCAGGGCCACCTATGTACCAATGCAAGTTTAGATGGAAGCTGATAACATAATAATTATTCGAAAGCGGGAGTGATTTGAATTTACAACTGAAAATGATAACATAATTAGCATTATCTAATGCTATAGAGTTGTAAATAAACAAACAAGGGATGAAAAGTAGTTATATTTTTAAAGTAAGTAAGTGAGCACGCAAAAGTTTCTTAAATAGGGAGAGATGAGACACGCTATGAATATGGGCAGTGAGATTGTTCCAAACAGTGGGACCAGTTATCTTAACAGAAAATTTACGGGTATTGGTGTGAGCAAAGATCGGTCTGTAATTAGAGGCTGTTCTAGTACTATAAGAATGAGTGGCTGAGCCGGTGTTAAAATAATTAGAACAGGTGTGAGGTAATAAGTCATGCTTATAGCGAAACATAAATTCACCGGTTTGCATTATTCGAATTTGATCTAATGTTAAAATACCATGTAGGCGGAAAATTTGAACTGTGTGACAGTTGTAATGAGATTTAGTAATAAGTCGAACAGCTCTCTGCTGTAGAACAATTAGACGTGTAAGTCGTGAGGTATAATTCGAGGCCCAAATCATAGTACCATTATGCTAGTGTCGTGGTCTACGCGGGTGCATGCATCAAGGGAAGAAAACCGACGCGTCAACAAGCTTGTTTACAACGCACGGAAATTTCTGCAGCAAGCTGTCAACATTAATTCGGTGCATGCAACAAGGATATACGTGTTCAGTAGGACTTTCCAGGGAAAAGTACAGTGACGTCACAGAACGTTCTGGAATCCGGGAGAACTCTATATAAGATAGACCTGATGTACATTAAGGGCCTTTTGACGAAGATTTGTAAACGTTGAAACATTGATCGTATGACGTTCAATCGAGACCAGCCAACCTGTGTGCTGTCTACGATTGTGATATTTGATAGACGAGTTGACTTACTTTACACTTAATCGACTTTATTTTTAATTAAAGATCTTTTAATAGTTCCTTCGTTGGTTCGTCGTTGCGATCGAAGGAGTCGACCGCGACATTATTGGTGTCAGAAGTGGGATCATCGGTGTTGGATCCGGTGAAGAAGACGCGAGCCGGCGGAGGAAGGAGTCAACCCGGAGGATCAAGAGACGGTCTGTTCCAGACAGCGAGCGGATCGAGACGCCTTTCTACCGTGGGAGACGGGTGAATCGGCATACGACAGTCGGACGGACGAAGTGCGTCGTTCGGCTGAGACAGCAGAAGACAGCAGTCAACATACGGGTAAGATCCTAGGTGTTGTCGTGGCTGAGAAGGAGAAAAGAGAGTGGAGTTGCAGCCGAGTGGGAGGCAGCCATTATTTCTCTTTCAATATCTGCTGATTATTTCTTTGAAATTTGATCCATTGTTGTGATCGAGGCCAGACTTGCGTGAGCTTGTATAGTTTTTGCGTACTTGGCGAGTGTACTTCTTTGGATACTGAATAGTTGCACTTTGGGTTGTGGAATTTTCCTTTTGTGTGGCGGGTTTGCCGCGTGGTGTCTGTTTTTTTTATTGTTGTTGACTGACTGTTTGTAAAAATGGAAGCGTTGACAACAGAGATGCAAGCGAATATTCGCAAAATGTCGTCTGAGCGCCTTAGGGTGTATCTTATGAAGGCAGGAAGGGACGAAGATGATGTTATGTCATGGGATCGAAATCAATTAATGGAAGAATGGGCCATGGAGATTGGAAAAGAGGAAGAGGAATTTAAGGGTAGTCCAATATCTCCAACAGGAGTGGATTACGAGCTGCAGAAGCGCCGTCTGGAGTTCGAAATCCGTAAATATGAAGAACAAAAGAAGGAACGGAAGGAGAAGGAAGAAAGAGAAAGGGAGGAACGGAAGGAGAAGGAAGAAAGAGAAAGGGAGGAACGGAAGGAGAAGGAAGAAAGAGAGAGGGAGGAACGGAAGGAGAAGGAAGAAAGGGAGGAAAAGAGGAGAGAGGAAGAAAAGAAGGAACGGAAAGAGAAAGAAGAAAGAGAAAAGAAGGAACGGAAAGAGAAAGAAGAAAGGGAGAGGAAGGAAAAGCAGGAAGAACGAAATGTTAGAGATTCTTTAGCAAGTCGTACTAAGCGTTATAGTGATGCCCTCAAGAATATTCTTTGGAAATTTCCTTCCGACCCTATAGAAATTCCAGGTTTCTTTGATCACTTGGATGGTTTGTTTAATGTGTATGAGGTGGATGAAGATGTTAGAGCAAAATTATTGCTAGCCATTTTAAGTGAAAGAGCTAAGGCATTAACCATGCGCCTTAGTGAGGCACAGCTCCATGACTACAAATTCCTGAAGGAGTTTTTGCTAAGGGAGTTTAAGATAAGCCCTTCAAATCTTAGAGCCCGATTTTGGTCGTTGCACAAAGCATCGGACGAATCATTTACGATCTATTCATCCAAATTGCGTGTGGCTCTTATGTATTATTTGAAAAGTAGAAAGATAACTGATGAGTTTGATAAACTTGTAAGTTTATTGGTTGCGGATCGGCTTAAGGAGTCCTTGTCGAAGGCTTGTTTAGATTATATCTTGGCCCAAGAAAAAGAGGAGTGGTTGAGCTGTGAAGACATAGCTAATGCGGCTGACATTTATGTAGCGTCGCATGATGGTGGGAATGACTTAGTATGCCGTAGTCATCCGACACCGAAGTATAACAATTGGACGAGAGGTCAATCACAGGTTCAAGTCAATAACCAGACAGCTCAACCCAAGTCTCCCAAACCGGAAATAAGGGGTGAAGCCAAGATAGGTGCGAGGGTGTCTCAGGAGGAGGCCAAGGTAAAGGGTCTCTGTTTCATATGTCATCAGAAGGGTCATATGGCAAGGGAGTGCCAGACCAAACCAAGTTCTAAAAAGGTGAGTACTTGTATATTTGGGAACCCAACTGAAGAAGTGATCGACTTAGTTGTTGAGAAGGTCAACGTGTTGCATGAGATACCTGAACAGGTAAAGCAAGGGAATTTATTGGATAATTCTAAACCAATAGGGTTGGAAACTGCTGTAAGGGTATACGAGAATAGTATTGATGGATTACAAGAGAGGTCGTATATCAATGTACAGATTGAAGATCTCCCTTCTCAGCCAGCATTATCTGATTCAGGAGCAGAAATTTGTTGTATTGATAAGAAATTAATTGAGTCACTAAACTTACCCGTGATTAAACGGATTAATATAATTGGTTTTCAGGGAGAAGGATGTAAGGCAGATGTAGTATACCTACAAATGAAATTAGCTAATTCAATGGAAGGAACGACGAACATTGCGCCATCTTTGTGCGTCATGTTCGCTGCAGTCCCTGAACTAAATGAACGGGTTATTCTGACACCCCATGTTGTGGACCTATTAAGGGATAGTTCGCAATATGTAGTGATGGTAGCTGGCGTAGATCGATGTGTACAAATAAATAAAGGGGCAGAAGAAGATAACTTAGAAGTTAATATCGAGAAAAGTAACAGCAACGAATCCTTGCCGTCAGAAGTGAATGAATATTCTCAGGAGCAACTAGTTGATGATTCAGATAATTTTCTTGATGTTGAGTCAACAGAGTTCGAGTCTGATGAGGGAGTAGCGAATAATGATACTTTATTGCGTGAGCAACAGAATTGTCACAATCTTATATCTTGCTGGCAACAAGCGAGACAGAATAAAAATAATTTCTTTATAGATAATAACCTCCTGTACCACAAAGGGGAAATTATGGGACATAAGGTTAATCAATTATGTTTACCGGAAGATAGAATCGAGGTTGTCTTGCGAGTAGCACACGATGCCCCATGTGCTGGGCACATGGCTTTTAAGGCAACGAGAGCCAGGATCAAATTAAACTTTTGGTTTCCAAGAATGGATGAGAGGATTCGCGAATATTGTGCGTCTTGTCAAATTTGTCAACTAAGAACTCCAGTTAAAGTGGCAGATCGAGTCCCGATCACTCCTATTCCGAGGGCGGATGAACTCTGTTTTAACCATCTAAATATGGATTGTATTGGCCCTATGGTAGTGACTGGAGAATCCAACAAATCGAAACCCCAGTACAATTATGCTTTGGTTCTGGTGGACAAATTTTCTCGTTGGCCGATGGCGTATCCTCTTAGATCGCTGAATGCAAAGGGAGTTTGTGAAGCTCTGTTGCAAGTTTTTACAACTTTTTCTATTCCAAGGATCATCAGTTCTGATTGTGGTACCAACTTTACCAGTCGTTTGACGAAAGAATTCTTGCGGCGAATGGGTTGTAGTCCCAGATTTAATACCCCTGGACATCCTGAGGCAGCTGGATTGGTTGAAAGATGCAACCAAAGCTTGAAAACCATGATCTTTAAGCTTGCTCAATCTGATCCTCGTGGATGGCACCAATTGTTACCGTTTGTTCTGTGGAGCCTTAGAGAAAAACCTTCAGGCACGCCTCATATTTCGCCATTCACTATGGTTTATGGAACTCTTCCTCGGGGTCCACTTAGTGTGTTGAAGGAATCGTGGGCTGGCGAACGAAAAGTACCTCTTAACTTAGGTAAATCACCCGAAGAGTATCTCCAATCACTGAAGGAAAACCTCGAATTCGCGAAAGTTTATGCAGATTACTATAGTGATATAGAAACAAAGCGGTATGCAGATTATTATAACTTGCGTAGTACTGACAGAAAATACGAAGTTGGAGATAAAGTAGCAGTATTAGCACCAGATTTTGGTAGTTCTAAATTTTATAGTCGATGGCAAGGACCTGCTACCGTAGTCAAGGTTAAATCCCCATATTCTTATATAGTAGAAATAGAGGGAAAACAAAGACATTTACACGCAAATAAGATCAAGCGATACCATGAACGACTCGAACAAGCGATGATCAATAGCTGTTCAGTAATTGTTGATCAAGATGAAGAATTTGGTATAGTAGAGGTTGTAGATCAGGAAGAACGTGAACAAATAAGCCCGAGTAAGCGAATTGATCCTCTGATTATAGCGCATCTTTCGCAAGAGGAACAGAAGCAACTTTTTGAAGTTTTGGATCGGCACACGGCAGTATTTGTGGATAAACCTGGGTATTGTCCAGTATTAGAACATGAAATTAAGATAACTCATGATTTCACTCCTAAGCGTTTAAGGGCATATAAAGTACCTGAGCTACTTAACCCTCAGGCTACCAAGGTTTTTTTGCGACATCGGCTACCAAGGGGGGGGTGGTTACCACCCCCCCCCCGGAATTTCGTGTTTGGTTTAAGATATCATATCGTGTAATACAGCATTTGATTCAGCATTCATTTCTGAAAAGAATGGTATATTTAGTTGTAAAATATATGAATGCATCTCGAAATTATATAGTTTTTAACAAAGGCACCGGTCCATTTAACGATATCTGATATTATCGCACACAATTTGTACTATTGATCAATTAATATTATGACGTAAGGCCCTACATCGACACGCAAGACTGATATATATATATATATATATATATATATATATATATATATATATATATATATATATATATATATATATATATATATGCACACACACATTATTACCGGTATATGTGTGTGTGTATATATATATGCCCATAGACAATTACGATTGTTACGTAAATACCTGGACAAAAATATATAAATGATGTGGGTTTTGAAAATGAACTATGTATCCAAGAATATTCTAAATATAATAAATATAATGAGGCTTAATTTTCAACAATACAAACTATTCCAAAGTCTGTTTTAGTTACAGACAAAACCTAAAGGCGTGCAGCTATATCAACATGAAAACATGAAACAAGAAATTATGTAATTTTTCCCGGCAGTCAAAAAAAACGTCAGTGGTCCTTGCAGTTATTGCAAGTTACTTTCATTGTTTTGTGCGAATGCTTCCTGCAAACCGGCTTCTTGAACACTTCACAGCACTGCTTTACTCTGTTAGTATTCTGCTTCAACTGTTTATAGCCCTTCCCCATACCCAACCATATCGGTTTACGTTGTGATATTGCATCAGTGATTTTCACACTGAAAAAGCGTATTATTATTCATTATGATCACTTCCGGTTATCAAAAGACAAATAACTAAGCAAGTAAATATAACCCTAAATTCCCTCTAAAGAATGGCATAGTTGTTTCTCTTCCACAAAGAATAATGAATACCTTTATAGTCGACAACAGCTAACAGCTGACGAGAGAAATTCCTGATTTCATAAGTGGTACCTAGGCTATATCGGGTATAACTTTTTTATGGCGTGGGATATCATCACGACTTTTACCTCACAATTTGCGCAAATGGACCCCCTACAGCTACCTAAAATGTCAAAATTATATTCCATGTGCAAAAAAAGTTTTTCCAGAAAAACGTAGGGGGGGGGTGGTAACCACCCCCCCCTTGGTAGCCCGAGGGTTAAACCTGAAGTACAACGCCAGATAGAAGAAATGTTGGCATTAGACATCATTCGACCATCGAAAAGTGAAATGGCCAGTCCGGTAGTTTGCGTTTTAAAGGGACCCAAAGGTCAAAATGGCGTTCGATTGGCAATTGATTATCGCCATGTTAACAAATATTCTCTAGGTGATTGTTACCCGACCCCAGACATTGCTGACGTCTTACAAAAGGTGGGACGGGCAAAGTTTATTAGTGTTTTCGACGCGAAATCGGGGTATTGGCAAATTCCAGTTCGGAAAGAACATCGATGGCTTACGGCATTCGTATGTGATGCAGGACTTTTTGAGTTCACAAGAATGCCGTTTGGACTCAAGTCCGCTAGCAATACCTTTATTCGTGCTATGACCCAAGTTTTACATCCAGTGCGAAGTTTTACCGAACCATTCGTCGATGATATGGCAGTGGTTTCAATGAATTGGAATGACCATTTAGAACATCTAGAGAAATTCTTGCAAACTATTGAGGAAGCAGGACTCACTTTGAATTTAAGAAAATGTAATTTTGCACAAAACAAAATAAAGTTTGTTGGCCATATAGTAGGGTCAGGTTGTATTGAACCTGATCCAGGTAAGATCGCTACGATCAATGATATCCATCCTCCAACAACAAAGAAAGAAGTTAGAAAGGTTATGGGTTTTTTCAGTTACTTTCGAAATTTTATACCTGCTTTAGCTGAAAAAGCACGGGTAATAACTGATTTGACACGAGATAACATACCTACGAAGGTGCCTTGGGAGCAAAAGCATCAAGAAGCACTAGATAAGTTAAAGGATGATCTCAGTAAAGCTACACAGTTGCATACCATTGATTTCACTAAGGAATTTGGTTTAAGTGTTGACGCAAGTGCCACCGCGGTCGGGTGTTGCTTGTTTCAGTGGACCGAAGAAGGTCAAGAAAAACCAATTGCTTTTGCTAGTCTTAAACTTACAGATACACAGATGCATTGGTCTACAATTGAGAGAGAGGCTTTCGCAGTAATTTGGGCACTTAAACGATTCAAGTCATGGATATTCTTATCAAAGATAATCATTTATTCAGATCATAATCCTTTGTCTTATCTCACAGATGCAAGCCCTAAGAGTGCGAAACTGACTCGTTGGGCGTTAGCATTGCAAGAGTTTCACGTGGACTTTCGATATCGTCCTGGACGTCAGAACACGGTGGCTGATTTCCTCTCTCGGTTGTGACTCGGAGGGTGAAGGGGGGAAATAGCCCGACACACAAGGATCAAGCCCGCAAATTGTATAGATAAATTGACTAACTGATGTGTTTTGTCTTGTTTGTATATGCTGTGTCGAGATGGAGTCTGGAGGCCCGGCTTGATCGTGATGACCCGTTCGGGATGGTGCTGAAGACGTGTCATCATCTGAGGGCGGAGGGAATGTCGTGGTCTACGCGGGTGCATGCATCAAGGGAAGAAAACCGACGCGTCAACAAGCTTGTTTACAACGCACGGAAATTTCTGCAGCAAGCTGTCAACATTAATTCGGTGCATGCAACAAGGATATACGTGTTCAGTAGGACTTTCCAGGGAAAAGTACAGTGACGTCACAGAACGTTCTGGAATCCGGGAGAACTCTATATAAGATAGACCTGATGTACATTAAGGGCCTTTTGACGAAGATTTGTAAACGTTGAAACATTGATCGTATGACGTTCAATCGAGACCAGCCAACCTGTGTGCTGTCTACGATTGTGATATTTGATAGACGAGTTGACTTACTTTACACTTAATCGACTTTATTTTTAATTAAAGATCTTTTAATAGTTCCTTCGTTGGTTCGTCGTTGCGATCGAAGGAGTCGACCGCGACAGCTAGGTACGGGTAAATTAGTGATTAGTATAAGTTTGTTAAAATGTGGATGGGTAATTTATAAGAAATGCGCGACAAGATGCCTATATGTATTATATACAATAAGGTTTGAAGGTACTGTCTTAGCCAGACGCGCGGCCTGTAGTGAGGCCTGCTGCCGCTGTGCATAGATAATTAGATTTCGCTCAGGTGCACCAAGCACACATGTTTGAAACCCGGAAAGATTTTTACTGCCTATATTTTTAGCCAGTTTGATCGATATTTGTGAAATACATACAGACAAACGCAATACTAATGCAAAGCGAACTAAATATATAATGCAACATCTCACACTGATTGAGAGTTTGTTCTCAAAACTGAGTTATCATTTACCTCCTTCTATTTTCTGGAATTGTGCAAATTATATTTAAAATTTACGAAATTACCAACACTTGAAAATGCACATACTTAACTAATCAATAATGCTTACTTAGAGTTACTTACAATCTTGATAAACAATCAGCAATCATATTTAACCTGCCTTCCTTGTATTTAACCTCCACATCAATAGTTTGCAAGGCTAAAGCCCAACGCACAAGTTTAACAGATTTTGACATTGATTCAGTCAAATAAGTCAGGGATTATGATCCGTAAAAATAAAAACTTTCGATCCAATAATAATTTCTTTCAGATTATTTAAAGCCCGAACAACAGCATGGGCTTCATTTTCCACAGTGGCCCATCTCCTCTGAGTATCAGTCAACTTCTGATTAATAAATGACACCGGGCGTTCTATTCCCTTGTCATCCATCTGTACCAATACAGCACCAACTGCGAAGTCGCTACTATCGCAGCACAAATTAAATGGTTTCCCCGCATCAAAACATATAACACTACTTTATATCGCACAACTTCTTTAAGTAAATGAAATGCTTGCTGATGTTCATCCGTTAAAAACAATCTTATCAGAAACACGTTTACTAGTAGTTAGGTCCCCTTATAATTTAAGGAAATGAGCTCGGTCTAGAGGTATGATTAAACACAGTTTTATTTACATAAAAATAGAATATATAGAATCTACCTTACACAGCGGCATTCATCTGTTCATAAAAGATGGACAAGCGGTAGATAGGAACGTGCAACTTCTTCGACAGCTGTAGAGGTGGCACACACAACAACTATAATTCTTCGTGAAAGAAGTGTTCTCCTAACATAGGCCTCAGAAGAATCACGATAAATAGCAGCGCTGTCGGCCTCAGACAGCGAGCTTTGAAAACGGAGTTTGCCTTAGGCTCTCCTATTTAAACTCTACATGCAACTGACAACTTGGCAGGGCCTCTTGACTAGCCGAAGATACACCTGGATCGGACACCAGAAAAGCCAAGCTTCCCTTCCCTCTCGATTCCTCTTTATATAGCTTAGGCCGCTCCCGTAAGGAACTGGTCAAACGTAACGAGGATATCCGAGAGCATAAATAAGATAAGAGGGTATGCATGTATGCATGTAACATAGTTAAATCAGATAAAGATTTTGCACTCTGTGGAAAGTCGTTAAATTACTGTCTGTAATTTTTTTTAAATCCAAGTAGTTGCCTTGCTTCTTAGTATCTGGAATCTTCAAATTGATCAAACTGTCAATTATTTCTGAATTCAACTCTATCTTACCAGAACCAACCGATAAACTTTACCTCAGTCTTACCAAAATAATGTGCATATCTTCGAATTCAAAGTAATATGCAATCTAATTTGCTTCAGAAAGGCATCTAAATGCTGGAAGACTGTAAGTGAACTTTCCAACTGTCAGAATGCACAGCAATGTCATCAACACACGGTTGTGCAAAATCATTCATTAGCTGTAAAACTAAAATGATCGCCTTTACAAAAGTTCGCCCTGAATTTATCATCCCAAAAGGAACACGAATAAATTCATACAGTCCATTATGTGTTACAAAAGCTGTCTTCCATTGATGAGATTGTTTTACAGGACAAGTCCAATATGCACTTCGACAATCTAAAATCTAAATAACATTAGACTTTCCGACCTTGTTCAGAACATCTCTGACAATCGGCATCGGACATTTACAATCCACAGTAAATGAGTTAGCCAAATGTATCTGTAGTCACAGACAAGTCTTACAGATCCGTCTTTCTTTTTAACAATCACCAAAGGGCTTGCCATTCTGCTCGATGATGGCAGTGTGATTCTCCTTACAGATTTTATTTTAGTTATAGTTACAGTTATAGTTAGTGGTTTTTCATTTTAGTTATAGTTACAGTTATAGTTATAGTTAGTATTATTTTTTAGTTATAGTTACAGTTATAGTTAATGATTTTTCATTTTAGTTATAGTTACAGTTATAGTTAGTATTATTTTTAGTTATAGTTATAGTTATGCTTACTGGACTTCTATTTTAGTTAATTTTAGTTAGTACACATAGTTACAACTGGCCCCAATGGCGCTCCACCTGGTCCCTGTGGGATCATCGATTAATTATGTCAAAAAATCTTAGTCAGCTTTTGATCTCCTCCCCTTGTCAACAACTGTTAAACAATCAAGGACCGACTGACAAAATTATGTCAAAGAAAATGACACAAGCATTAGAAGGATTGCCCCACCCCAGAAAATTTCTGTAACAAATGCAAAAAACTGAAAAATCTGCGAAAAACAAAACGTTGTTATTCAGATTTGAATTTGATACTTAATGGCTACTTCAGTACATGCACTGACTGTCACAGATAGTTAATGGATTTTTTCATTCAAAAATACAATCTTTTTTCTATTAAATGTATATTCAATTTGATTTTTATTATGAACATTTCTAATTTGAACATGAACATAATAACTTTTTATTTAAAATCAAAACAAGTTTCTCGTTCTTTAATATTAACAATTGAAAGAAAAAATTATCTTTCCATCAAAAATAAACTTGAAATTTTAGGTTTTTTAAAAGAACCCAGGATATTCGCAAAGAGAATATGCAGCACGTTTTCTCATTTTATCTGGGAACAATAAACAAGATAATTTGAAACAAAGAAAAGATCTTTAGAGACATTTTGGCAACAAGATTAATATGATAACTAATTTTGCGAATTTGCGCTAGTCAACTTGAGTTGCAATCGCTATAGAAAAGTTTACACAATAATTACATTTAATAAAATGAGCCCATCGATATCTATATTTAGACTCAGAATCCATGATTTGGACTATGAATACGGATGAATGAGAAACTGCCACTGGGTTAATTCACAAACCCAAACTCCGGTCGAACATAGGCTGTTGTAGCGCATTTTCACGTTCTCATGTTTATCGATATTGCACATTTTTATTATTTAATTAACGAAAATAGCGATTAGTTTTCGTTAGTGTTATTTTCGTTATACTTAGCCTATAGTCATAGTTAATGATATTTTTTAGTTACAGTTATGGTTATCGTTAACGAAATCATTTTTTGTTCGTTAACGAACATTTTCGTTTTCGTTAACGTTAACGAGAATCACACTGGATGACGGTTTAATAATGTTTGATTGTAACATTTCTTTTATCTGACGTTCAACTTCTGCTCGATAAATCAAAGGAATTCGGTATGCCGAAAATTCCTTTCCAAGAAATCCTGGCTTTAGTTCAATTTCGTGCTCGACCAATGTATATAATCCAGGTTTCTCTGAAAATCTGTCGCGGTACTTGTTCAAAACGTCCAGCAACTGTTCTTGTTGAGTTAATGTCAAATGGCTAATCTGTTCAGTATTAAACTTTATCTGAATTGTCGTTGTCTTCAACCTAATTCTTCATTGGTAATTCTACCACTGAACCAAAATCTTCGTCTTCTTGAACGATTAGACCACAACTCAACGCTCGAGTGGCATACTTTCTTATCTTTGCTGCTGTCAACCCAATCCTTCCGTTGACAATCCTTCTGATTAAATCCTTGTTCTCTGTTCACTTAACGCCTATTTAACGTTCACCTTTTGAACACTAATTCTACGTATAAGTATAACCTGAATTAATCAGCAACACAGTTTAATATCTTTTAGTTTACTAAGAAACAAACAGACAGAACTCAATTCGATTACAACTCAACTAGTCAGCCACACTACTACAGCGAACACACTCGAATTCAAACTTCTCTAGTCAGCATAATTCTTCGCGCCTCTTGACACACCTGTCTTCTGTGCGCCTAAGCGAACTCTAATAATATACATATAGCGCGCCGCTGCCGATGTCGGCCGGCCGCGCGTGTCACTAAGACTAAACGTTATACATCTATCATATATACATATACACGTGAAACTAAAGTAAGCGCACTAAATATATACGCTAACATCTCGCACTGCAAGACTGTACACAAAACTCAGTTCACATTACCTCCTTCCTTTTTCTGGAATTGAGCAAATTAAATTTCAAAATTTGCGAAATTACCAAAATACATGAAACATATATATATATATCTAACTAATTAATGAACAGTCTTACGATTACTTATAACCTTGACAAACAATCAGCAATAACATTCAATCTGCCCTTCTTGTACTTCACCTCAACATCAAAAGTTTGTAAGGCTAACGCCCAACGCACAAGTTTAGCAGACTTAGACATTGACTCAGTCAAGTATGTAAGAGGATTGTGATCAGTAAAAATGAAAATTTTTGATCCAATTATAATTTCTTTTAACTTGTTTAAAGCCCAAACAATAGCATAGGCTTCCTTTTCCACAGTAGCCCATCTCTTCTGGGTATCAGTTAATTTCTGACTGATAAATGACACAGGGCGTTCTATTCCCTTGTCGTCCATCTGTGTTAAAACAGCCCCAACTGCAAAGTCACTACTATCGCAGTACAAATTGAATGGTTTTCCCACTTCAAAAACATATAGGCCTAATATTACTTTGGATCGCACAGCCTCTTTAAGTAAATCAAATGCTTGCTGATGTTCAACAGTCCAATCAATCTTATCAGAAACACGTTTACTAGTTAAATCAGATAAAGGTTTCGCAATCTGTGCAAAGTCCTTAATAAACTGTCTGTAATAATTAAAAAATCCAAGCAGTTGCTTAACTTGCTTCTTAGTTTCTGGGATCTTCAAATTAGTCAAACTTTCAATTCTGTCTGGATTCATCTTTATCTTACCAGACCCAACCACATGACCGATAAACCTTACCTCACTCTTACCAAATATGCATTTTTTCAAATTCAAAGTAACGTTATGCAATCGCATTTGCTTCAAAAATGCATCTAGATGCTGCAAGTGAACTTTCCAACTGTCAGAATGCACAGCAATGTCATCAACATACGGTTCTGCAAAGTCACTTATAGGCTGTAAAACTAAATTTATCGCCTTAACAAAAGTTCGGCCTGAATTTATCATTCCAAAAGGAACACGAGTAAATTCATACAGTCCATTATGTGTTACAAAAGCTGTCTTCCATTGATCAGATTGTTTTACAGGACAAGTCCAATAAGCACTTCGACAGTCCAAAATAGAAATCACATTAGACTTTCCAACTTTGTTCAAAACGTCTCTGACAATCGGCATAGGATATTTACAATCCACTGTGAATGAGTTAATGTATCTGTAGTCACAGGCAAGTCTTAAAGATCCGTCTTTCTTTTTAACAATAACCAAAGGGCTTGCCATTCTGCTCGATGATGGTTTGATAATGTTTGTTTTTAACATTTCTTTGATCTGACGTTCCACTTCTGATCGATAAATCAAAGGAATACGATATGCTGCAAATTCCTTTTCACGAAATCCTGGTTTTAGTTCAATTTCATGTTCAACCAATGTACATAATCCGGGTTTTTCTGAAAATCTATCACAGTATTTGTTCAAGACTTTCAACAACTGTTCTTGCTGAGTTACTGTCAAATGGCTAATTTGTTCAGGATCGAGGTTAAGTGAATTCTTGTCATCTTGAACCTCATTCCTCATTGGTAATTCAACCACTGAACCAAAATCTTCATCTTCTTCAACGATTAGACCACAACTTAATGCTCGAGTTACATATTTTCTGATCTTGTTGGCGTGAATTATTCTTCGACCATTTTCACCCATATCGACTAAATAAGAGTACTTTGATCTTCGATGTATGATCGTACATGGACCATGCCATCGAGAAATAAGTTTGTTCGTTGACGTTGGATACAAAACTATGACTTTCTCACCAGCTTCAAATTCTTTGTGCTTTGCTCTCTTGTTATACTGATTCGTGTATTGTAATTGCTTTTCTCGAGAGTAGGATTCTGCAAACAATAATGCTTTCTCCATATTTTCTTTGAGTTCTTTCAAATACTTTTCTGGTTTAACTCCAACATGAGGTGGTAAGTTTATTTCTCTAGTCCAACTCTCTTTTAATATTGCCAATGGTCCTCTCGGAATTTTCCCATAGACAAGCATATATGGTGATACTCCAGTAGTTGCATTCGGCACTTCTCGTAATGCCCACACTGTGAAAGGAATTATCTTGTGCCATTTCCTCGGGTTGTCTATTATCACATGATGGATCATCTTTTTAAATGTCTGATTCCATCTTTCTACTAATCCAGCAGCCTCTGGGTGTCCTGGTGTGTCGAATCGTGGACTACAGCCCATTAAATCGAGAAATTCTCTTGTCAAACTGGCTGTGAAGTTCGTTCCTTGGTCACTTGTAATCACGGACGGCACACCAACGTTCATGAATAGTTCCATCAACGCTTCACACACAGCCTTCGCTGTCAGCGATTTCAATAAAAAGATTGTAGGCCATCTGGTGCACGAGTCCACAATGCATAAACAATACTTGTGACCTGCAGCAGATACTGGATCGATCGGGCCAACGAGGTCCATCGTCATTCTCTTGAAGGCGACCTCTTCTCTTGAGACCGGAGTGATAGGTACTCTATCCATCACCAGACTCCTTGCCTTTAGTTGACACTTCTCGCAAGACTTACAAAATTTCACAATGTCTCTTCTCATCTTTGGCCATACAAAAGATAATTTTATTCGTTCTCTTGTTTTCTCTTCTCCTAGATGTCCTCCAAATACCGATTCATGCGCCAATTCCATCACTTTAATTCGTCTCTCTTTTGGTAACACTAGTTGATATATCGTCTGGTCTAATATCTGATATTTCTTATGCAATAAACCGTTGATCACACAGAATTCAGATTCTTTCTCTTGTGCTAACTTCCACCACGGCTTCAACGATTCATCCTTTCTCTGTTGCTCTTCGAACTTCTTCGAATCGACAATCTGCACCTTTTGTTCTTCATCCATCTCTTCATCTCTATACAAGTCTCCTATCCCCACATCACATTCATTGTCTTCTTCAGTTTCATTTAATGTGCCATTCTCGCATGCAGCCATCTCTTGCTCATTCATCTCTGATGTTACACCATCTCGCGATAAGCTTCGTTGCTCATTACTTTCGTTTTCCTCATCACTTGAACTTTCAGTTTCACTCTTCTCATCAACATCTACCATTTCCTGTTTCCGACTCTGCGCTCTCGTCATTACATTTGCTCGTACACTCACATCTCCTTGTATCGTTTTAATTTTCATCTGTGGTACGGCTTTTAATTCGGCAATTATCTCTGGATGCAACAAGAATCTTTCTGTACTGCCCATCTTTGCAATACTAGCACACATCAAGGTGACATAAGGTGTAAGTGAACACTGGATTTTACGCGGAAATCCCTCTTCTTCCACGTCACTACCACACAGTCTAACATCGACTTTCACTAACTTCGCAGGAATGGCATCTCCTGCCACACATTGCAAATTCACTTTTCCAATTTGTTCCACCTTCATGCCTTCCAGTAATTCTTCACTAATCACCGGAATTTCTGCTCCCGAGTCGCTCAGTGCTTTGACTTTCACTGGCTCTTTACCGTCTACTGCACGAATTTCAACCTCGACATATTGCAAGAACGATTTCTTCAATATTCGATTGTCATCTTTTCCTATGACTTCTCTCTGAATTCCAGCATCCAATAGAATTTCTTTTTGAATACCACATTTCATTACTGACTTTACTTCAGTTTCTTGGTTTTCTTGACCCGCGGTTTGATTATCTGTATCACTAACCACTTGAATCAAATTCACCCTTGTGTGTTCTTGATTTCTGCTAGAACTAGCTGCTGCCACTGGAACTGGACAAAATTTAACCAAATGTTTGTCTGAACCACAGTTGTGACAACGCTTCACCACCATACCTCGTTGTTCATTGCCTTCATATCTCTTATACTGCGTAAACGATGTGTTGCCTTCCCTCTTGGCAAACGGCGCTGACGATTTGTTAAATCCCTGACGACCAAACGTCACTTCTCTGGTCTCATTGGGTACAGGGACATTAGCCTTGACTTCTTTACCTATGAACTGATTCCCTGTTCCTGGATTACTTTTCCACTTTCCACTCTGGCTTTGGTTTACGGAACGTTGAGAAGGATAACTGTTTATATTTGGGATCGCAAACCCAATTCGATTGTTTACATGAATGTCTGCTAAGTCTGCCACTGCACTAGCTTGAAGCAGCACTTATTAAAAGAATTTAAGTTGACTTCGAGAGAATACAGAGCCAGATTTGTGGATGCTAAGAAGACAACAGAAGAGACTTATACGATGTTTACGGCAAGACTGAAGCACCTTCAGTCTTGCCGTCAGTTCCTTCCTTCGACAATACAAACTGTAGTGGACCTGGCGGTAAACATTCTTTCAGCTTATCCGCTACCAGCAAATCAAAGAGCGTATCATACTCTCTGTTCACGTTTCGACTTCTCACGTAATAGTTTAGCAAGTTCTTCAGTCTTGCCGTAAACATCGTATAAGTCTCTTCTGTTGTCTTCTTAGCATCCACAAATCTGGCTCTGTATTCTCTCGAAGTCAACTTAAATTCTTTTAATAAGTGCTGCTTGACTCTATCATAATTGTCTAGATCATCGTATGACAATCTATTCAGAACGGTTCGAGCTTTCGGCGTCATCAATGGTAGTAATAATTTAACCCAAAACGGCTTTTCCACAGCAAAACTGCGAAATGCGTTCTCGACTGTTTCAAAATATAATGGCACCTCCATCATATCAGTTGGCATTTGAGGCAATACATGCTTCATTGCATCACCTATTTTCTTAATTTTTGACACCAAAGTTTCACTTTCTTGCTGTTTCCTTCTTTCTGCTTCCCGTTCTTCTCTCATTTGCGTTTCTTTCAATGTCAATTTTGATTTCTCCAGTTTCAGACGTTCCTGTCTTTCTGCCTCTGCCTTTTCCAAACTTTCTTTCTGAAATTTGAGTTCTTCTTGTCTGATCTGTTCTGCACGTTCCAACTCTAACGTTCGCGCTTTTTCTTTTTCTTCTTCACGCATTCTCTTTGCTTCAATCTGTTGCTGACGAACCTCTTCATCACTTTTTCTAGCTCTTTCAAATTCAATCATCTGCTCCAGTCTTCTTCTTTCAGCATCTTCTCTATCTCGTTTCAACTGTTCTAATTGAATCTCAAACTGATGCTTTTGCAATTCCAGTTCTGCCTTACGCACTTGTTCTGCTTTATCTTCTCTCTCTCTCTCTGCAGGCGCAATTCTTCTTGCCTTACAAGTTCTGCTTTCTCTTCTTTATCTCGCTGCAAGCGCAATTCTTTCTCTTCTTTCTCTCTCTGCAAGCGCAATTCTTCTTGCCTTGCAAGTTCCGCTTTCTCTTCTTTCTCTCGCTGCAAGCGCAATTCTTCTTGCCTTGCAAGTTCCGCTTTCTCTTCTTTCTCTCGCTGCAAGCGCAATTCTTCTTGCCTTGCAAGTTCCGCTTTCTCTTCTTTCTCTCTCTGCAGACGCTCTGCTTTCTCTTCTTTCTCTCTCTGACGACGCAATTCTTCCTGTCTTATCTCTTTCTCTTCTTGTCTCCGTTTCTCCTCCCTATCTTTCTCTTCTTGTCTCGTCATCATCATCCACTGCATCAACATCTCCATAGACATAGGCGCAGGAGGTTTTTCAATAGCCTTTTCTACGGCACCACCAACTGCACCTTCTTCTTCGACTTCTTCTTTAACCCACACATCGGCGAGTTCCTGCATCATGTCACCACGTGACATACCTTCTAATTGTTCTTCTTTAAAACCGGCTTTCAACAAACGCTGTTTTAGCCTTTCCGTAGACATCTTCTTAATATCTGCTTGTCTTTCAGCACTTAGTTTCTCCATCTTACTTGTTTACTTTGGTGATTTCTCTTTTCAAAGAAGTCACGGTTTTTCTTGTTGTGTGAATCGATAAACAAACGGGATTTCTTTTATATTTGTTCGTGGAAAACAACGAAATTTTTATACCGTTTCTCGTGTTCCACCGTCGATGATATCGTAAACTCGTCACACAGCACACAACGCGTAGATTCTTCTAACACCGTCGTAGATTCTTCTAACACCGTTGTAAATTCTTTTATCACCGTCGTAGATTCTTCTATCCGCCGAAGGAGGTGATAACGTGAATTTTAATCCACCGTGAGTATTTATTCCACCGTGAGTATTTATTCCACCGTGAGTATTTATTCCACCGTGAGTATTTATCCACCGTGAGTTCTTATCCACACCGACGCTGCCACCAATAATGTCAACCCAATCCTTCCGTTGACAATCCTTCTGATTAAATCCTTGTTCTCTGTTCACTTAACGCCTATTTAACGTTCACCTTTTGAACACTAATTCTACGTATAAGTATAACCTGAATTAATCAGCAACACAGTTTAATATCTTTTAGTTTACTAAGAAACAAACAGACAGAACTCAATTCGATTACAACTCAACTAGTCAGCCACACTACTACAGCGAACACACTCGAATTCAAACTTCTCTAGTCAGCATAATTCTTCGCGCCTCTTGACACACCTGTCTTCTGTGCGCCTAAGCGAACTCTAATAATATACATATAGCGCGCCGCTGCCGATGTCGGCCGGCCGCGCGTGTCACTAAGACTAAACGTTATACATCTATCATATATACATATACACGTGAAACTAAAGTAAGCGCACTAAATATATACGCTAACATCTCGCACTGCAAGACTGTACACAAAACTCAGTTCACAGCTGCCGTGAATTATCTTTCGACCATCTTCACCCATATCGACTAAATAAGAGTATTTCGATCTTCGACGAGTGACATACATGGACGGTCCTAGAGCATTTCGGCGCCGGACAATTCGGGGCGGACAATTAGGAGAATATCTAAAATTTTTATTCAAAGCTAAATTGCAGTGAAACCCAATCATGCTATAACAGGTAATCTTACAGGTAATCTAAGACCACACTAGCGTGCATAATAAAAAAGAGTCACGAATGAAAAGTTTAAATAGTTGTCCAAGCGTTGTCTGAAAAACGTAATTACATGTAATTAACTTAATCTAATAAGTTAATGTTGTGGCTGCATCTTCGCAAGTAAGCAATGCATGCGTAGTTTACGTAATCTAAGACCACCGACGATCCTGATCCCTATATATCTTCTTTCTCACAGGAGGATTCTCGCATGCAATTAGACGCCCGATGTTCACTCGGCTGATATTCTCTTCCTGTTACAGTTTGACTACTAATCACGGCAGATTTAGATGGGTGATTCTAATTGACCGTACAAATGCATTAGGCCAAACCACTGAAGATCAGAGAACGATTGTTTGGTGCGACTTGCATTCCATTTCAATTTGTAAATTCACAGAGTTATAAAGATAAATCAATCAATCAATCAATCAATGAATCAATCAATCGGTCCATCAATACACTAAATGGTTGCCAACCAACCAGATGGAGGTCAGAGAACGATTGTTTGGTGCGACTTACATTCGCGCCGTATTGTCAGCATCGAATTGGAAAAAATCCTTAGGTTAGCGATTATAATAATACGCTTCTAGCCGACTTTTGTCCCGTGACTTACACACCTTACTTCTCCGTATACAACCAGACACTTGACGGACGTTTCTAACCGTCTCACGTTGTACGTGACGCTGCGTTCTCCCTCTGAACGTCTGCCGCGTTGCTGAATTCAAACTTGTACCCAACCGTTCCTTGATGACCAGCGTTCAACGTCCACCGATTGTTCTCTGTCAAACACCTTTGACAGAGTTATAATTTAAGCTAATCAAAGACCCTGTCGACTGCGCCAAATGTCGTGTGATTTATTCCCACTAGTCATTCCTCTTAAGCTACACAGACAAACACGGTTACGATCATCATGTCCCACCGTGACACCCACTCGTAACCCGGACTGTTGGAATGGCATTGGGAGAGAGGTGATGCATATATGCTTGGACATCGTCAGCATATTGCTGACCCAGGACCGCATGGAGCGTGGCAAGCCAAGAGGTTTAGAGAATGTATAAGATAGGTCCAGGGACGGAGCCTTGAGGCAGCCCGTACCGTGCAGGGACCGATGAAGACCCAATGGTGCCATGGATCACGCAGAGGGAACGTTCACAAAGATATGAGTTTATTCATTCAAAAAGTCTCCAGACAGGCCAAACAAATTTAAGGCGGCGCTACAAGAAATATTAAAGTAAGAGTCAAACGGTTGTAAACTGTTTAACCACGTGAACAGCAATTTGTGGACACGTGGTCAGCAATTTTGTGTACGGTTACTATTGCGACCGGCACGAATTTTCGCCGATCCCAGGCGAATACAGCCATCTCATAAAATCCTCTTCTTAGCCATCTCATAAAATGCTCTTCTGTTGACCACCATCTGTATGCAGACGACACCCAACTCTTCATTTCCTTTCCCCCTAGCTCTTTCTCCACCTCCATTGCTCAACTACTCGATGTGGTCAACCTAATCTCTAAATGGATGTCCTCCAACCTCCTCTGTCTCAACCCTTCCAAAAAAACTGAATTTATTATCCTTGGCCTTCCAGATCAGATCAAGAAAATCCCCGACCCTTCCATAAACTTACCCACCAGCTCTTCACCTCTCACTTTCACCTCAGACTTACCTGTTTGCAATCTTCCTTAACCTTGAATCCACCCAAATTAAGCGTCTACAACTCATCCAAAATTCTCTCGCCAGAGCGGTCACCAGGACACCTAAGCATCATCATATCACTCCTGTTCTTAAATCGCTCCAGTGGCTGAAAATCCATGAACGAATCCACTTCAAAGTCTTGTCGTTAACCTACAACACACTACAATGCTCCCAGCCAAAGTACCTTCGCGAAATCTTCACTATCTAGCCACCCCAGTCCACCCGTTCATCCATATATCCCACTCTCTCCCGCCCCCCAGTCACTACTCGCCTCAAGTTCTCCAACCGATCCATATCCCAAACTGCACCTAAAACTCTGGAACAAACATCTTACCGAATTCCGCATTTTCTCAGTTCCTCCACCAATACCGCCACTCACTCATCGTGATCTACCTGTGGCTCCTCTACTCGTCACCCCACAGGCTTACCACTGCAAACTGAAAACTCACCTATTCAAGATTTCCTATGCCCTAATCCATCTGATCCTCTGCCTTCCAAGCTATCTCGTCCTCAACCATACCCTCCGTAACAGCTGCTCTGCCTCTCTCTGGACTCTCAAGCAACCGGACTCGGACCACCAACGGACATCGATCTCTGGACAACCCCTCGGATACGTCGCAGCGCTCAAGAATAAGCTGGTGCTTTGCGCTCAGCTCTACAGTGGCGCTTTAGAAAATTGGAGATTACGATTACGATTACGATGGTCCAATATCCCATATTTTATGTTCTCATAAACGTGATAAATAATACAATAATCATCATTAATCCAACTTCAGTTTTATGTCTATCGATTATCCAGTTTCAGTAATATTTTCATTGACCATCCAACTTCTAGTGTCAGTTTTAGTATGAAATATTTTCATCGCTCATCCAAGGCAATGTTATCGGCACGGCACTAAAACGTTATATTTTCATCGCCCATCCTTCCAGTTTGAATTTTATTATTTAATATGGTCATCGATCATCCAGCTTCTAGTGTCAGTAATATTTTTTATCGATCGTCCAGTTCGAGTTTTTCTATGAAAAGTTTTTATCGCTCATGCTATGTAAATAATTTCCAACGCTAAACTACGCATTTCTCGCTGTACTTGCCTGGGATCGGCAAAAATGCGACCGGGCACGACCAACCTACGAGAGAGCTTGTAACGAATTTTGAATCAGATAGGTTGAAATATCGGCAACTAATGTGTCGTTTCTTGAACATTCGGACGTCAGGAATTGCGAAATTGTTGCGATGTAATCCATCAGATGCGATATAACTTGCCCAAAAATTTGTGGAATCGAGTTGTGTAGTTCGATAGCCGAATGGATAAGGCGCAACGATTGCGATGGCGCTTTAGTTGACTCGTCTGAACAGAACTGGAGCTACGGTTAAGTAGATTTACGTCCGCTGAATTCACAGACAATAAAACGTCCCGGAATGAATTTTATCTATAATTCAGTACGTAGAATTTGCTATTTCAATTTTCCAATAATTAAAAAGTAAACTAGAAATAGCAATATCAATAAATATGCAGCAGCACTGCACAAAATTGACAAATCCGCGCTCAGTGTAATCTTATGAGTAGGCTATGGCTACATTCTGCAAAAGAGACTGATCGTAATCGTAATCTCGAAACTTCTGAAGCGCCACTCGAAGGCCAAGCGCAGGGCACCAGCCTATTCACGAGCGCTACGTCAGATCAGAGGGGGTTTCCAGAGAATGGTCTAAAAGAGGTCCAAGTCCGATTTCCAGGGTACCAGATTGGGAGGTTTCCAGAGAGTGGTCCAAAAGAGGTCCAAGTCCGATTTCCAGGAGGCCAAACCAAATCAAATGGGGTTTCCAGATAGTAGTCCAAAAGAGGTCCAAGTCCGATTTCCAGGGTACGAGATCAGGGGGTTTCCAGAGAATGGTCTAAAAGAGGTCCAAGTCCGATTTCCATGGTTCCAGATTGGGAGGTTTCCAGAGAGTGGTCCAAAAGAGGTCCAAGTCCGATTTCCAGGAGGCCAACCCAAATCAAAGGGGGTTTCCAGATAGTAGTCCAAAAGAGGACCAAGTCCGATTTCCAGGGTACCAGATTGGGGGGTTTCCAGAGAGTGGTCCAAAAGAGGTCCAAGTCCGATTTCCAGGAGGCCAAACCAAATCAAAGGGGGTTTCTAGAGAGTAGTCCAAAAGAGGTCCAAGTCCGATTTCCAGGGTACCAGATCAGGAAAGGCAGAGCAGCTGTCAAGGCGGGTGTCGTTTACGGCGACAATAATTGGAAGGCGGGGTAGTTAGATGTGTCAGGGTAGGAGTATTTGAAAAGGTGAGACTTCAGTTTTGAGTGGAAAGCCCGGGGGTGATAGATAGAGGAACATGAAGATGAGGATGAAGGACGGGCTCCAATGATGATGGAGGCACCCAGAAACTGCGAAATTCAGGGGGGAGATCATTCCAGAGGCGTGGTGCTGTGATGGAAATAGCTCGGTTGGAGAACCCGAGGTGAGTAGTGACTGGGGATCGAGAAAGACTGAGATAGGACGTTGATCGGGTGGAGCTGATATGTCTATGACATCTGTGTAGGCCTACATCATCGCCTAACACATGGCACCGTATTTCAGTTGAGGCACTGCTTATGTGTTGCTCTTTTTCCCTGTGAACATAAGCTGCATGGCTGTCGCGAAATCGCCTGTTTGGGCGTTGTAGAAATTTCGAGATTACGATTACGCAGGAACGTGGCGAAACTTCCGGGGGGCGAATCTTCCCGGGGGCGAAATGTCGGGGGCGAATCTTCCGGGTGCGATTCTTCCGGGGGCGAAATTTCCGTATCCCATAACATAACATATCAGTTCAGACAAGTCAATAGTAAAGAAATTGATCTAGAGGCCTATCCTACCTAGTCGAGCACTAATGAAAATGATTTCTACATTTATTTATTACCTACATAGCCTCCCTATTCGTAGTAGATTCCTCCAGTTCTGTTGATCCGTAGTTCTCGTCATACGTTCTCGAGTTACTGCGGAGCCTCGAAGACGGCGATGTTGCGCTTGAAGGACTAGCTTGTGTAGCTGGTTGAAGACCTGCTTCTCCTTGTTTGATCTCGCCGTAAAGTTCACCAAACAAGTGTCGTTCAAACAAAGATTGTTCTCACAACAACTAGGAATATTAGATTCCTAAACTTAGTTCGTGTTCCTCTAACGACGAGCGTAAAGTACAAGTTCTGCGATGGCTTAGAGAAAGATCAGAACACCGATACGTTTCATTTCGATGCTACCGAAGACTTTCAAATCGATTGAACAGTTCGCTCTTATTCTAGTCAATCGTCACAACTGATCTATTCGACATTTTCGTCAGACTAAGAAATAATCGTCCCTGACTGCTCGACAGACCTCTTTGCTCGTCAGAATCCGGCATTAAGCTGCTTCTTGGTTCCAAACTCCTGCGGTACGCATGCGCCGCAGACGATAATTTTCACTGTCCGTTGCATTCACTTCATCCAACCAGCGTCCGACACCGTGTAACTCATATGCCAGAAAACGGAAACACCTCCAAATTTAAGCTAAAGTTTATGTCCTAACTGTTATGTTTACGACTTTAAGTAAAGCTCCTAAGGTTTATAATCAAACACTTTTATTATATATCAACTGGGTAGTCCATCGGCTTAATATGTCAAAAAAATAACGAGAAGAAATATTTTTGGTAGAATCTTGGCAATGATGTTTAAATTAATGATATGATAGTTCTGGAGCAGAAAAATCCTCTTGCCAATTTTTCTAACATGGTTTACGCCCCATAGCGGACGTTTTATTAGCATGACGTCATATCCTCGCCTTAAAACTGCCAATTAGTCAGGCAGCTTGGTGTAAAAATTGCTCACTTGAAGTTGGAAGCATGAAATTTGACATATGGTAACAACATATGACGAAGAAACATTTTATCTATAAGGTTATCACAGATTTGCCTTCTGGCCTCAGTGGCAGCCATTTTCCAAAATGGCCGACCGAAATTAGAGATTCTTCAATGTCTCAGCTTCTAGTTCGCTTAGAATCGCAATCTTGGTGTCTAAACATACATATTTATGGGCAAGGATTTCAATAGAACTAATTGCAATCAATTACCCATAAGAGAATAGCTAATTGTGGTAGCCATCGTGAAGTTAAGGTGGCCTGTAAGGGGCAGTACGGTGCAAATTATGAACTAATTGCTCATAAACTGATAGAAGCATGAAATTTGGTAAATAGTATGAACATGACCTAAGGGAATTTTGTAGCTATAGGGCCATCGTAGATTTGCTTTCTGGCCTCAGTGGCAGCCATTTTCCAAAATGGCCGACCAAAAATAGAGGTTTTCAGTATCTCAGCTTCTAGTTCACTTGAAATCGTGATCTTGATGTCTAAACATACGCATTTAGGGGCAAGATTTCCAGTAGAACTAATTGCAATTACATACCTACAAGATAAAAACTAATCGTGGTAGCCATCTTGAAGTTAAGTTGACCTTAAAATTATGATAATTTTGGTTGTTAAGCGTTGTTAAGCGTAGCAAGGGAACTAACCATTTCTGAAACTTGTTGTGGTGTTCATGTTCATGTGGAAATAAAACAAAATATGGTATATCAGCAATTCAGCATGTTATTAATTAATGTTCTCATGAATGTATGTTGAACAATATTAGGCCTACAGGTAGTCCATATATCGGAACCAGTGTCCAGACAAAGCACTGCCCACAGAGTTATATAACATTGCCAACGTCGTTCACGGTCACGTAGGCCTCTACACCGACAGAGACCAGTACACCGTCTAACAGCTATCACACATTTGCACTGTCCCCTACAGTCCTTTTCGCAGACACGTCTGATCAGCAGTTGTGTCGAGAAGCTGAAGCATGTGTTGTCCACTTCACTTCCCAGCCTCCTTCGATCGTTTGCAGCCACCCCATTCACCTGGACATGGTATCTTAGGAACAGCTACGAACATTTGTGCCCAGACATGACCTGTCTGGTAGGCAGTTCTCGGTATGTACCACAAGTGCAGTGTGAGTTGGTACAAGGCCATCCACTGGTCTGCCTTTCTGTGAGAACAGCTGCTTCCGTGCTTCATTCACCTTCTCCTCACTGCCCGCACGGTAATACAGAAGAACTACAATGCGCTCCAGTACATCGAGCTGATCATCAACGGAGTTGGCAGTTGATGCTAAGGTGCTGAAGTCTGGGTTAACATAGTTGAATATCTTCCAATTGTCCCACACAGTCCTTTTTCCACAGCCAGCAACGGATGATACTGTGTCACATCTGCTAAATGCGTGTAGGAAGGGCAAGGTTACGCACTTCTCTGGACCAAGGTCTCTGCTTTGGTTCGGTGGTGCCTTGAGGGCCTGGCTCTCCCTTACCTTCGAGAACTTTGCTGCTCCACTGTGGCTGTCCAGCGTCGTGGTTCAACTCGCTCTGTAGCGCAGGCTGAGCTCCTTGTCCCCGCGCACGGACTGCTCCCTGGCGGTGACCGGAAAAAATGGTACGGACAAAATGGTGTTGACAAAATGGTATAAGGACAAAATGGTATTGGACAAAATGGTACGGACAAAGTGGTACGGACAAAATGGCACGGACAAAATGGTACAGATAAAATGGTAGGCCTACGGACAAAATGGCATAGATGCAATGAGCTAGCGCTATATAAAGCGATTAAGATATAGCTAAATTTAGAAGCGGGATCAACGATTAAAATGTAAATAAAACTAAATCCCGCTTTTAGTTTAATTTACATTTTAATCGTTCATCCCGCTTCTAGTTTAAATGACATTTTAATCGTTCATCCCGCTTCTAGTTTAAATTATATTTTAATCGTTCATCCCGCTTCTCATTTTAGCTATGTTGTAATCGTTCATAACGCTATTAACCTTAGTTATATTTTACCGATATTTTAGCTATATTTTAATCGTTCATCCCGCTACTAATTTTAGCTTTATTTTAGTTATATTTTAATCGGTGATCCCGCTTCAAGTTTAATTTATATTTTAATCGTTAATTCGGTTCTAGTTTAATTTACATTTAATCGTTGATCCCGCTTCTAAATCTAGCTATATCTTAATCGCTTTATAAGAGCGCTAGCTCATTGCATCTATACCATTTTATCCGTACCATTTTGTCCGTGCCATTTTGTCCAATACCATTTTGTCCTTATACCATTTTGTCCATACCATTTTGTCCGTACCATTTTGTCCGCTACCATTTTGTCCTAGAACCCTATCCGGCAACACCGTGCCTTCTCTGTTTCTCGCGCAGCGATCTGGAATGGGCTCCCAGTAGCGCTGCGCCTGATACCGATTGAGTGCTCTTCTCTGTACCACTCTTGCCTTAAAACTGTCTTGTTTGACCGGGGTAGGACTGGGAGCACTCCTGAGTAGATAACCTTGAAGTAGAGCCCTGCGCCGACTTAACAGTGTCGGCGGCGGCGCGACGGTTATTGTGGGCCGGCGGCGGCGCGCCGCCGATCAACAAAAATCGGCTGCGGCTGCGGCTGCGGCGCGGCGTGCCCTCGTCAGAATACGTGATAAGTATGAGTCACTATGAACAACCGTTTGCCATGTGACCATTCAAGAGGGCCAATTTCTCAAAAGCCATTGCGAGCTCACTGTTAACGCCACTGCCTCTGAGCCATCTGTAGAGAGGCTTTGCAATATTTTTTTCTCTCTCTCTCTCTCTCTCTCTCTCTCTCTCTCTCTCTCCTCTTGATATTAATAGCACTTATGAACTCTTCTAACCTAACAAATTAAGCAAAACATTTACACTATTGTAATAAGACGACATACATCAAAGAATATAATCAATCAATTTTAGATTTTTTATAGAAGCTATTCAACATGAAAGCAACGAATGCGGTACAGTATTGTACACGTACAAAGACATTCATATTGCTTTTGTTGTCAAGGTATTAAGGAAATGGCAACAGGAAAAGAAGTATCAAAACATTGGCTACTTGTAACAAGATATTGCTTTAAATGACTGTGTGTATCATGGCACAAAGACAAGATCATAAAAGTATAAGTAAAAGGAATTTGGTCAGGAACACCATGCATTTTTGGTATCAAGATAAAGACCGCACACATAGTAATCAGCTATGATCACTCTTTATCTTCATCATTAACACACGAATTCCAAGGAATCAAGAGCGCCTTCCTGCTATTTCTTAGAATACTTTAACTGTTTACTAAAACACTTTTTTTTAGATATATTTGTCAGCTGATCTAACATCTAGGAGAACTGTTAAATAGCCAACAGAAAAAATTCTGTTATATTGTGTTTATAGTTATTTTAGGTCGTCTTTTTTCTTTCTTCTCAACAGCTATAATTATAGCCGAGGGTTTATGGTTTAAGGCCTAGATCCCATGGCAGGGCTTTACCGCAAGCCGACAACAGCATGAGAAAAACCTTTATTGTCAGAATGCTGTATACTTGCTAACCAACTGGACCTATGCTATATATATATATACACATGTTATGGTTAATGCTATGTATATACATATTAGGGTGGAGTGAAAAAAATAAAAATTCTAGAAAACGATCGTAATAGTGATGGATAGTTGCCTTTGGTATAGTTAGTTATTGTGCAAAATATTTCTTTTAAATTCGTTTGGGAAGATGTGCCCCAACGAGGTCTAAAATTTGAAAATTTTTGAAAAAATGTCTAATTTTTAAAATTTTCGAATTTAAAAAAAAAATTTCACACACTAATTGTAATAGTGCTTAGCATTAATTATAACGTATTTAATAACCATGCAAGAGAAAAAAAATTAAATCTGCCTTCTAAGATGTGCCCCAAAGAGTTTTAAAATTTAACATTTTTCACAAATTTGTCAAATTTTGTAAGAATTGTATAAATAAAAAAAAATTTAAACGCAAACTGTAATAGTGTTTAAGCATTTAATTATGATGTATTTAATGACCATGCGAAATAAAATTAGTGAATGATTGTATGATAGCAATAGTAAATAAACACTAAACAATAAACAACCCCAACAGACTATACTTGTTAATCACTGAAAAGTGAGTTAATACTTATTTTATTCCATTGATTTAACTCGATTGAAATTCTGCTTTTGTATTAAAACAAGGCATTAGTTCCCGTGTTTCCAATCTGGCAAGGATGAAACCAAGTCTAGATGTTTGCCCAACCACAGCAGAAGATGCCTCAGTAACAAGTTTAACAGAGCGCTCATTGCTCAACCGATTGTTTGTGGCATGGAAATTCTGGAAAATCATTTGTAGCAAATTTAAGTTCTGGAATAGATTTTGATATAGAGCCAAAGTCTTGCAAAACAGCTGAAGCGAACGATATCGCTGATCGATCCGACATTGCATATCTGTCACACGCTCTTGTAAATGCCGGCAACTTTTACGCAGTTGTAGAGATGGAGATAATTGCTTCATATGGAGAATGGAATGTTGACATGAAGACCGTTCCATCAGTAGATTCATTCTCGATAGTTTCATCATGATCAGAATTATATGTTTCATTTTCTGTGTTAGATCCTGACGAATTATCTGCTGCCATTCAGCTTTGCCATCATCGGTTCCTTAATATTTGCTTACTTTTTACCTTCTTGTACTTTTCGTTAATACTTTTCCTGAAGATCTTTTGGAAGCAGTAATAAAGGGATATTGTTCTCAATCTCTGGCCAGACGTGATCAAGGTGCTGTGTCGCACTGCATATGAATTACCACAGCTAATCGAATCCTGCATCTGTATGTTGCAAGTGAATGCGCAACAGACAATCCGAAAATATTGGCAACATACGCTGTAAGAGTGTATGCTCCGAAGTGGTTTTGCATCAAAATGAAACCCTCGAGCAAATATGGTTCTATGCTTCTTTGGCATACAATCTCCAGATCACAGGCTGTTATCGACCCGGTAATATAACAAAGTCGATTTTTCGGACATCCAGTAAGCATCCTTCTTGGAATGATAACTGACACTCGGAAGCATATCCGTGCTCTAGGGCTACGCAGAATCTTGCGATCGAGAAATGAATGTCACCAGGCAAACAGAATACGTGAATTTTCTATTCCAGAACTTAGTTTTTGTTGCAAATGATCGATTTGATTGATCTGCAAAACGTAAATGCAACAGAACCACCGGTCATTTACACACTTTCCAAAGCTGATCTTGAAGAATCTATCGCAAGTGAGTGTGTGCCAACACAGAATTTTCCAGAATGTCCATGCCACAAACAATCGTTTGAGCGCTCTGTAAAACTTGTTACTGAGGCATCTTCTGCTGTGGTTGGGCAAACATCTAGACTTGGTTTTATCCTTGCCAGATTGGAATCACGGGAACTAATGCCTTGTTTTAATACAAAAGCAGAATTTCAATCGAATTAAATCATTGGAATAAAATAAGTATTGACTCACTTTTCAGTGATTAACAAGTATAGTCTATTGTTCAGTGTTTATTTAATATTGCTAACATACAATCTTTCACTAATTTTATTTTGTATGGTCATTAAATACATCATAATTAAATGCTTAAACACTATTACAGTTTGCGTTTAAAATTTTTTTAAAGTTTATACAATTCTTACAAAATTTGACAAATTTGTGAAAAATGTTAAATTTTAAAACTCTTTGGGGCACATCTTGGAAGGCAGATTTAAAAAAAATTTCACTTGCATGGTCATTAAATACGTTATAATTAATGCTAAGCACTATTATAATTAGCGTGTGAAATTATTAAAAAATTTAGAAAATTTAAAAAAATTTGACATTTTAAAAAAAATTGTCAAATTCTAAACCTCGTTGGGGCACATCTTCCCAAACGAATTTAAAAGAAATATTTTGCACGATAACTAACTATACCAAAAGGCAACTATCCATCACTATTACGATCATTTTCTAGAATTTTTATCTTTTTCACTCCACCCTAATATATATACCAATGTATGTTTGTTTATTAACTTTAGAAGATATTTTTAACAGACGTTGTTGCACCAGAGTGCTGTTTGGCAGCTGGATTAATAAAGAATACACTTACTTACTTACTTACTTACTTACTTACTTAATTACTTACTTACTTACTTATGTCCCATTTCACAGTCATCAGCATGCAAGTGAACTTATGTGTGCTGTGATAGCTGCAAACGTCAACTCGAATTGGTGACGTCATAGGCTCATAGCATTGACGTCACCAATTGGTATTGCCGATCAAGTTTCGCAAAGAAACCCAGACAAATAAAAAGAAGTAAGCACAAGATAATAATAATAATAATAATAATAATAATAATAATAATAATAATAATAATAATAACGGAGGCAGCGGCGTGGAACTCGATTTTATGAGTGAACAGAACCTTGACATAATAATAATAATAATAATAATAATAATAATAATAATAATAATAATAATAATAATAATAATAATAATAATAATAATAATAATAATAATAATAATAATAATAATAATAATAATAATAATAATAATAATAATGGGCCCTGTCAACCCCTCAGGCGCCGCATTCATCAGCGATATAGGTAGTCGCCTTTCTACCATCAGTGGCGAAAGGCGTGAGGCTTCGTTTCTCTTCCAGCATCTATCCATTTGCATACAACGCTACAACTCAATTGCTTCCAGAGCCTCCGGACGCGAGGTTTGATTTTCCAGACATTGTCCCCTGCTCGCAACATAATTTATTTCTATTCCTGAGGGACCATTGATACCTCTGGAAAAAAAATAATAATAATCTTTATTAATGCAAACTGACAAGTACGCCGTAATATTACTTTGAAACATAACAGTACAATCAAAGTGCCCACTGTTATTTCGCACTAAAGTTACACTGTATCACGGAATCATGGAAAACATGAAAAATGCAACAATAACAATTAAACACATCAGACTGGCATCGGCGGCGCGCCGACGAATTGTCGGCGGCGGCGGCGGCGCGCCGACATAAAAAAATCGGCGGCGACTACGAATTGCCGGCGGCGCGGCGCGGCCGGCGCAGGGCTCTACCTTGAAGGGGTGCTATATAAGACCTCTGTAATAAATAAATGAAATGCTGAGCTGCTGAACTGCTGTTATGGCTAACACCGTTATGAAACTAGCCACACTTGGTTAGCTCGTTACAAAAGTGCACAAAATGCGACCTTTATGCCAGGTGAAGATGGTGGGAGGCGGATCGGTCGGCAGCAAAACGGCAAACAGTGGACTGGTTAGGAAGCCGTGATTTTTGAAAACATAATATAAAATGCATCATTTTTTAAGCCATCATAACTTCTATATGGCGGCTTAGGCGGTTTGGGACTTTTAAAGCCACGAGAGCGTTATGGCCGCTTCAAAGGGAGTGTTTTGAAGGCACGAGAGCCTTTTGGTGGTTTTAAAAAGGGAGTGATTTAAAGCCGTGAGCTAATTTTGGTGGCTTTAAAAAGGGAGGGTTTTGAAGCCGTGAGAGTTAATTTTGGTGGCTAGTGGGGTGTGCCCAAACCATGGGAGTCTTTTGTGGATTGAAAAGGGTGTTCTGAAACCCATATTTACAACCTACTTATGTATATATATGTATATCATTAGGCATGTATGTATATATGTATGATTGGATGTATGTGTGTACGTATGTACCTATGTATATATATATGTATGTATGTATGCATATATATATATATGTATGTAACTATATAAGTATGTGGACACTTACTTTAACGCATTTTCAGTACCTCACAAAAGCTCTGCCTGCGCCAATCTATATGACATCAAATGTTTTTAGCAGAAATGTTATAAACAAGCAAGTAAGGTACAGAAACCTAAAAGTCACCACTTTCGGGCCCACCCATACACGTAGAGCCAATAGATCCTCATCCATAGTTAACAGGTGACATGATGTTCGGATTCTCCGAACAAAACGAACAAAGTCTGTATTTTTCCACTGAACGCTATGCATAAACTTGAGGAACTCTTCGAACTGAAGCTCGAACGATCGATAACTTTGGAAGGTCACATTTTATAGACTTCATACAATTTAAACAACGCAAAGAATACCACACTTCTCTACGAGTTCGTGTGAATTGTAATGCTCGTCAGTCCGCTGAGTCATCTCGTCCAATGCATTCGTCTCTCGCAATCGTCCAAAGCTTGACACCTGGCGTTCAATGTTAGCGGGTCTACCCATAATGCCTTGTCCTAAAGACGCTGTATTTGTGCCCTCTGGGTTCTTCTACAATCAATAAATAAATAAATCAATCAATCAATCAATCAACTTAACATTTATATAGCACCCATTCAAGGCAACCATTCACGGCCCGACTTCTTCGAAAGAGAACAGTCTCTAGAGCAGAGAAGAAAGCGGTGGACTGGTCTCGAGGAAGAGACCGCAACTCAACTGGAAACCCATTCCACATTGTGGGTCCAACGACGGAGAAAGCGCGCTGCTGGATAGTAGCGGTGCGTGCGGAAAGAACAGAGAGATCACCACGGGTGGCAGAGCGAAGAGAGCGGTGACCAGGTGGAGCAGAGGCGCGAGAACAAAGCTCGCGCAGATAGGAGGTAGCACGGCCAAGCTGACATTGCAAGACAATGGAGGCAACCCGGTAGACAATGCGCTGCGAGAGTGGTAACCAGTGGAGGACATCTCGCATGTATTCAGAGACATGACCGAATTTAAGAATGCGCCCGACCAAGCGTGCAGCGGAACGCAGAACCCGCGGACCTACTTTAAAGGTAAATGATTTAATGCATAAATTATAGTGACCTACATCTTAATATGACGCACATCTGCTGGTTGACAGGAGAATCGCGATTTGCAACGTAGGCCCTATATTGGCAACAAAAGAAAAGGAGACTGCCATTGTGTGATCATCGTCGAAACTCAATAGCATTGAGTTCGTAAATTTTTTCCTTGACACGTCCGAACTCCTCTTGATATTGTTGATCAGCTGTCGCTGAATGGGTCGTAAGCAACAGCTGCCGTCTGTATTTGTTATCGTAATCGTAATGGTAAATTTTTACAGCACATCGACGAGAAAACACTGACATGCTGTTCCATTTCGATAATACAAGACCACAAAGAAATGATGATATATTCGTTTATTCATAAATGCATGGTGTCACACCGCACCATGGTACAGCTGATAATGAGGGAATAAGAGATGGTAAACATACTAGACTAGGTGAGTAGAAATGACAGATAAATTATATGGAGAGAAGATGCACATACGCATTCTGGCTGCCTGTGAGGTGCTTAACTCTCATAGCAACTGCTAACTTTAAAAGTCTGCAGCACCAGCTACGCTGCTATAAGTGATGGTAAGTGTTGCAACGTCGAAGATATTTGAGTCTGAAGCAAAGGGCAGTCATCAGTGGACATGCAAGCTGGCAGCCGCACGATGATCCAGCCAGCAGGGCCGGGCAGGCTCTTCGTTGAAGGCTAACGTTGGAATGGGTCTCTGAGTCCCTGGGCCGAGCAGGGATGGGTCTCTGAGTCCCTGGGCCGAGCAGAATCCAGGACGCCTGGTGTCAGTAGTTGGAAGCACTCCGAGCGCCCCTGTCCGGTGGGCATTGATGTTGGATGACTGAGGCAGGGAGACATCAAAGTTGCCCCAGTCTCGTATGCGTCTCTCGTTGGTCGACGGTTGTCGTCATAAACCACGGAAGACTCACTTGCCCATCGGGCCAACGAAGATGTTACATCGAAGGGATGGGCTTGTTATAGTACAGACGATACGCAGACAAAATGTATTCAAAAGTCTCGAAATCATCAACCAAACCAGCAAACAACACCGGAGCACGTACCCATAACAAGGAAAGTCCATCGTGTCCGAAAAAACTGAACCTAATTTTGCTAATGACTAAATAATCCGATCAAGAAACAGCGGCGTCAAAACGACGACCGACTTATAATAGTCTAGGCTTGGAATATAAAAAAGGCTCTAGAAATCACTCTCAGAAGCAAATCATATAACAATTTGATAACCGGCGTTTCTAGACTAATTTTACCCTGCTGAAAACGAAAATCGCGGTTAGCAAGCTGGATTTTTAGCGGTTGCATGGAAAAACAAGATGGAGGCCAAAATGGCGGCCACTATCTTCATATGGCTATAAGTAGTCATGTATGTGATGTAAACATGATCTTAGAGTCTAAATTAACAGTTTCGGGGTCAAGGAATGCGAAGGAACTAAAGACAAATATATAGCACTGCCAGAAAACAAAATGGCGGACACAACGGCGGCCAATTATCTTCAAATGGTTATAAAACGAAATGGCGGACAAACTGGCGGTCAGTCTGGAGTAGTTAAGTGTTTTCTTGGTCAAAGCATACAAAGGAAGTAACATTCTATATCATTCAGTGATGTTATTACAGTTTAACCATCATTATTTACATGACATTTTTAGTAGCTTGTGATTGCTCTTTGACCATTTTATACATTACGTACACAATATTCGTGTTTCATGACTTGACTAAAGATATTTCAAGCATTGTTGCAGTCAATGCAATTGCACATAAGTGTACATGGCAAATTCACATTTCGACTGTAGCAGCGCTTGGTGTTACACTCATTTGCCTCTGAATTCCCCACGCTCTTATCGTCAACTAACCTGGTTCAACACGTCACATTTCCTACCCACTGTCATAACCACACACTTGACCTCATCATCACATCATCTTTCTCTAAGTTATCGCCAGATATCTCTTTCTCATTTGATACACCTTCCGATCATTACCCCATTTTCACACGCCTTAACACACAACCTACCCAACGTCCTGATCCCGTCTCTCATTCTTTCCGCCGCATCAGCTCCATAAACATTGAAGTCTTCAAACAAGATCTTTCCTCTTCAGAACTCGTTCTAAATCCTTCATCCTCTCTCGACGACCTGCTGTCTTCCTACAACACCACTCTCTCTTCGCTCCTAGACAAACACGCTCCTATCATTACCAAATCCGGCTCTTACTCTTACAACCCTTGGTACAAATCCTACCTCCAGGCCTTCAAATCTTTCCGTCGACGCCTTGAAAGCACTAACAAACGAGCCCGTGATCCTCAAATGCTCTCCGCCCTAAAAGCTGCCACAAATTAATACCACAACCTAGTGGCCACAGCCAAAAAGAGGTTTTACTCCTCATTAGTTCATTCTCGATCCGCTAATCCTCGTCTTCTCTGGAAAACCATAAACAACCTACTTCATCGGAACTCCTCCAGTCCACTCCCAAACTCTCATCCATCTTCTTCAATAGCTGAGTCATTCCGCTCTTTCTTCTCGGGCAAAATTTCTACCCTCCGCCTCTCTCTCCAGTCACTTCTTTCCAAAACCACCATCGAATCACCTTCAGACGCTCCTTCCTCTACTCATGACTCTCCGCCTTCCCCTCCTCGATCATCAATTTCTGCCTTCAAACCAGCATCAGTGGCTGATGTCTCCCATATGTCACAATCTCTTCCAAACAAGCAGTGCGAATTTGATCCTATACCTACCTCCTTACTGAAAGACTGTGCATCTATCCTTGTTCCCATCATCACCAAAATAATCAACCTCTCCTTATCTACTGGCAATTTCCCCCTCCTTTTCAAACACTCTTTAGTCACTCCACTCCTCAAGAAACCGTCATTGGATAAAGAAATCCTTTCCAACTACCGACCTGTTTCCAACCTGTCATTCATCTCTAAGCTAAGTGAACGCATAGTCCTATATCGAATCAATGAGTACCTGACTTCCAACTCACTTCTTAACTCACACCAGTCTGGTTTTACCAACCGCCACTCTACTGAAACCCTACTCACTTCCATCTACAATAAACTCCTTACCGCCATCTCTCATCAACAGGTCTCCTGTCTCTGCCTTCTTGATATTTCTGCAGCCTTTGATACCATTGACCACAACATCTTACTCCAAAAACTGTCAACCTGGTTTGGTTTTACTGACACTGCTCTCCTCTGGATTGAGTCATACCTCTCTTCCCGCTCGTTCTCTGTAAAAACGGAAACCTCATCCGAATCATGCACTCTCACCTGTGGTGTTCCACAAGGTTCTGTTCTTGGGTCCCTTCTGTTTATCCTCTACACAACTCCTCTCAACTCACTCATTAGAGCATCTTCAGTTCATCATCACCTTTATGCTGATGACACACAGCTAGTCATCTCTTTCTCTCCAAACAGCTTCTCCCACTCCATAGATCAGAGGTTCTCAAACGGTGGTACGCGTACCCCTAGGGGTACGCCAGGTGTCGCTAAGGGCTACGCGAAAAAATTGAAAAACAAAATTTCTATAAGTTTATTCCCATGTTTCTTTGATTAGCTGTTGACTATATTGAAGTCACTATTCAGAGCAAATAATTAGTATACAAGTGACTACAATACTGCATAGTAGAATTATTATTTTAAAACCAACAATGGATAAATGGTTGAAAAACAACTGCTTAAAAGAAAGCCAGAACCTCTCAACGCAACCGTTGGCACCGAATCTACAGTGAACAACTCAAACTATTCAATGAAACCTTCTCTACTTCAGCGACATTTCAATACAAAACATCCACTTCTTCAAGGTAAACCACTTGAATTTTTTAAACGAAGAAAAATGAAAAAGCTACAAAGTAAGAAATGTTTAAAGTCGTTTACTGCAGCTAGCTCACAAGCATTATAAACTGGTTTTTCAGCAATGCTTGCGATCAAAAACAAATACAGAACAATGCTTTAACTCGAACCAGATTTGCGTTTGAAATTGACAAAATAATATTAAACCAAGGGGCCTAGGCTATATTGTAAATCTGTGCTTGTCGAAACAGGCCCACAGCTCAAATTAACACTTTGTAATAGTGATTTAATTTTACCTTTTGTTGATATGATTTCATTCTTATATTTTGAATTTGTCTACCTATGCCATGGTCCAACCACAGTATAAATAATTACACAGTACGTCGACTCGCATTGCTAACTGTTGACTAGTTTTTGGGGTGACGCCATTTTGAAACTGAGCTTTTGAATTACAGATTTAAGCTGAAATTAAGGTTAGAAATAATATTGCTAATTCTAATGAAGTCCTCGATGTTGTTGTAACGTTTAAAAAATATTTTATGTGATGGATTCCGGTGTATCGGCGTGTAGTCCTCAATGTTGTTGTAACGTTTAAAAATATTTCATGTGATGGGTTCCGGTGTATCGAGGTGTAAGAGCTCATATTCAAAATGGCGGTCGGTCACACATTCTGACTGCTGCATCGGCCGGGAGTCGACGCACTGTGTAATTATTTACACTGTGGTTCAACGCTAATTGCAAGGGTAATTTGCACTCGCCCGTTGTTTCTTATCAGACTGTACCTTTGCTGGGGGTACGCCAACACTCGATTTTTTAACCTGGGGGTACAATAAAATAAAGTTTGAGAACCCCTGCCATAGATCATCTTCTCCATGTAGTCACCAAAATCTCTTCCTGGATGTCATCAAATCTCTTCTGTTTAAACCCAGCTAAAGCGGAATTCATTCTCATAGACCTGCGTGATCAACTCAAGAAAATCCCAGATCCATCCATTACCCTCAACCTCGATTCTACCTTCACCAACACATTCACTGTAAACTCTCCTGTCCGCAACTTACGCGTGATTTTTGATCAGCACCTCAGCTTCTTAGTCTAGGCTTGGAATTAAAAAAAAGGCTCTAGAAATCACTCTTAGAAGCAAATCATGTAACAATTTGCTAACCGGCGTTTCTAGACTAATTTGACCCTGCTGAAAACGAAAATCGCGGTTAGCAAGCTGGATTTTCAGCGGTTGCATGGGAAAACAAGATGGCGGCCAAAATGGCGGCCACTATATTCAAATGGCTATAAGTAAAGTCATGTATGGGATAGAAACATGATCTTAGAGTCTAAATTAACATTTTCGGGGTCAAGGAATGCGACGGAACTAAAGACAAATATGTAGCACTGCCAGAAACAAAATGGCGGACAAAATGGCGGCATAATATCTTCAAATGGCTATGAGTAAAGCCATGTATGTGATGGAAACATGATTTTAGAGTCTAAGTTAACGTTTTCGGGGTCAAGGAATACGATTGAACTAAAGACAAGTATGTAGCACTGCCAGAAAACAAAATGGCGGACAAAATGGCGGACAATTATCTTCAAATGGTTATAAAACAAAATGGCGGACAAAATGGCGGTCAGTCTGGAGTAGTGTTTTCTTGGTCAAAGCATACAAAGGAAGTAACATTCTATATCATTCACTGATGTTATTACAGTTTGACCTTCATTATTTACATGACATTTTTAGTAGCCTGTGATTGCTGTTTGACTATTTATACATTAGGTACACAACATTCGTGTTTCATGACTTGACTAAAGCTATTTCAAGCATTGTTGCAGTCAATGCAATTGCACATAAGTATACATGGCAAGTTCACATTTCGACAGCAGCAGCGCTTGGTGTTACACTTATCAACTTTGCATGATTTACAGTAGACAAACTCTACACACGACTGGGGCACCAGACCAATTGTAGACCACATTGGTACGAGAACACCTTCTTCATCCACACTCCATCCCGATGAGGCTGGTGTCGGAGCATCAATGTGTGGAAGATAGGCCTTTTCACAAATGACAGTTTGCCAATGCGCACGTAAAATAGGCTGCCTGATTATGTCACTGCATGGTGAAGAGAATCAGTTTTTTAGTTTTCCAGAACATAACGTATCGTGCCTCATTGCATGTCTTGACGTTGTCATTTGTTTTACACAATCTTACCACAAATTCCTCTGCATTTGCTCTAGCTTTTCTGATAGGGAATGTTCCCCAATGTCGAAAGTAAACGAGAACTTTCCGAGTAGGTTTTCCAAGCATTTTCTTTGCTGATTCCTGCTAAATATGATGTCACATCACATCCGGTAATTCAATGAAAAGCCAATATATTCGTCCCTAGTTGGTCCTTCATACTTAGAGCAATTGTGTGAATCGGAATGAACTTCCGCTTTGCTGATGTTCCTGCCATCACCCACATCTCATCATATTTAATGCGTTGAAAGCTGAATGGATAGCAAGAAAATTCTGCTAATTTTTCGGCAAGGAACACTTCCGCGCTCTATACAGCGGATTGGTCGTGATGTTTTACACCGCTTCTGTCTGGTTCTACTTTTTACTGACAATGCCCAGTATCGATCGAAGACAATATCGACCCTCTTCTAGCCATTCGAAAGTTCCTTCACAAGTGTAACCACTGTATTTGCCAGGCCACTAAATGTCTTTGCTCTCGGAGGTTACCAATTACTGGTCCATCGATAATTAAAAGTGTAGCCTCTGTTAGAGAAATGCTGAATGAACATCATACTTTTTCAGTGAGCATCTGCAGCAGTGAGGCCTTGTCACATATTCTCATTTCTTGCTATGCCTGAAAACAAGGCTGATCTGGTTGCATTGATAGCCATTAAGCTTTCAAAAGCCACATTATAGCGATCTAGATATAGCTGTTGCTGGTGGTTTCTTGGAAGAAGATAAGGTATTGTCTACTGCCGGTTCTGATGTGTCTACCTTCGCAGCAATACACGAAGAAGCTGATAACAGAATCATTGTACATGCTACGCAGACAAACCTAAAAGCAGTGGTCGTTTGTGCAAGGAATACAGACGTTATTCTGCTATTGCTGCATCACTATCAACGCTTTAAATGTGATGAGATGGCAGGAACATCAGCAAAGCGGAAGTTCATTCCAATTCACACAATTGCTCTAAGTATGAAGGACCAACTAGGGACGAATATATTGGCTTTTCATTGAATTACCGGATGTGATGTGACATCATATTTAGCAGGGATCAGCAAAGATAATGCTTGGGAAACCTACTCGGAAAGTTCTCGTTTACTTTCGACATAGGGGAACATTCCCCTATCAGAAAAGCTAGAGCAAATGCAGAGGAATTTGTGGTAAGATTGTGTAAAACAAATGACAACGTCAAGACATGCAATGAGGCACGATATGTTTTGTTCTGGAAAACTAAAAAACTGATTCTCTTCACCATGCAGTGACATAATCAGGCAGCCTATTTTACGTGCGCATTGGCAAACTGTCATTTGTGAAAAGGCCTATCTTCCACACATTGATGCTCCGACACCAGCCTCATCGGGATGGAGTGTGGATGAAGAAGGTGTTCTCGTACCAATGTGGTCAATGTATAAATAGTCAAACAGCAATCACAGGCTACTAAAAATATCATGTAAATAATGAAGGTCAAACTGTAATAACATCAGTGAATGATATAGAATGTTACTTCCTTTGTATGCTTTGACCAAGAAAACACTACTCCAGACTGACCGCCATTTTGTCCGCCATTTTGTTTAATAACCATTTGAGGATAATTGGCCGCCATTTTTTCCGCCATTTTGTTTTCTGGCAGTGCTACATACTTGTCTTTAGTTCAATCGTATTCCTTGACCCCGAAAACGTTAACTTAGACTCTAAAATCATATTTCCATCACATACATGGCTTTACTTATAGCCATTTGAGGATAATTGGTCGCCATTTTGTCCGCCATTTTTTTTGTGGCAGTGCTACATACTTGTCTTTAGTTCAATCGTAAGAAAAACGAAAAACGAAAGCGTTAACTTAGACTCTAAAATCATGTTTCCATCACATACATAGCTTTACTTATAGCCATTTGAATATATTTGGCGGCCATTTTGTCCACCATTTTGTTTTGTGGCAGTGCTACATACTTGTCTTTAGTTCAGTCGTATTCCTTGACCCCGAAAACGTTAACTTAGACTCTAAAATCATGTTTCCATCACATACATGGCTTTACTTATTGCCATTTGAATATATTTTTCCGCCATTTTGTCCGCCATTTTGTTTCTGGCAGTACTACATATTTGTCTTTAGTTCCATCGCATTCCTTGACCCCGAAAATGTTAATTTAGACTCTAAGATCATGTTTCTATCCCATACATGACTTTACTTATAGCCATTTAAATATAGTGGCCGCCATTTTGGCCGCCATCTTGTTTTCCTATGCAACCGCTAAAAATCCAGCTTGCTAACCGCGATTTTCGTCTTTAGCAGGGTCAAATTAGTCTAAACTTTGAAATTTTTCAAGCTGAAAATTTTTCAAACATAAATTTTTCAAATTGAAAACTTTTGAAACTGAAATGTTTCAACCTCAAATTTTTCAAACTCAAATTTTTAAACTGAAATTTTTCAAGCTGAAAATTTTTCAAACATAAATTTTTCAAATTGAAAACTTTTGAAATTGAAATGTTTCAACCTCAAATTTTTCAAACTCACATTTTTAAACTTTGAAATTTTTAAAACTGAAAATTTTTCAACCTCAACTTTTTCAAACTGAAAACTTTCGAAACTGAAATTTTTCAAACATACATTTTTCAAACTCAAATTTTTAAACTTTGAAATTTTTCAAGCTGAAAATTTTTCAAACATAAATTTTTCAAACTGAAAACTTTTGAAATTGAAATGTTTCAACCTCAAATTTTTAAAACTCACATTTTTAAACTTTGAAATTTTTAAAACTTAAAATTTTTCAGCCTCAAATTTTTCAAACTGAAAACTTTCGAAACTGAAATGTTTCAACCTCAAATTTTTAAAACTCACATTTTTAAACTTTGAAATTTTTCAAACTTAAATTTTTGTCAAATTGAAAATTATTCAAACTTAAATTTTTTTCAAACTGAAAATTTTTCAAACTTAAATGTTTCAAACTGAAATTTTTAAACTTTGAAATTTTTCAAACTTAAATATTTCAAACTTAAATTTTTTTCAAACTTAAATTTTTTTAAACTTAAATTTTTTCTAACTTAAATTTCTCAAACTTAAATTTTTAAACTTTGAAATAAATTGAGCATGTGCGGAACTATACTAATGAGACTAATTTAGCATACTATTATGTTCAACAAATCTGTCAAGTCTGCACATGGAGCATAGATTTTCATATGCTGCAAGAGCCTGTCAAAGAAAATTTGGTGACTCGGCATAGAAGTTGTGAAGCTGTATTATTGAAATAAATCAACTTTTAACATACATCTCGTGTCTTTGAGTATTTAGTTATTTTGCATGCAATTGAAAAACTCCTGAGAACGAAAATATGCAAATTTGCAGGTCTATAGAAGATCTGTACGTTTCACTCCTCTCACGCGAAACCTCTCGTTTTCTATCAAATTGCCGCTCCAACGCTTTGCTAGAGCTATCATCCAAATTTTTCCAAACTGCACAAGTCATGTTAAATGTTTTACAAGTGTACTTCAATTGCTGCATCCTACAAATCACCTCTAGGAATAAACTTCAGCTAGAAATAATATGACAACCTCAGAATTCTCTGAAAATGCAACATGCCTCGCAAAGGAAATCACTCTGTTCACACAAGTTGCAATCACATGTCTCATACTTTATCCGTTAGAACTCTCATCTGCTTCAGTTCCATCATCAAAAGATGTACAATTTCAACTACATTTCAGCCAAAAACTTTAAGTTTCCACAAATCCGCTTATTCCACGACATAACCAAAACCGTGCGAATGCGAGCTCAGCTTGCCAATTAGCTTTACTTTCAAGCGTTCAAACCTTTAAAACATCATCCCGTCGCATAGACCTGCACATTCTTTTTCATAAGTTTTGATATTTTAACTCAAAATTTGTGCAAGAGTTCGCTAACTGGACACGTCTACATCCAAACCTGCGTATGTAAAATGTTGGGCAATGCAGCCGTGCATGCCATATGGATCGATATCTAAACCTTTCCATGCTAATATTTCCCCAAGTTGATCATCTAAAACACGCAAATCAGCGTGCAAATCTTTCGTTGAACCGAAGAAAGTTGTAAATTTTAGTATAGAAATCACCCTGCCCAGCGCTCGTGGAACTCAAAAGCTCACATTTTACTCTGCAAACCTTCATGACAGCTCTCCTAAAACACCTCAGTTTCTCACCTCGTAGGCGTCTCTGCATTCCAAAAATTGTGTGTTTGCTCTCTTCTCAGCAGACTTTACCTCGTAAGAGATGACACTTTGCAATGTCTTGCACATCTTTGTAACATAAACGGTCTCATTTTAGCTCTACATCTTGCGGCTTCCCATGATAAAAGTCGACATTTTACTGTAGAAATCCTTCATGCAACTTGCAAGTCCTAAGTTTTATAAGTAAACTCTCAATCCAACGGAATATGCAAACGTGAAAGACGTTAGCAAACCTTCAACAGCAGTATCTTTGTAGCAAAAACTTGTCATTTAGCCTGTAAGCTCACATGTCCTGCGTCTTCGCAGACTAAAATTTGGTATGTTGGTGTGGAAATTAGCACATTTGGCTGTACATTGTGGAAAGACTTAATCTTAGCAGCACCTATCCAGTCTAAAATGTGTAATTTTTTACAATATGAACCTCCACTCTAACTACCTCATCAGACCATGCAACAACTTTATAATGAGAACATTCGTCTCACTCATCTATGGAAAGAAAGTTTTAGCATGTTAAGGAGCTTCTCAAACTAAAAAACCTTCGGTTCGCCCACCTTACAGTCTTAAAGTTGTCACCTAGGGTAAAATCCACTGTAAAACCCACTGCAATCGCAGTCTTTGCAAAGTATCAATTGTAAGTTTAGCATTCAAACTATCGTCGCATGTGTCTGGCGAACTTAAAAGTTGACGTTTTAGTGAACAAACTATCATAGAAATTAAGCCTTTTACCCTAAAACCTCTTCTCTCGCGCTCTTCCTCTCTCACTCTTCCTCTCTCTCTACCTCTTCATCTCTCTCGCTCTCGCTCTCTCTCTCTCCCTTTTCCCTCTTCCTCTCTCTCTCGCTCTCGGGCTCTTCCTCTCTCTATCACTCTCTCGCCCTTCTTCTCTCCCTCTTCTAAAACCACTTCTCTCTCTCTCGCTCTCTCGCTCTCTCCCTCTTCCTCTATCTCTCTCGTGCTCTTCCTCTCTCTCTCACACATGCTCTCAACAGTCTTACAAACTAAAATGCATAAGCTAACATTCGACTCACACATCTATCGAAAGAAAATTTTATCATGTTAATGAACTTCTCAAACTAAAAAATCTTCGTTTCAACAACCTTACAGTCTTAAAGTTGTCAACTGGTATAAAAACCACTGCAATCACAATCTTTGCAATGTATCAATTGTATGTTTAGCATTCAAACTATCGTTGCATGTGTCTGCCAAACTTAAAATTTGACATTTTAGTGAACAAACTATCATAGAAAGTAAGACTTTTACCATAAAACCTCCTCTCTCTCCCTCTTCCTCTCTCTCTCGCGCTCTTCCTCGACCTCTATTTTTTTTTTCTATCTCTCTCTCTCTCTCGCTGTCTCTCTCCCTCTTCTAAAACCCCTTCTCTCTCTCTCCCTCTTCTAAAATTCGCAAGCTTAAACTCTCATTCATCATGTCTTTGAACACGTAAATGTCTTAAGTTTAGCGTTCAAATCTTCGTGGTGCACGTCTCAGTAATCTAAATGTTTTAAATTTTTATTGCACAGGTTGGTATTTCATACATGATCAGAGTCGAGAATTCGGAATTTAGTGTGTCAGATGTAAAACTGTGCGACGTTTCATCCTAAGCGTTGCAGTTGAATCATGCAATTCATCGTCCCATGCCAATCAAATTAGTGTACAAGTCTTCCGCGCTGGCTTATTTTTCAACTTACTTGTTGAAATTTTACAATGCAGTTCAATATTTCGTGCTACTTAGGAATGGAAAAATTTAGAATTTAGTGTACAAGGGTTGAAACTATAGTGTATGTGCATGTGTATATATTTGCAAATATTTCAATGTGTGTAAACGCATATGAATCGAGAGAATTCAGTTTGAAATGAAGTTGAGCTCCAGGTAAAACTGTCCACTCATGTTCCTACAGTCAAAGCCGCGTGTGGGCACATGTTTACATGTCATTCTTTTTCCAAATATGCCTTGGGGCTATTCAATTGTTCACAACAAAAGGACTGTAGGGTGTGCGCATTGGTGCGTGGCCGAATGTTCGTACACCTGTGTAAGGGTCATCTTCTCCTGTGTGCATTCAAACGAGTCGGGCTTTGAATAGATCAAAATATTTAAACCTTGATCTTGGCTCTAGTGCAAATGCTGTTAGCGCCTCCATTTTCTCAAACTTGGCATATTAGGGTTGGTCTATCTCAACATCATATTGGTCATATCTCAGTTGACTGGGGGTTGAAAAGAAGTTTGGATTCAAATTTTCTGCTCTGGTGGGGTTTGAACCGCCAACCTCTGGGTTGATAGTCCAACACGCTAACCACTAGGCTATTGTGCATGTTAAAATAACTCTAATATTTAAAAATTGTGGCATGAAATAGCATATCTCAATTACGTAGGTTTTATCAGAAGTTTGGATTCAAATTTTCTGTCTTGGTGGGATTTGAACCCCCGACCTCTGGGTTGCTAGTCCAACGCGCTAACCACTACGCTATGGTGTATTGTAAAATATCTAAAATATTTAAAAATGCGTAAAGATATATATATATATATATATATATATATATATATATATATATATATCAATAACATCTCTATGTGGATATGTGCGCTCGCGCATGACAGAGCGAATGAATGAATCGCTGTATGCATACAATTGTACTGCGTGTGAAGTCTTGAGGGTGTGTGGATTTTGTTGGTTTTGGAACCTTGTGCTGTATGCAATCAATCGAATTTAGAATATAACGAATTAGATGCTATGTGTATGTGTTGGATATTGTATATGCTTATGCATATATCTCCTTCTATAGAAAGATGTATAAATGTATTTGAAAACACGTAAACTAAATACGCTGATAAATTTGCACCTGTATCCAAAACAGTGTCTGACCTACATGTTGCGTTTGTCATGGAAAACGCCTGGGGGGGTGCTAGTTTAATGTCACTGTGGTCAAAAGCTTTGTGCAAGAAAAGAATGGGTCTATAGGGTGTGTGCAATGATGCGTGTAACACCAGTTGACGGACCTGTTGAATAGAGCTGTGCACTGCATGTGTTCCATTGAAACGTCCGTTAGGGTTGACTGCGTTACGCTAAAGACTGCACCAGATCAATACTATTGTTAACTACTCATCACCCAAATAAACCGCCTTCAAGCCATTCAAAATGCACTTGCTCGTTCTGTGACTAAAACCCCCAAGCACCACCACATCACTCCTGTCCTCAAATCTCTCCACTGGCTTAAAATACCCGAAAGAATAGAATATAAAGTCATATCACTCACCTACAATACACTCCAATCTTCCCAGCCCTCTTATCTCCGACAGCTGTTCACGGTCCAACCACTCCGCTCAACCCGCTCCTCTTCTGCCCTAACACTGCTCCGCCCTTCTGTCACCTCATCATTAAAATTTGCGATTCGCTCCATAGCCATAGCTGTCCCACCCCTCTGAAACAAACTCCCACCAGTACTGCGAGAAATTTCAGATCCATCCTACGAACTCACCAAAACCTCACCACTTGCTATATCTCCACAGGTCTTTCACTCAAACCTGAAAACACTGTTCTTTCACAAATCCTATCCCGATTCCTCCTCCTCTGTCTACCTCCCTCGCCGTCTAAGTCCTAAACACCATCCACCTTAGCCGTCTTACTGTCTTCCTGACTGACTCCTTTGGATCTTGACCTGGAACCGATTCGACCCTCCTCTGCCTATCGATTTTGATTTGTCTGAGCGCCTGTGAATAAGCTGGTTCCCACGACTTCGTTTTTTTGGGCGCTGTAGAAATCCGGAGATTACGATTACGATTATACTTATCAACTTTGCATGATTTACAGTAGACAGACTCTAGCCACGCCTGGGGCACCGGACCAATTGTAGATCACACTGGTACGAGAACACCTTCTTCATCCACACTCCATCCTGATGAGGCTGGTGTCGGAGCATCAATGAGTGGAAGATAGGCCTTTTCCCAAATGACAGTTTGATAATGAGCACGTCTAATATACAGCCTGATTATGTCACTGCATGGTGAAGAGAATCAGTGTTTTTAGTTTTCTCGCACATAACATATCGTGCATTTCTTGTCGTTGTCATTTGTTTTACACAATCTTACCACAAATTCCTCTGCATTTGTTGTAGCTTTTCTGATAGGGGAATGTTACCCAATGTCGAAAGTAAACGAGAACTTTGCAAGTAGGTTTTCCAAGCATTTTCTTTGCTGATCCCTGCTAAATATGATGTCACATCACATCCGGTTACCCAATGAAAAGCCAATATATTCGTCCATAGTTGGTCCTTCATACTTAGAGCAATTAATTGATTTTGCATGGGAATTTAACAGTGCCCAATGCTAGAAGATGTAACCAAGTTGAGCTACCTGTAAATATTATCTGATTGATACCACAATTTGTGTCCTTCTTATCAATAACCAAAGGAATAAATTCGGTTCCGGTCCGCTATTCCGGGGGTCTGCTATTCCGGGCCCACTATTCCGGGGGTCCGATATTCCGGGTATCCGCCGGAATTTACATACGTGCAACATACATACATATATACATCCATACATAAATATATACATACATGCATACATACATATACACACGTACATACATACAGACATAAATACATACATGTATGTACATGCATACATGTACTTTCATACATAAATACATACATACACACATACAAACATACAGACATACATGCATGCATACATACATGCATACACACATGCACACGTACATACATACATGTATGTACATACATACTTGTATGTACATATATACATACATGCATACATACAAACTGCGACAAGAATGAAGCTAAGGTTCTTTGGACATGTTATGCGATCTGATGGTCTGGAGAAGGAAATGATGCTGGCGGGTGGTGAGGGGAGGAGAAGACGGGGTCGCCCAAGGAGGAGATGGATGGATGAGATACAAGATGTAACTGGTATGAATTTGGCGGAATTAAGGGAATTGTCATCGAATAGGAAACAATGGGGAGTGTTCACCATGACGATCGCTAGAGCTCCACGAGCTGACAGCACAAGGTACAAGGTACATACATACACACATACATACATGTACATACATACATACATACATACATACATACATACATACACACGTTAATACATACATACATAGACACATGTATGTGCATACATACATGTACGTACATACATAAATACATACATACATACATACATACATACATACATACATACATACATACATACATACATGCACACATACATACATACATACATACATGTATGTACATATACATACATACATACCTGTATGTACGTTTATACATACGTACATACATACATGCATGTACATACTTACATAGATGTACGTACATACATACATAAACACACGTACATACATACATACATAAATACATGTATGTACTTACATATATGTACCTACATACATACATAAACACATACATACATACATACACACGTACATACATACAAACATATATACATACATGCATACATACATGAATACTTAGATACATGGATGCACACATACATACATTTATGTATGTATGTATTTATGTTGTATGCATGTATATATTGTGTATTTACGTGTGTATGTATGTATATATGTATGTATGTACATACATGTATGTATGTATGTAATCTATATTTGTATGTATTTATGTACATGTGTATGTACGTAGGCCTATGTATGTATATATGTATGTATGCGTGTTGTATGTATGTATATATTACGTGTTTACGTATGTATGTAGGTATATAAGTACATGTAGCTATGTACGTGTGTATGTATGTACGTGGGTATCTGTGTATGCATGTATGAATGTATATATGTACCTACCTGTGTATGTATATACGTGTTTATGTATATACGTGTTTATGTATGTCTGTATTATATATGTATGTATTTATGTATGTGTGTACGTATGTATGTATGTATGTATGTATGTATGTGCGTATGTATGTATGTATGTTTGTTTATATGTACGTGTGTATGCATGCACGTAATTTATGCATTTATTTATGTATGTGTGTATGTATGTATGTACGTGTGTATGTATGTATGTAAGTTGTATGTATTGTTACGGGTTCATCCTAATAAAGTCTCAAACAAAGTCGTCTCTAGTTTAAATAGGTATAATTCTCCAAACAAAAATATCAAACAAAATTATCGATACATTACCCAACCGTAGATGACGGTGGAAAACGGTTCGTTCATCACTCACGGAAGAACGCCAATGAAAACCTGGTCTTCAATGCAGCAACAGGCTGACGACCAGAAAAGTAGACGCGTAGAAAGACGTCAAACACCACAGGTGTAAAGCCTCACGAAACTAGCTTAACTAGCATGCAAACACAGGAAGTACTCGGACAAGACTACGCCCGTCGGCAGTATAATCAGAGTCTTCAGCCACACTCCCTATTCTCTATCCTTATATATTAGATCTTTCCCCGGTAGAGGTCTCTTATTAGCCAAAGAAAACCAGTCAAGCAGGACTGTTACCCATCCTAGAACTAGTCAGTCATGGGATCCTAACATACCCCGGGACGTCCAAGCAAGGCAGAAACCAGAAGGGTTTCTGACTTAACTAACTTATAATAAACATGCACAGTGCAACAAATATCAAAATCCAAGCATAACCTATGCAACAAATCATTTGACACAAAATCATTTAAACTATACACACTAGACGTCCATGTACATCAGCCCTAAACACGATTACCCACTGGTAATCATCGATGGTCGACTCAACAAGTCCGGAAGGTAATTGTCTCTCCCTGAACGGTGCCGAATATCCAAAGTATATTTTTGGAGTTCCAAACTCCATCGGAGTAATTTATCATTCGAGTTCGCCATCGAATTAATAAAAGTGAGAGGACTGTGATCCGTATAGACCACCACAGGCGCAGATCCGAAGTATACGGAAAACGTCCGTACAGCCATGACCAATGCCAGAGCCTCCTTCTCCACTGTTGAGTAGCGTATTTCGTGCTTCCGTAACTTCCGACTGTAGTAGCACACCGGATGTTCGATTCCATCGTATATCTGGAATAGACACGCTCCAACACACACCTGCGAAGCATCAACAGCAACCAAAAATGGTCTGTTATAATCAGGCGGTTTAAGAAGTGGTTTCGACGCCAACCTTGATTTCAAGTCAACAAAAGCCTGTTCAGCCATCGGCGACCACACAAATTTATTTCCCTTCTTCAAAATCTCTGTTAAAGGATTAGTTAAATCAGAAAAATGTGGCAAATATTTCCTGTAATAGCTTGCCAACCCAAACAAAGACTGTAACTGCTTCTTGTTAGTAGGAGTTGTGAAATTAATCATCACTTCCACCTTTTGTGCACGTGGTGACACTACCCCTCGACCCACATGATGACCCAAGAAATCCACCTCAGCGTCAGCAAAAGTACACTTTTTTACGTTCAATGTTAATTTAGCCTTCTCCACCCGTTGCAACACTTGTTGTAAATGATCCATATGATCAAACCAAGTCATACTGAAAATAATGACGTCATCCAAGTAAGCATCACAAAAAGACTCTAAATGCAAAAACCTTCTTAACCAACCGACTAAATGAACTCGGCGCGTTTCGAAGCCCAAAAGCCATGTATTTCCATTGGAAATGACCATTAGGCGTCACAAAACCTGTCAAAGCCCTTGCCGATGACGCTATAGGAATTTGATAATATCCTTTCGTCATGTCTAATTTCGTAAGAAATTTTGCCTGACCAACTTTGTTTATGAGTGTTTCCACTCGAGGCATAGGAAACGGATCAGGAACTGTGACTGAATTCAGTTTCCTGAAATCTGTACACAATCGCAATGTACCATCAGGCTTCGGAACCAGAACTATTGGCGCCGCCCACGGACTCTCAGATTCTTCAATAATCCCCGATTGCAACAACTCTTCTATTTCCTTATTTACCACCTTTAACCTGTCTGGATGAAGCGGATACGGTGATTGCCTCATAGGTCTCACTCCATCCAGCAACTTGACATCATGCGACACCAAAGTTGTCTTCCCCGGCTTGTCACTAAACACATTCTGAAATTTGCATAACACATATGTCAAATCCTTAACTTGACTCTGATTCAAATGATCCATCATCACAGAATCCATAATTGATGTAGACTTGTCTGCATCAGTAACCAAAACATTCACTTCAGGTTCACTGTCAACAACCAACACCTGCTCCCCTTGCCGTGGTAGATATCTCTTCATGAGATTGACATGTACCACCCGTTTCGTTTTCCTCCGATCCGGAGTACCGACGAGATAGTCCACCTCACCCAGTCTTTTCAATACTTGGTAGGGCCCACAATACTTAGCTTCCAAAGGCTTTCCAATTAAAGGCAATAAAAGTAAAACCTGGTCACCTTTCTCAAAAGTCACAGACTTCACATGCAAATCATACCATTCTTTTGATTTAGACTTAAGGACCATTTCATTGTCATTTACAATCTGTAAGGATACCTTAATCTTCTCTCGAAGGTCTAAGACAAAATCAATGAGATTAGCCTTCTTTAATTCTGGTAGAACATCAGTTCGTATCCAGCTGTGTTTAATCATTTGCAAGGGCCCCTTCACATCCCTGCCAAACATCAAATCAAACGCAGAAAATCCTAAACCCTGAACTGGAACTTCTCTATAAGCAAAGAGAACCCAAGGAAGAATTTCGTCCCAATCACCCTGAAAAGTTTCTCCTATTGCATTCAACATATCTTTTAGCGTACGATGAAATCTCTCAAGACATCCGTTTGACTGAGGATGAAATGCACTCGTCCTTAAATGCATTATCTGACATTCATTCGTCATCAATTGCATTAATTCTGACATGAATTCAGAACCTTGATCTGATAAAATCTCATCAGGAAAACCAAACGTAGTGAAAACCGAAATCAACACTTTCACCACTTCCGCCGCCGTGTGTACCTTCAACGGAAACGCAAACGGAAAATGCGTAGCCAAATCTATTATCGTCAAGATAAATCTGTTCCTTGACTTATCACAAATCTCCAAAGGACCAACTACATCTAACGCAATTCGGGAAAACGGTTTACTAATAACCGGCAAATTAATCAAAGGCGCCCGAGCTTTTGTAGCTCCCTTGCCAAGACGCTGACAAAGTACGTCACAAGTACGACAATATTCTCTGACATACTTAGAAATACCAGGCCAATAAAAATGCCTCAAGACTCTATCAAGAGTTTTCTGTGTTCCTAAATGTCCACTCGAAGGAACATCATGCGCTACATGTATTATCTTTGACCTCAAAGAAATTGGAACGAGTACTTGCGTTCTACCGAAACCTTCAGGCTCCAAAACACTCCTCCACACGCGAACCAAGACTCCATCACGCACCTCGTAAAACGAACGTTCACTTCTATCAGGTGAAAGCGCTAAATCAAAAAGACAATTGAAAGATTCGTCACTGCGTTGCAATTCAATTAATCTGTCTCTCGAACAAATTTCCGAACCTTCAACACAACTCTCATCAAATTCTGTAAACAAATTACTTATGTCTAAGTCGACAGAGTCGATCACATCAGAATTCTTAATTAGAGGAGCGTCAATGTCTACAGCGTCCTGTCTCGCCACGCTCGACTGCATCGTAGTCCCGACTTTACTCTGCGCCCTCGTAACAACCTCTACATCTATCGGTTCATTTTGAACTAAATCATTTCCAATGAGAATATTTATTCCTTTGGGCAATTTGTCTACCAACCCACAAAGAATAATTCCCGAAACAAACTCACTCTCCACTTGAATTTCGATCAACGGGACAGAAACTGGTTGTCCTACAATTCCCTGAATCAATCTATCTTCACCCGTAAAGACATAATCACAAGAATTAAGCCCATCCTTACTAGCTATTGACTGTAATGCACCCGAGTCTCTCAGTAGCACCACATGACGCTGTGAACCGTGTCGTCCGTACACAATTCCAGTCTTAACAAAAGGTCTGTACTGCTGATTTATCGTCGAGTTGCCCGAATGTACATCTACCAATCCAATGTTATTGTCTGAATAATTTGTGCCTGCCCTAGCCAAATTTCTTGCTTTCAGCTTTTCACAATTTGAAATCATATGCGTTCTCGCATGACAATATGCACAAGAAACAGGTGTGCCAAACGCACTTGTATAATTCCGACTATTAGTCCTAGGGCTGCCGAAAGAATTTTGACCTCCGCCTCGTCTCATATTATCGGCGTCATTTGCCCATCCCTTTTCAAATTTAACAGGTGCTACCATTTCTTTCTTGAAAGGTTTGTACAGCATGTCGTATTCATCAGCCATTCGTGCTGCTTCCGAAAGTGACGTTACTTTACGTTCGATCACCCAACGATGTAAATCCACAGGTAGACAATTCACAAATTGCTCCAGTTTGAAAATTTCCAAAACCTTATTAAATCAGCCAATGCTCCTTCTCCCTCAAGCCAACTCTTAAATGGAATATTCAAACGATATGCAAAATTTGAATACGTTTCAAGACTACCCTTTTGCAACGCTCGAAACCTTTTCCGATAAAATTCTGGCACTCTTGCATAAGCCGTAAGCAAAGCATTTTTCAGAATGTCATAATCCTTGCATTGTTCCAAGGAGAGCTCGCCGAAAATTTGTAAAGCTTTCCCCGTTAATTTCGTGTGAATTAACGACGACCATTTATCTTTCGGAAATTGATGTAGCTCCATGGCTTTTTCAAACGACTGTAAATAATGTTCCAAATTTGTGTCGTCAAACCGAGGTACTAATTTCACCGCCGACCCAATATTAAATTTTGTCGTACGTCCAGTCCTTTCTGCATTTTCTTCACTGAAACCCTGTGCTACCTCATCGAAGTCACCTACTGTTAACCTTTCAACAGAACCTCCTAATTCTTTCATTCTCAATTGATGCTGTCTCTGTTTTTCTTTTTCTACCAATTCCATTTGTAACTTCCTCTCAGCTGCTTCCATCTGAATTTTCTTAACTTCGTTTTCCATAGACAACCTTTCGTTCTCTACCTTCAGCCTCCTTTCTGAAAGTTCTGCCTCTATCCGTAATTTCCTTTCTGCTGCTTCTGCCTCTTTATCTGCTTGTTCCTTCTTAGCTTCTGCTTGTTCCTTCTTAGCTTCTGCTTGTTCCTTCTTAGCTTCTGCTTCTCTCCGTAATTTCCTTTCTGCTGCTTCTGCCTCTTTATCTGCTTGTTCCTTCTTAGCTTCTGCTTCTCTCCGTAATTTTCTTTCTGTTGCTTCTGCCTCTTTATCTAGTCTTCGCAATTCTAATTCTGCTTGTTCCTTCCTAATTTCAGCTTCCTTAACTGCCTGTTCCTTCTTTGCTTCTGCTTCCGCCTGCATTTGTAATTTCATCTTCTCAAGCTCAAAATTTCTCTCAGCTTCTCTGTCTTCTCTGCGCTGTGTCCGTGCAATTTCGTCTTGTTCTTTTTTCAATTTCAATTTTAAAATTTTAGCCTGAACCCCAGACTCTGATTTTGGCGAAGAATATGGCGAAGTTAACAATTTAGACAGTGCCTTTTGCATCTGCAATTTAGTAAGACCTTTCACGTCTTGTCCCAATTTCTCCAATTCAACACGTAATTCGTCTTGTTTCAGTTCAAAAATATCCTCCACCTGTAACATTTTTACTGCCTCCGGTGTTTCCATGTTTCAAATTTCAACACAGATACGCCCCTAAAATTCTAAATTTTCCCTTAACGCTACAAAATTCGTATTCAAGAGACAAATTAGAGAGCAAAAAAAATCCCGCGAGCCCTCATATGTTACGGGTTCATCCTAATAAAGTCTCAAACAAAGTCGTCTCTAGTTTAAATAGGTATAATTCTCCAAACAAAAATATCAAACAAAATTATCGATACATTACCCAACCGTAGATGACGGTGGAAAACGGTTCGTTCATCACTCACGGAAGAACGCCAACGAAAACCTGGTCTTCAATGCAGCAACAGGCTGACGACCAGAAAAGTAGACGCGTAGAAAGACGTCAAACACCACAGGTGTAAAGCCTCACGAAACTAGCTTAACTAGCATGGAAACACAGGAAGTACTCGGACAAGACTACGCCCGTCGGCAGTATAATCAGAGTCTTCAGCCACACTCCCTATTCTCTATCCTTATATATTAGATCTTTCCCCGGTAGAGGTCTCTTATTAGCCAAAGAAAACCAGTCAAGCAGGACTGTTACCCATCCTAGAACTAGTCAGTCATGGGATCCTAACAGTATGTATATAATATGTATTTACGTGTGTATTTTTGTATATATGTGTTGTTAGGTCCCAATGAATTAAATAGTAATAAGCTCGAACTAGGAGTATGAATTTTGTAGTTTTATTTAAAATTACAATAGTACGAATAAGGCTACCATTTCAAAGGAGCAAACCGTCCAGAACATCAGAAGACGATACAGCAAAGAAGTATTACAAACGTGTCTCTTCTTCGTAATTATAAGAGTTCAAATACGGTAAACTCGGTAATCAGCATTGTTGGTCACAGTGGACACGAAACAACGAAATATAACGCAGTTAAGCCTCATACGGCATTTACTTAATTAACATGCGTACAACTCGAGACTTGGCCTTTAAAAATACTCGAAACAGAAAAGACCTCGTCAGGTCACGAATAAAGGCCAAACTCGACAATCCTAGGGCCTCCTTCCCTTATATGGTACTTTCCCGGGCCGCTCCTCTCAAGGAGCCGGTCAAGTGCGACTCAGACACGGGAGAGTACATATGGACCAAGAGGGCAACATCTAACATACCCCCGGATCCCAAGGAAGAGGAAACCACAGGGTTTCCGACTTATATGCACAAGAAATCTTAACTACCCAAAGAAAAAACTATACACAACAACTAATATACCTATTCCAAAGTATTTACAGAAGAAGTCCACGTATGGATATCTAATTAAGTGGGAACATACAAAGTGGTTGCCGGCCTACTTAATAAATCGGGAAGAAAGTTCAGTTTTTCAGGACGATGACGAATGTCCAATGAGAACTGAGCTAACTCCAAGCTCCATCGTAACAGTTTCTGGTTGTAGTTAGCCATGGAGTTTATGAACTGTAACGGACTATGATCCGTATAAACAACCACAGCCGCAGAACCGAAGTACACCTGAAAGGCTCGTACAGCCGTCACGAGAGCTAGCGCCTCTTTCTCCACTGTAGAGTAATGGATTTCGTGGATCTTCAGTTTCCGGCTCAGAAAGCAAATGGGATGTTCCAAGCCCTCGTGTACCTGAAACAGACAGGCTCCCACACAAAAATTAGAAGCATCCACTGCCATACAAAACGGTTTATCATAATCAGGCGGAGTCAAAATGGGCCTAGAAGATAAACGAGACTTCAAATCCACAAACGCCTTTTCAGCACCATCAGACCATTCAAATTTTCTGTTCTTCTTTAACAACTCCGTCAAAGGAAAAGTTAAGTCGGAATAATGAGGCAAATACTTTCTATAATACCCCGCTAAACCTAACAGCGACTGAACCTGTTTCTTATTAATAGGTGTCGGGAAATTCACCAAAACCTCGACCTTCTGTGTTCTAGGTCTTACACAATTCAACCCAATGTGGTGACCCAAAAAATCAATCTCAGCATTGGCAAAAACACACTTCTTAACATTCAAAGTTAAACCAGCTGTTGACACTCTCTGTAAAACCTGCTTCAAGTGATCTAAATGATTCACCCAATCGGTACTGAAAATGATGACATCATCCAGATAGGCATCGCAAAAGGATTTCAAACCCCTAAACAATTTGCGTACTAGTTTAGAGAACGTTGCAGGTGCGTTTCTCAAACCAAAACTCATATAGCGCCACTGGTAGTGTCCATTAGGCGTCACAAACCCAGTCAAAGGAACCGATTCAGAATCCAACAAAATTTGCCAGAATCCCTTCGTAAGATCCAGTTTGGTTAAGAACTTCATGCCTGCCACCCTATCAATTAAAGCCTCCACCCTAGGCATAGGAAATGGATCAGGCACAGTTACGGCATTTAGTTTGCGGAAATCCGTGCACAAACGTAAAGTTCCATCAGGTTTAGGTACCATTAGAATGGGAGCTGCCCATGGACTATCTGAATCCTCAATGATACCAGATTTAAGTAAATCAGCAATTTCTGTATTTACCGCCTTCATTTTCTCCGGATGCAACCGATACGGCGCTTGGTGAACAGGCTTGGCACCTTCAACCAATTGAATGTGATGCTGTACCACTGAAGTCGTTCCAGGACGATCACTAAAGACCTCCTGAAACTCCATCAACAACTGTCGCAATTGCCTGCTCTGTTCCACCTCCAGATGATCCAACACAACATGTTGCAAAAACAAACAATGATCATTAGCAACACTAGTACCAACATGCACCACCACATTCACATCCGCAACGGACTCACAATCAGATTCTCTTGTCAAATACCTCCTCATGAGATTCACATGTACAACCCGTTTAGTTTTCCTTCTATCAGGAGTACTCACAACATAATCAACCTCACCCAACCGTCTCTCAACCACATACGGTCCACAGTATTTAGCCTGCAAAGGCTTTCCAATTAAAGGTAACAAGAGCAACACTTTATCACCTTCATTAAACACAACCATTTGAGCCTTTCTATCATACCATAGTTTCGACTTGGATTTAGCAATCATTTCATTATCATTTACAACTTGCATTCCCGTTCGAATACGTTCTCGCAAATCCAGAACAAAATCAATTAAATTAGACTTCGACAAATCATTCACAATGTCATCCTTTAACCAACTTCGCTTGATTAATTGTAAAGGTCCCTTTACATCTCGACCAAAGGTTAAATCAAAGGCAGAAAAACCCAAACCTTGTACCGGTACTTCTCGATACGCAAACAAAACCCATGGCAGGATTTCATCCCAGGAACCAGGAAACTGCTCCCCAACTGCCTTCAGCATATCCTTCAACGTTCTGTGAAAGCGTTCAAGACATCCATTTGTTTGAGGATGAAATGGCGAACTCTTCATTTGGAAGACCTGACACTCATGCAAAAATATCTGCATTAGATCAGACATAAATTCAGAGCCACAATCTGATAATAACTCGTCAGGAAAGCCAAACATAGTGAAAACACTTATGAGTGCTTTAGCCACTTCCTGAGCGGTATGTGTTCGCAAAGGAAATGCCAACGGATAGTGAGTTGCCAAATCCATTATCGTGAGGATAAATCTATTGCGAGACCTATCACAAATACTCAAAGGACCCACCACGTCCATGGAAAGTCGGGAAAACGGCCTATCAACCACAGGTAAATTAATTAAAGGGGCACGAATCTGTTCAGCACCCTTTCCCAAACGCTGACATACATCACAAGTGCGACAATATTCTCTAACCTGTTTAAAAACACCAGGCCACCAAAAATGTCGCAACAGTCTGTCCAGCGTTTTCTGAGTTCCCAAATGCCCACTAGACGGAATATCATGAGCCACACATAACAACTTAGTTCGTAATCCAAAAGGTACAACTATCTGAGTCAACCCAAAATTCTCAGGCGTAACCCTATTCGTCCAATGTCTTGTCAATACATCATGACGCACCTCATAGAAATTGCGTCGACTCTCTTGTACATTCGAAGACGCCAAATCAAACAATGAACGAAGAGAAACATCCGCACGCTGCAAATTAATCAATTCTTTTCTTGAAACAAAATCACCAACACCTGGTATACTGCTACCTGACTGTTCGAACAATTCATTAAGACCGTATGTCTCCGATTCAAACTCGTCACACTTCAATGACCCCGACGAAAGGTCCTGAAAGTTCACTGCATTATTCACTGCATCCACACAATCCCCTACAGTCTGCGCTCTAGTAACAACAGCGACGTCCACTGGCGGTAAATTTATCAAGTCATTGCCCAGTAACAAGTCAATACCCCCAGGCAATTTCTGAACTAACCCGCACAAGACAGCTCCAGACACATACGCACTATAAATCCGAACCACAACTAAGGGAATTTCTATAGGCTCACCAACCACTCCCTGAATAAGACGCATGTCGTCCGTTTCAACATAGTCGCCTGGACCAAGTCTATCACTGCTTATCAAAGACTGTAATGCACCTGAATCCCGCAGAATTGTTAACCTACGCAGTGAACCCTCATTTTGACACAACAAAGCTTGTTCACAATAAGGCAAATATTTAACATGTACTTGAGAGGAAACCACCTCCTGCTGCATATCCTGTACTAGGCCCACATTAGGAGAATCCCAGCTCGAAAATTTGTCTACTCCTTGTGATCGTTTCTCATTCTTCCCGTTGAACTTCCAACATTGTGAAATAGTATGACCACTTTTATGGCAAAATCTGCAAGAAACTGCACCTCCAAACTCTTTACCAAAAGAAACCTGCTTCCTAGACCCACTTGGACTAATTGGAGGACTACGATATACCTGTCCCAAATTCCGACCACTGTCAACCACATGCAAATCTGATTGTACTTTAGCCTCAATCACAGGTCCAACGTTATATGGTTTAAACAAAACCGCATACTCATCTGCTAATTTAGACGCTACAGCCAAGGATCCGGGTTTCCTTTCAATAATCCATCTATGAATGTCCGTAGACAAACAATTCACAAACTGCTCTAATAGAAAAACCTCCCTCATTTTGTCAACATCATTGAATGCATTTTCACCGTCCAACCAGCTCTGAAAAGGCAGACTCATTCGAAAAGCAAAATTTGAATATGTTCCTAAATCTCCTTTCTTAAGTGTACGAAAACGTTGACGATAGTATTCGGGCACTCGAGCATATGCAGTCAGTAATGCGCGCTTCAGAACATCATAGTCTTGACACTCCTCAAGTGACAGCGCGGAAAACACTTTTTGAGCTTTTCCAGTTAACTGCGTATGCACGAGCGCTGGCCATTTATCCTTAGGACATTTATGAATGAGCATAGCTTTTTCAAAAGCCATAAGGTAATGTTCAACATCACCTTCATCGAATTTAGGCACAAATTTAACAGCCGTCGACATTTGAAACTTATCGGCCACGCGCACTTCCTCTGTTTCAACCCAATATCCTCCCAAGCGTTTTAAATCAAGTTGAAACTGTCTTTGTTTATCTTTCTCTTCAGCTTCAATTCGTATTTTTCGTTCCTCTGCCTCTCTCATTTCCTTTCTTTCCTCAACTTGTTTTTCCTGAGCCTCTCTCCTTTCCTTTCTTTCCTCAGCTGCAATTCTTTCTTTTCTCTCCTGTGCCTCAGCTTGTTTTTCCTGAGCCCTTTCTTGCGCTTCTTGAGCCAATTTAATCTTAGTTAATTCAAACTCCCTCGCTTTGTCTTTCTCCTCTTTTTGTGCTTCAAGTTCTAACGCTTTACACTTCAGGTCGTCTTTCGGCGAAATTACAGAAACTATTTTATCTAAGCCCTTCTGCAATTGTGCCTTACTGAGGCCTTTCGTGTCCTGGCCTAAACGCTCCATTTCCAATTTCAATTCGTCGACCGACATATCGAAAATATCGTCCCGCGTTAATGACTTCGCTGCCACTGGAGTTTCCATTATGAAAACTCAAATTCGCAAGCAAAAATATGTATCAAAAGTGCTACTTTGACCACACCCACTAAGAAATTTAGACTTTATATAAGAAAATCAACCGCTTCGGACGGGCCCCCATATGTTAGGTCCCAATGAATTAAATAGTAATAAGCTCGAACTAGGAGTATGAATTTTGTAGTTTTATTTAAAATTACAATAGTACGAATAAGGCTACCATTTCAAAGGAGCAAACCGTCCAGAACATCAGAAGACGATACAGCAAAGAAGTATTACAAACGTGTCTCTTCTTCGTAATTATAAGAGTTCAAATACGGTAAACTCGGTAATCAGCATTGTTGGTCACAGTGGACACGAAACAACGAAATATAACGCAGTTAAGCCTCATACGGCATTTACTTAATTAACATGCGTACAACTCGAGACTTGGCCTTTAAAAATACTCGAAACAGAAAAGACCTCGTCAGGTCACGAATAAAGGCCAAACTCGACAATCCTAGGGCCTCCTTCCCTTATATAGTACTTTCCCGGGCCGCTCCTCTCAAGGAGCCGGTCAAGTGCGACTCAGACACGGGAGAGTACATATGGACCAAGAGGGCAACATCTAACAGTGTGTACATACATGTATGTATGTACATACATGTATCTATGTAATCTATGTTTGTATGTATTTATGTACATGTATATGTATGTATGTATGCACGCATGTATGCATGTAAATACAATGTATTAGGTATTTACATGCATGTATGCATTTATGTGTGTATGTATGTATGTATGTGTATTGTATGTATGTACGTGTGTATGCTTGCATGTATGTATGTATATATGTACGGGTGTATGTATGTATATATGTGTGTATATAATGTATGTATGTTGTATGTTGTATGTATGTATATTCCGGCGGATCCCCGGAATAGCGGACCCCCGGAATAGCGGGCCCCCGGAATAGTGGGCCCCGGAATAGCGGACCCCCGGAATTGAGGGCCGGTACCAATAAATTTAGGGTTGAAATATTGAAAATGCATACTTTAATTTTCATTGGCATCCTAATATATATATATATATATTTATATATTATGAGTGTGAAGTACTCGCATTCATGCTGCCTCTCTGCCTAAATAACTGATTTTCTCCATACTGACCTGACTACAGCAGTTTTTATTTATTCCGAATATTTCTATAGTGCCTCTCGAAGTAAACTACTACTCAGAGGCGCTCCCGACTACAGCATTTGATACTGTGCCGGAATTTTCACACCGAAGCGCCACGAGCAATTGCGAGTGAAGGACTTGCCCAAGGTCCGTACGCAGCGGCTAGAGTGGGATTCGAACCTGCAACCCTCCGGTCACAAGGCGCCGAACTTACCACTGAGCCACCACGCCCCACAAGCATGGTTTTAGGTGCGTCAGCGGTTCTCTTGCGCCGTTGAGACCGGCGCGATATTAATTACTAATTAGAATTAGAGTTATGTAAATGTAGTGTAAATGTATATCTCCGAAATTTCTCAGCGCCACACAAAAGCCACGTCAGAGAGACCAGCATAGACACCGGCGCTATATCAAATCAAGTCCGCAATAGCCATGTTCACCCTGTCCGTTCCGGTGCCAGGTCAGAGTCCGGGGAGGTCAAGCCGAGGAGACAGCAGGGTGCTACGGTGGTAATCGGTGATGATGGCGGTTGTGTGGTGGCGCAGGAATGGAGTTATATATACGTAAACGTTACTTTAGAAAGAACTAGTTGTATACATAAAACGGCAAGGGTGATCATATTCCAACATGTTTCTGTACAAATTCCGATTCTGTGATGAATAGTTGTCAAAGGTCTGTAGAATTTAAACCTGTTTCATTTTTAGCTGGAATTTCGTAGGCATATTGAATCTGCTGCTTAGTGCCCAATTGTATAGCAGCGGGCTTGTGTAATATGAGTAGCTAATTTTTGGCACAAGGACGTCTGATAAGTCTTCAAAATACATAACAATATATACAAGACAAGGTGCGTGAAATGAGTAGAGCTTCTTCTCGATGGACTGAGAGAGAAGACTAAACTTCGTGGCTAGGCTGGAGACAGGTACCTCACCTGTTATCAACGGAGAGTACACAAGGTTCAATATGTTTTCCGTCAACGGGTGACATTGATATGCTATTGAAAGAAGAAGGCAAACCATATGGGCAAAAGTGGCGAAAAAAGCAGTCTCCAGCGGAAAAGAGACTGAGAATTGGTGTAAAAAATTTGCCAAGTACATCGAACGATTCATTAGGAAGGGCGGTAAGAATGGAATTTCGGACGCCTGGCGTATCAGGAAATGAAATAATGATAATTATTGGCAATCCAAGTGAGATATGTTTATTGGAGCAACCTGGGAACTGGTGGGGAAGATTTTGTGTTTGAAGGCCAGTCAGAAGAAGGAAAGTTGGAAAATGTCTTTCCTATGGTCCATACTCATGGTGCACCTAATTTCGGCGTTATTCTCAATTCTTCTATGTGTCTTCTCACCGTCTATGTAAGTAGTATTTCTAAGTCCGTATAATATGGCGTCATTGGAAGTGGAAACCTGCCGAAGGGCAGAGAACTTAAAGAAGAAGAAGAAGATAATATGAAAATCATTAGGCCTACATACGCAGAATAAGACGTAATTATCCCATGTCTTCAAGAAGAATCCCTGACAGCTTGAGTCCGCGAGGCAGATTGTCAATGGTGCAGCGTCAACAACAGTGGTGTTTATGATATCATGAAACTTTCCTGAACTGTAGAAAACATTCTTTGTATTCTGTGAAAAGATCCACAACGTTTGACGTTCATGATGCCATAAACATTTCCATGTATGCAGAAACCCTTTGTCCTCGAGGCTTAGTTGGACAAAGTTCGCAGTCTGCAATGTCGTAAAACTTTCTTGAAATATAGAAATTACTCTTCGTATTCTCTGGGAAGCGTCCATAACGGTTGAAATTTTTGATGTCATAAACCTTTCATTGTATTCAGAAAACGCCTTTGTCGTCGGCGCGCAGTTAGACATAGTTTGCAGTCTGCAATGTCGTAAAACTTTCTTGAATGTAGAAACACTCTTTGTATAATCTGAAAAGAGTCCACAATGTTTGACAATTTATGATGCCATACAACTTTCCAGGTATAGGCTGAACCTACCTTGGTTCTCGGCGCGCAGCTGGACGAAGCCTGCATTTTGCAATGTCATAAAACTTTCTTGAAATGTAGACATTACTTTTTATAACGCAGCGTCGACAGAGATTGACGTTTAAGTGACCATAGAACTCCGTGGTGTGCAGACAATAGCCAACTCTTTACTCTCCCTAAACAGAGTCGACGAAGATTGACGTTTATGAGGACATAAATTTCCCTTTTATTTAGAAATACTCTTTATAGTATGTGCCTGGCGTCGACAGAGATCCGCGTGTATGATATCATAAACCAGTCGCAGCATGGAGCCCATAGTCTGAAGTTATTCTACAGAGGAATTCGACCTTTTATTCCGTTACAGCCAATGCCTGCTACTGATTCGTTCTACTTAACGCTGGTAGGCTTGCTGAACTGCAATACGCGTTATAAATGAAGAGTCGGTCAAATATCAAAAACTGATAATTATGTGACAGTTTCTTTAACGCATGGTTGCAATGTGGAGTTCATGGCCTTATAGTTCGTGGATCAACATTCCCACTTTCGTGGATCAACATTCCCATTTTCAAAGGGAGCGTCCTCTGGCCGAGATATCATTGCTGGCGTTAAACGGAACTATGATGAATATCAAGCCTTATTTGTGTGAACTGTTTGTGGCATTGAGGCATGGACAAGGCTACGCCCGAAAAATCTCCCTACTGGAAGAAGAAGTAGAATTTGGATATTATTACCTACTAGCTGGTTTACCCGGCGTTGCCCGGGGTTATAAGTTTAAATCCCTGTCTATAGCGAATAAGCAACAAATTTAGGTATAAGATTAAATCCGTGTAGCGAATAAGGAAGAAATTTAGGCGACCTGTGGGGGAGACTGATTCGCAGTCTTGTGTACGCCTTCTGGCGTACAGCGGAGACTGCTTCGCAGTCTTGTATACGCCTTCCGGCGTCTAGCGACCTCTGCCGTGGACTGACTGCTTCGCAGTCGCCCTCTGGCGGTGACTGCTTCGCAGTCTTGGAGGCCCTTGTGGCGTCTGGCGACCTGTGGGGGAGACTGCTTCGCAGTCTTGTAGACGCCTTCTGCCGTACAGCGGATATACGCCTTCTGGCGTCTAGCGACTTTAGCCGTGGACTGACTGCTTCGCAGTCGCTGGTTTACCCAGCGTTGCCCGGGGTTATAAGTTTCAATCCCTGTAGCGAATTCGCAGTGTTGTATACGCCTTGTCGCGTCTTGCGACCTCTGCCGTGGACTGACTGCTTCGCAGTCGCCCTCTGGCAACGACTGCTTCGCAGTCTCCCGTGGACTGACTGCTTCGAAGTCGAAGAGGGTGAACCCGGCGTTTGCGGGTTAAAGAAATTACACAATAGTTATTTTTTTAATGTTACTTTATTTTAAATCTAACTGTAGAGCTTGGAGATAAACAACATTAGTTGTCTTGCCATTTGGTGCCAGAAGAAACAGATTCTTACTGGCCCGAACTGGAGAGCAGGCAACGTACAGCGGAGACTGCTTCGCAGTCTTGTATACGCCTTCTGGCGTCTAGCGACCTCTGCCGTGGACTGACTGCTTCGCAGTCGCCCTCTGGCGGCGACTGCTTCGCAGTCTTGGAGGCCCTTGTGGCGTCTGGCGACCTGTGGGGAGACTGCTTCGCAGTCTTGTAGACGCCTTCTGGCGTACAGCGGAGACTGCTTCGCAGTCTTGTATACGCCTTCTGGCGTGTAGCGACCTTTGCCGTGGACTGACTGCTTCTCAGGCGCCCTGTGGCGGTGACTGCTTCGCAGTCTGTTTGTGTTTGAACCTACCTGTGTTACAATTTTGCTGTAAAACGATTAATATATTTCGAAGCGATCGTTATTAAATTCTTTCCGAAAGTAAACAACGACGCTATGGCCATTATTAATGACGTTGGGATATACCGGCGCCGGAAATTTCCAAATCTTCCGTACGCGTCCCTGGTGCTATTTTTTAGGTATAACGTCATTGTGCTATAATTAATTTGTAGTAGGGAGTGGAAATTTCCTATGCCGTGGGGCAAGTTTTTGGCCCTTATCACCATGTTAGCGGTGAAAACGGGTGACGCGAACCCCTCCACTGGGTGTCCGATGCCGAGGCGGACACAGTAGTGAAGGTTTCGAGTGAAAAGGTGCAAAATTGTAGAAGTTAAGCCCGGTCAAACAGACAGAGAGACAGACAGAAAGCTCTCTTTATTTATATAGATTACTTGTACACGCTATTTCAATGTCTAGTCGTTTGGACTCATGCTCATACAGTACTATGAAGAGTGTGGCATCGATAGTTTTTTTTAACACATGTGATTTAGCCATGTCATTTTTCTAACAAATTATTTTAAACAAGATTTACTGTAAATTACTGTTCAGGTGGTAAAACATTTCCTACGCCGGTTGTTTTTAGTGTGATCTATGCCAAAGCAGAGTCAAATATTAGCCATGGTAATGTTGTGGTAAGAAATTCTAAATGCATTAAAATACTATTATAAGTGTAATTCATGTGCCAGACTACACTCTTCTCCTTAACTCTATTACCCGGCAGTGCTTTTTCTCAGCAAGAAAGACTGTTCTTGATATTTAAATATGTAATAATGTCAAAATTCGTATGAATGTTGATTCACAGAGTTTAAATACCCAGCAGCCAAGTTCTATTAACAGAATCTAGTCCATCTTACCTAAACCAGCACCGTTATTACTATCTAATTAACTGTCATTTTTATTTTTATTTTTTATTTATTCATGATTTACGAGTTACCCTCACGCGACGAGGATGCATCTTTCCAGTTCGATGATGTGATTGGTTCATAAGAGTTTCGATTTAATTTCTCTGCTGACGTTGCTTTGTAGTTGTGAGGTGTCCATGTTTCTCTCGATGAATACCATTGTATCATAGGTTGCCGACGATCTGTCGTTTTCATAGGAAATCATTCAAAGTTCGCCCAAATTAACAATAATCGAACAACGATTGTTCGCCTTATCAATCCGAATCAGTTTTTGCCAAACTTGTTCTAAAGTTCGCAGTAAAGACTCGCTACCAACTTCGTAAGCGTTCGACTAGCTTCAACGCCGACTTTACATTCGATATCAGTTAATCGATCTACTTCGTTCGATTATACCTTCATAGTTTGGGTATCGCCACACTTCGACAAACGTTCGAATGTTGCTCACAACTCGACTCCACACACTGAATTGACTTCTTCAGCGTTTTCTCAAATTAGTACGCTCAATTCAAGAGTCTGTTACTACCGTCTTACGCCATCGACCGTTCATGACCACTGTCCTTCTTCGGTTGAAAACATCTCACGACGCATGTCCAGCAGACGACCATCCAACTGACCAGTAGATTACAAACCGACCAATCACGTATCTCCAACTGGTAGGTAACGTCGTTAAACCTTTAAACTGCCCCACTAAACGTATGTTGTCTTTCACATCTTAAAGTGCTGGTTATATGTCCTGGTTTCTTAATTTAACAATCAATTATAATTCCCCCTTACACTCAAACACATGGGCCTACTATAATCAACACACCTTATACTTAACTATCCTATATTATGGTCAATGATAATCTAATAAGTGTATTTGTGTGTTCAGAAAAATATACTCGTTACACTAGCCTACAACTCCCTACAATATTTCCAGCCCGAGTACCTCCGTGATCTATTCACTATCCACGAACACCGGTCCAGCCGATCCTCCTACTATATAAGTCTTTCTTGACCCTCAGTCACTACTCATCTCATGTTCTCCAATCTAGCCATGTCCAACGCAGCACCATTCTTCTGGAATGATCTCCCCCGAATTACGCAGATTCTCCGTTTCACCTTCGTCACTGCATCCCGTCCTCCGTCCCTCTCCTCAACTTCCTCTATCGATCAGCACCGGACTTTCCACTCAAAACTGAAGTCTCACCTTTTCAAGTACTCCTACCCTCACTCATCTGATCCTCCTTCCAATTATTCTCGTCCTAAACGACACTCGCCTTGACAGCTGTTCTGCCTCCTCTCTTGATCTGGCCCCTGGAACCGGACTTGGATCTCCTTTGGAATATTCTCTGGAAAACCCCCGCTGATTTGATTTTGCCTTCTGGAAAGCGAACTCGGACCTCTTTTGGACTGCTATATGAAACCCCTTCTGACTTGATTTGGCCTTCTTGGTACTGGAATCGCACTTCTTTTCGATCACTCTCTGGAAACACCCTCTGATTTGAAATAGCGCTAGTAAATAGGCTGGTGTCCTGCGCTTTGAATTCGAGTGGCGCTTTAGAAGTTTGGAGATTGCGATTGCGATTACGAATACTGGGTTTCTGTCACTGAATTATTGTCTTCGTGCTGGTATATTTCCAAATTTTTGGTGTACATCGACTAAAAAGCCAAACGTGTTTGCTTCAGAAAGTTTATTTCTTATTTGCATAAGTTTAACCAAACTCCGCCTTTTCGAAATATCAATTGACGTATTTTTCTTAGAGTGTACAATGTACATTAGGTAAAGGCGCAACATTTACATAAGACATTGAACGACTTACAAAAATCCTTCGTCAATGTCAACTTAATCCTTACGGAAGTTGGATCACTGTTGGATGTATCGAGCGTTAGCTGAAGGTTATTTGTACTGGAGATCATGAGTAATATGAAAGAGAAAGGATTGCTTTGTTACTGCATGTATTACGTATATTTGTGTCGACAGCGAGCGATGGCTTAGCATTCTTCAAACAACAGTTAGTCCGAATTTATAGCAGATTTGTTCATTATCATATCACTCTATAGCAACGTTATTTTCATTATCTCTTTGACTAAACGTGTGTTTAGTGAACATGCTACATGCGTTGTCTTTAAAGGTGATGACGTCATAAAGATGGTAACAACGTGGGTATTGAATGTTCGCTACTGTGAAGCAATCAGTGACCAATAACGCAGTATTGATTAAATTCGCAGCGTTTTCAGCGACAGGAGCAAATTTCAAGGAATTTTAAAAGTCGTAGGCCCTATGCCTCGGTCTATGGCTTGGACAAGTTGAGCTGACTGGAACCAAAGTAGTTCTGAAATTTTTTTCTCAAATGAAAGAATGTGTTTCAGTGGAGTTGCTGCAGCTCTAATCTGTGGTATGTGTTTATTTCCCAGCAGTAAAGTTGTCTACATATCGCCAAGTTCCGATACCACATGGAATAACGTTCATCGTTCAGCGGTGCCTGTAATCGCGAATAATTAAGTTATAACAGGAAAAGTGATGCTGTTGTGTGTTATAAGTCTGAAAGTGCTGTTACAGAAAAATTGGTCTTGCTAAGTGAGGAAACTTTTAAAACTGGTTAAACATTGTTCTTGGCTGATATGAATAAAGTGCCTGAGAACGTTTAGTGGAAGTAAATATACAGTTTAAATGTGGGAAAGGGCATAAACTTTTTAAAATTTGATTTATATGTTCATTCTTCTTTGTTGCTTTGAAGAAGTAAAAGACATGGATAATTAAATGATGAAAAAGGTAAATGGCTTGAAAATGTAAACGTTTTACTCTTTATCGGCCTAGCACTATTAACAATCAGCATGCACTGAATAAACCAGGAAACTCATTATTCAACTATGATTCATAGTGACGGATAACGTGCATATTTGTCAAATTGACAGCAACAGGAAGTGAGGCATTTGCTACAATGTCATCTTCGTGTACTTCTTTCGTTGGACGGATATCAAGATGAGAAGATTACTGAGATTGTGAACGCACAATGTCAACCAAAATTTTTAACTGTTAACAAATTCGTGCATGTTTTCCAATGCTAAGCATAATCTAACGTTTAAAGAAGTCAGCTAATAAAGAAAGGAAACTGGAACTTTTATGCAAACGGAAAAATGCATTCCTGGCATGAAAGATTTTTGCGAATAAAATATTTTCATGGTTCAGAATTATTTCTTTTAACCCTCATCCGAACAAAGGGGGTCTGGCCAGACCCCCCTGCATATATTTGTTGCATAACTTTTTTAAATATTATATTTGTTCAAAACGCTTACATGACTTTGTTGCTATATTGTTGAGCAACAATGAGTGCATCTAAACGACCAAAAAGACTGAGTGCTCAGGAGTCACTGAAGATAATACTGGCTGAGACTAATGCTGACAGTTTCGACAGTGACAGCGCGATTGCGACTAATGTGAATGTGACGAGATGCCTATGCCTGAAGAGCACCTTTCAAATGTTTCTGAAGATGAAGACAACGTTACTATTGACAATAATGTTGAACATGATGATGAGACTGGTCCTGAAAGTGATGATAACGCTGACGAAACTCTTGATACGGATGAAGCCGATAGACATGAATACAAGTCAAGATCCGGATTCTTTGGCAGCCTAAACCACTTCCAAGAGGCTGATTTCGGTTGCATAATGTAGTAAAATAACAATATGGATATTGAACAACTCAGATTTGGAGATGAAGATGCGTTTCAAACGGCGCTTGTTCTTGAAACAGCTGCGAGATCTCTCGTAGTACCGTGGATCACTACCAGAGCAGGCAAGCCATAGTCATGAGCAGTGCGCCATGCATTCTTAGCTGCCGGAATTTGGATTGTTGCTCAGCAGAAGCAGGAAGAGTATGGTATAAAACGATGATGCTGACTGTGCGGCAAGAAGAAGGACAGAAAAACACAGTACAGATGCTGCACATGCTACAAACCACTGTTTTTCTGCTGCATAGTACACATGTGATCAATGCAAACAAGAACGAGACAAACTGACTAAATTACTTGCTTACAATTACTATTTATTTCCTTATTTTGTTAGATATTTTCTAGAAAACGGTCATGTAGCATTTGATCATAACAGCAACCAGTACTAATTTTACTAGAATAATGGTTTCTTCATTATTGGTTCTAATTTTATAGATAGACTATCATTGAGTCGATCAAACATTTATGACAAACTGTCACAAAATAATGTAATTGAACATTTAGTTCAAATTCATTGTAGAAATAATTTATACTGCATTGAGAGACTGGTACATTGTTATGTTTTGTTAATCTAATACTATTTTACAAAATTGGCATATATAATACGCTGTTACCTATGAAGAGACCATATTAAAAGAGGGGTCTGGCCAGACCCCTTTGTTCAAATTAAGTTGCATTTTGGCATGTTCGGATGAGGGTTAAACTGACAAACAAAATAGTAGTCTCAATCTCAGCCGATTCTAGCCGTAAAAATTAAAAAATACACTAGGGCTCCAACGTAGTTGTGCGAAGTTTTGCTGCCTTTAATCTATATTTCTACATTTTCATTGGTCTTGCTATTGTTATGGTATTATTATTTTTAGTCCAATCACTCAGGATATCAGATCAGATCGATCCTCTTTCATTCAAAGTAACTTCGTCTATCTCTAAAACGCCTCAGGTCAATACTTAATTTTCCCCAAGACGCTTGCCTTTGTGTGTTTGGCTAATATTTTAAAATGCCTATTGACACAACTTATCGTCTGGTCAACGTTTCTCCATGGATGTCCGGCCTTGCCTGTGTGGCAAAAGGTTTTTCGTAAGTATCTACGACGAATTCCAGTAAGCGAAGCGACGAGCGAATCTCTGACTTACGTGCGAGGAGCGAAGTGGAGAGCGAATCTCCAGCGTACGAGCGTAGAACGAAGCGAAGAGCGAATCTCTGGCTTACGTGCGAAGAACGAAGTGAAGAGCGAATCTCCAGCGTACGAGCGTAGAACGAAGCGAAGAGCGAATCTCTGGCTTACGTGCGAAGAACGAAGTGAAGAGCGAATCTCCAGCGAACGAGCGAGGAACGAAGCGAAGAGCGAATCTGTGGCTTACGTGCGAAGAACGAAGTGAAGAGCGAATCTCCAGCGAACGAGCGAGGAACGAAGCGAAGAGCGAATCTGTGGCTTACGTGCGAGGAACGAAGTGAAGAGCGAATCTCCAGCGAACGAGCGTAGAACGAAGTGAAGAGCGAATCTGTGGCTTACGTGCGAGAAGCGAAGTGAAGAGCGAATCTCCAGCGTACGAGCGAGACTTCAGCGTGCCTGGGAAGACCGAGACTTCGGAGAAGACGAGCGACGTTGAAGTCCAGCGAATCTCCAGCGTACGTCCAAGGAACGAAGCGAAAAGCGAATCTCCAGTGTACGTGCGAGGAACGAAGTGAAGAGCGAATCCCCAGCGTCAAGCGACACTTCACCGAGACTTTGAAGTCCAGCGAATCTACAGCGAACGAGTTGAAGGCCAGCGAATCTCCGGCGCACGTGTTAAGGTCCAGCGAATCTCCAGCGTACGTGCGAGGAACGAAGTGAAGAGCGAATTCCCAGCGTCAAGCGAGACTCCAGCGTTCCTGGGAAGAGCGAGTCATCGGAAAAGACGAGCGACGTGAAGTCCAGCCAATCTCCGGAGTACGTCCGAGGAACGAAGCGATAAGCGAAACTTCAGCGTACGTCCAAGGCACGAAGCGAAAAGCGAATCTCCAGCGTACGTGCGAGGAACGAAGTTAAGAGCGAATTTCCAGCGTCAAGCGAGACTTCAGCGTTCCTGGGAAGAGCGAGACTTCGGAGAGGACGAGCGCCGTTGAAGTCCAGCGAATCTCCGGAGTACGTCCGAGAAACGAAGCGAAGAGGGAAACCCCAACGTCAAGCGAGATCCAGCGTTCCTGGGAAGAGCGAGACATCGGAGAAGACGAGCGACGTTGAAGTCCAGCGATTCTCCGGCGTACGTCCGAGGAACGAAGTGAAGCGCAAATCCTCAGCGTCAAGCGAGGCTCCAGCGTTCCTCCAGCTTTCGAGTCACGACTCCCGAGCGTCAAGCGAGTAGATACGGTTGAATCAACGAATCTCCAGCTTTACTTGTTTCGTTAGCTAATTCGTCAGTCTATTAGCTAACTTAAAAAGGGTGTGTTGGTAATTTCATCCAAAACATTCGTTTCCCCTGTTTATTCGCTGTGTGACGCTCGGCGGATTCCTGCACCGCCTCGCTGGCGACCCGCCAGCGAGGCGGTGCAGGAATCCGCCGAGCGTCACACAGCGAATAAACAGGGGAAACCTCAGAGCAAAATTCGCGACTTCCTCCCACGTCCGGGGGTAAGCCCTCAGCGGCAGAATGATCGCTGACCTGTGGCAATGTCTGGCTTTTACTGATCGATGACCCGCGTTGCGTCACAGAAGCGGCCTGGCCTCCGTATTTTACGCCTGGGTCGCGGGTCGGTCCTTTGTTGATGCACAGTGACATTCTCACCGTCACTAGCATCCTGGGACGCACTAAATGTCGTTGTGTCATCATCACTCCTTGCTCCATCAGAGGAGTGGTCTGGGGTGGGCGCATGAGGTAACGGATCCGCTGGTTGTGGTGAATCAGCGCCGTTACATCCTCCGACGTCCTGAGAAGTTTCTTTAAGCCAATTATGAAGACCAGGTGTGTAGCACGGTTTCAGTTTGTCCACATGAACGATTATCGGTTTTGCCCGGCGACTGCGTTGTATTTCCAGGTTTAGATCACTGATCTCTCGTGTCACGAAGATTGGGCCTTGGTAGAAGCTAGTCCATTTCGCGCTGCGGCCTGGACGGCGTCTGGGTATCAGACACCATACCGAGATACCTTGTTGAAAGCTGCGAGGGCCGCTTCGCATATCATAGCGCAACTTCCTCCTTTCGGCGGCACGACTAAGGTGCTCTCGTACCAGCGCAAAGGCCTTTCGTAGCTTATCCTGCTGCTCGGCCACGAATTCCACAGGACTAAGCTCCTCTCCCTCCGTGGGAGGCGGACCATACACTATATCCGCCGGTAATGTTGCCTCTCGTCCAAATATTAAGAAAAACGGTGTTAAACCAGTAGTCTCTTGAACGGAGGTGCGGTAGGCGAATGCCACAGCCGGCAGTCTATCGTCCCAACCCCGGTGATTGTTCGACACCCATTTTTCAAGAATAGTGTTCAGTGTGCCATGAAGGCTCCAAACGTTGCCGTTTGTTGAAGGCTTGTGGTTATGTCCGATCTAATAGCCACTACGGTGGTTATTATAGTCGTTGTTCGAATCTTCTCTATGGAGAGGCCACGACAGATCTCTCCAAAAAGCTGACTTTCGAAGTTCGGGCCCCGGTCGGTGAGTAGTTGCAGTGGAAAACCGTGCCTACAGAAAACCCGATCTACAAGAATCGTGCCACGGTCGATGCTTCCTGATTCGGCATTGGAAACCTCTCCGCCCATTTCGTAAAGTGGTCGATGAGCGTGAGGATGTAAACGCTGCCCTTTTGGATTTAGGATGCGGGGTGGTAATGTCGACGCCGATTCTCTCCCAAGGTTCACTTGCTACCATTGGTTTAAGGTGCCCTTGGCGATGAGGCGGTGGACGCTAAATCCTAGCACACTGCTCACATTGCTTCAAAACCAGCTGAAGATCACGGGACCATCCCGGCCAAAAGAATCTCCTCTGTAGCTGGTAGGTCGTACGTTGCATTCCCAAGTGTCCACCGTTTAGGCCTCGATACATATCAGCAGCTATCTCACGTTGATAGCGAAAGGGCACGACTTTCTGCAAATGACTTCCTCCATTGTCTCTTTCAAATCGTCGATACATCGGTGGACGGTTGATAGTTGCTGATATGCATCTTCCCCTAACTGTAGTCGAAGGTACAGGCTGCAGAGCGACTTTGCATCAGCACTGAGGGAGGTATTATCCTATGGCCTTGGCTTTGGTAACTGATTCTTGAGCAAGTTGTAGATGAAGCCGACATCTGAGTCCTCCTGTTGCGCCCTAATCGAATCGAACGGCTCCAGGACGTCAGGTCGTGCAGCTGCAGCAGCGATGGCCAGATCATCGCGGTCAGGTGGTCGGCGCTACAAGGCATCCGCACTGGTGTGTTTCGCTCCAGGCCGATGGTGAACCTCGTAGTCAAACTTTTCCAATATCTCAAGGAACGCGCTTGCTGAACGATCGGCTCTGGAGTCTTCTTGAGCCATTGTAAGGCGGCATGGTCCGTCCTAATGGTGAAAGGTCTTCCCAGGAGATACTGCCTGAATTTTTCACGAACGTGATGAAAGCTAAAAGTTCTTTCAGCGTAACGTTATAGTTCTTCTCATGGCGGTTGTACAATTGACTGGCGTAGCAGATTGGGCGCTCTTCTCCATTCTGTATCTGCGACAGCACAGCGCCGATACCGGTATCAGAAGCGTCTCAGTCCAAAATGTAGCGATCATTCTCTGTCGGCAAACCGAGCACGCTTGCCCCAAAGAGCATTGCCTTGAGGGTGTTGAAAGCTGCCTGACACTCCTCCGTCCATAGAAAGCGGGCACCCTTCTTGGTTAGCGCCTGTAGTGGTGCAGCAACGTCAGAGAAACCCGGAACAAATCGTCTATATTACTGGCAGATGCCAACAAACGCCCTGCCTTGCCGAAGATTTGTCGGCTTCGGCCAATCTCGGATGGCACCTATCAGGTCAGGATCCGTCTTAACACCTTCCCTGCCGACCGTGAATCCCAGAAAGGACACTTCCTGCTAAAGCAGGTGGCATTTCGACGGCTTAAGTTTCAAATTGGCCTCTCGCAGCCGCACGAAAAGCTTCTCCAGTCGTTCCAGGTGGCTTTGAGTGTCTTTGCTAAAGACGATTATATCATCTAAATATACGAGGGTGACCCATCAAAAGCGCTGAGGACAAAACCGCCCCGACAAATGCGCCCCGAGAAATGCGCCACAGAAAAACCCGACAATAACGCCAAAAATCACCGACAAATGCGCCCCGACATTTGCGCCACATAATAACATTATTTGCTGTATGAGTTCATTTGACCGCAAGCAATTTAATAGATTACACAGCGGCGTTGGATCTAAGACAGATGAAAAGCATGCGTAAGCGCACCTGAAAGTTACTTGTCGGAATTAAAGCTATATGATAAATTTATTTATCTGCTAAAAAAATAAAAATGTGATATTTGTAAAGCCGAAATTTAATTAGAATTGTTTAAGGATTTAAAGATATGTGTTGCAATTTAATTGGAATTGTCTAAGGGATGAACGATTATGATATGACTGAAACTGGAAGCTGTATCAGCGATTAAAACTTAAATAAAACTAGAAGCGGGATGAACGATTAAAAATATAACTAAAACTAGAAGCGAGATCAACGATTAACTATAACTAAAACTAGAAACGGGATCAACGATGATAATATAACTAAAACTGGAAGCTGGATTAACGATTAAAATATAACTAACACTAAAAGCGGGATCAGCGATAATAATATAAGTTAAACAATAAGCTAAAAGTGCACGTTCCTGGCGCATTTTTCGGGGCGCATTTGTCGGGCGCAAATGACGGGGCGCATTTGTCGGGGCGCATTTGTCGGGGCGCATTTGTCGGGGCGCTTCTTTCCGCTGCGCTTTTGATGAGGTGCCATATACGAGGCGCATCTCGTAATTCATGCCGGTCATCACCATATCCATCAGCCTCTGGAAAGTGGCGGTGGTCCGCGCCTTCTAGTACGTGCAGATGCGTCTATTGTTCCATATGTGGAACCGCGGATCGACCATCCGTTGCCGACGCCGATCCCCTGCTGTTTCTCCGACGGCTGGGAAGCAGGGCAGTTCCGCCACATGTGGCCCGGCTGGTTACACCCAAAACATTGTGCTCCGTCGGCAGACCCTCTTGGCCCACATTGGATATGGCAGCCGCGACTCCAATGACCGATTTGACCACATCGCGGACACGGCTTCCTCGGAATGCTTCCTTGATTAATTGAAGACATGTTTTCCCGCGGGGATGGGGAAGCAACGGAGAGGCGTTCCAAGGCGTCGCCCATTTGTTTGAAACGGCGGTTTGTCTGCTCCATAAAGCTCCGCATAGCACGAGATGGTGGGAGTTCGTCGGCTTTGGAGGTCTGTTTAACTTTCGCTGTGGATAAGGCCTCATCCTGCTCCTCGCCGACAACCAGACGGGTGTCGATGGTTACCTTGATTCGAAAGCAATCGAAAGCACTAATACAAACAGCATGCATCGTCCATTGTCCTAGGTTCCTTGTCTTGCACATAGAAAAGAACGTCTCTATCCGGGATGGCTCGGAGTAGAAATCCGGCCATAAGCTGGTTTCTGGGCTCTACCGACAAGGTCACCATTAGCAGGTTTCGTTAGTCTTTGGATTTCTTGAGAGAGTTCCCGAATGTTTTGATCGGGGGAAAGCCGCGGCTGATGGAGTGTCGGCTCGTGTGTGGCCGGGAAATTGGCAGGCCCGAAGCGCACCAGCGCTTCGGGCCTGCCTCCGTACATCTTCATAAGAAACGGTGACGATATCATCTACCTCAGCCAGTGCACATAACAGAGAAGAGACCTTTTCTACGTCTGTCCAATAATTGTGACGTGCGGCTATCTCGAACTGAAGAAGATAATCTTCCGCAGAGTCTTTTCCGGTGTATTGTATTGTATTGTATTGTATTTGGATATTTATAAAGCGCTTCTAGCGGGAGGGCCATTCAGAAGCGCTCCCAGTGCGAGAGACCCCGAGAGAAAAAGCAAGTTTTAAGAAAGGTAAAGAGGAAGAGACATTACCTGAGAGAATGGAACAACGAACGAACGGACATCTATTTCCTTGCGCTTCATTTGTCCTCTCCAAGGCGTTCCAGGCGTCGCCTCGCGCTGCATCGGGGTAGAGACGGAATATCCTACGGCTCCAAGGAAGCGACCAGGCGCCTCGGGATCAGGAATAGTCATATGCTGACTGCTGTCTACCCTGACTTTTTCTTCTTCCTCGTGGTAGAGGGCGGAAAGTCCACTGCTGGAAAGCATTCTCTTATCTCAGAACGATTTTTCTCGTAGCCTGTTATTCATACAGACCCCACATTGGGTGCCAATTGACACAACTTATCGTCTGGTCAATGTTTCTCGAGGGAGGTCCTGCCTAGCCTGTGTGGTAAAAGGTCTTTAGCAAGTATCTACGATGAATTCCAGTAAGCGAAGCGACGAGCGAATCTCTGACTTACGTGCGAGGAACGAAGTGAAGAGCGAATCTCTGGCTTACGTGCGAGGAACAAAGTGAAGAGCGAATCTCCAGCGAACGAGCGAGACTTCAGCGTTCCTGGGAAGACCGAGACTTCGGAGAAGACTAGCGACGTTGAAGTCCAGCGAATCTCCAGCGTACGTCCAAGGAACGAAGCGAAAAGCGAATCTCCAGCGTACGTGCGAGACTTTAGCGTTCCTGGGAAGAGCGAGACTTTGAAGTCCAGCGAATCTCCAGCGAACGAGTTGAAGGCCAGCGAATCTCCGGCGCACGTGTTAAGGTCCAGCGAATCTCCAGCGTACGTGCGAGGAACGAAGTGAAGAGTGAATCCCCAGCGTCATGCGAGACTCCAGCGTTCCTGGGAAGAGCGAGACATCGGAGAAGGTGAGCGACGTTGAAGTCCAGCGAATCTCTGGCGCACGTGTTGAGGTCCAGCGAATCTGCAGCGTACGTGCGAGGAACGAGGTGAAGAGCGAATCCCCAGCGTCAAGCGAGACTCCAGCGTTCCTGGGAAGAGCGAGACATCGCAGAAGACGAGCGACGTTGAAGTCCAGCGAATCTCCGGTTACGTCCGAGGAACGAAGTGAAGAGCGAATCCTCAGAGTCAAGCGAGGCTCCAGCGTTCCTCCAGGGCTTTCGAGTCAGGACTCCCGAGCGTCAAGCGAGGAGATACGGTTGAATCAACGAATCTCCAGCGTTATTTGTTTTGTTAGGAGTAGTACAAAAGGGGGCCGACTTGGCCAATTAGGTTAATTAGTAGGTCATTAATTAACAGGTCATTAATTATTTAATAAACAGTGCAAATGCCCATCACATGCTTCGTTCAGGAGCTTCAGGAGCTTCAGCAGCAGGAGCAGGAGCAGGAGCAGGAGCAGCAGCAGCAGCAGCTTCAGGTTTTACTTAGTAAGACCATACATGTATACATACATGTACACATACATGTATACACACACAGTGTGTGTATGTGTGTGTGCAATAGGCCTAAGTGTTTTTCACGGGCCAAGATCATCCGATGCGTTTGTAATGAATGAACGAATGGTTGGGATGAACGACTTAATTAGAAATCGTTCTCGCAACAGGGAGCAATGCTCCTGAAATTGATGCTTGCGCATCAATGATCTGGTATCTGTGCCAGAGTCATCCGGTGTGACGGACTTGCTGTGTGTGTGAACTTATGATCACTTATTATAATTCCCCGATTTTAAGTATCGTATACATATAATTGTAGGACTTCTACTCCTACCACAGTGTGACTGGGGTTGCTTGTTACTGTAAGTCTGTAATACTGGTACGCAATCGGAGTCGTTGTAAGATTAAAAAATGACGGAGCAGCTTCGGTGTTTAATAATGCCTGCGTCGATCTTAGTAATTGGGTGAACGTTGATCCATCGTTACTTCCGTTTAAAATCCAGTTTGTAATCTGGTATGTGCCTCTGTTGTGTCTTATCGCTTTCAACGCAATTCTCCAAATTTTAACCGGCTCAGGACATTTTATCTGCAGCCAGACATTTAGGATTGATCTACTATCCGCGATCCATGTTCCGTTTGAACCATCTGCATTTAGACTATTGAAAGCTCCATACGCTTGATACTTGTCAGTAACAGTTGAACTAGCACTAGCGATAAATCCGGTAACACTTTCGTCAGCCTCCAAAATAGGTATGTATCCGATATGACATTTTTTAAGAGCACTATAATCCGCTCTATTAAGAGCGTTATCTACATAATTTTTAGTGGAGGCATCTTGAGGATTAACGGTTTTTTTTTTAAATCGGTTATAGATTTTTGTCTCATAACGATATCTTGGTAAACATCGATTTTATGGTCGCTGGACGATTTACCGAATCGAATTATATTTTCCGTTCCCACTTTGCACAAGAAACCTTCGATCGATTGCAACGTTATAGGTTGGTTTAAATAACCTTCTATTTTGTTTAACAGATTACCCAGTATCAAAGCAAACAGTTTGTTTCCGCGTAGATCCTTACACCCCATATTACGTTGACGATCCGAGCCCACACTTAAAAATAGATTGCCGGTCATAACGTCACCAGTCTTAGAAACTTTGTTTACACCGCTGTTTAAATCTACGTAATTTTTGGTAGCACCATCTTGGGAATTAGTAGGTTCTAACACGTTGACCAGTTTATGAGAATCTAAATTAATATTCTCGGTCGCGGCGTTTGTTCCATCCATACGAAGGAAAGTAGCATTTGCTTGAGACAGCGTAACTCCTCCGGCAATTATTCTTTCCGAGTATCCAACATCAGTATGTCCGAATTTATCCACAGGCAATTTTAGTATATATATATAAAATATATATACAATGTATATATATTTTATTTATATCAGAACAAACCGTTGGGTGAGCTCATGAGCTCAAAGGAGGGCAATTATACTTATCGATTCAAGTATCGTATATGTATAATTGTATGCTATGAAGTCCTACGTTAATCTGACCGATAATAATAGTCCCACCGGGAATATGTGTTTTCGTAAATCTGTAATACTGATACGCAGTATTCGTTGAAATATTGGAAAATGACGGGGCAGTTGCGGTTCTAAATAACGGAGTCGTCATCGTAAATAACGTCGTAAATGTCGAATCGCCGTCGTTACGCCCTGATATGGTCCAAAAGACACTGTGTATTTTATATACATTATCGATGGCTTTCAACGCGATTCGCCAAATTTTAACCGGCTCTGGACATTTTATCTGTATCCAGGTATTTAAAGAATCATTAGAAACCCAAGATCCGTTCAAACCATCCGCGTTTAGACTATTGAACGCTCCGTACGCTCGATATCCGTCTATGTGTGAACTGGCACTAGCGACGAATCCGGTACTACTCTCGTCTGTTTCTAAATTAGGTATATATCCGAGATAACATTTCCTATGAGCATTATCTACGTAATATTTGGTAGCACCATCTTGGGGGTTAGTAGGATCTGACACGTTGACAATTTTATGAGAATCTAAATTAATATTTCCAGTTGCAGCGTTTGTTCCATCCATACGAAGGAAAGTAGCATTTGCTTGAGACAGTGTAACTCCTCCGGCAATTACTCTTTCTGAATATCCAACATCAGTATGTCCGAATTTATCCACAGGCATTTTATAATATATATATAGAATTATATATATATATATATATATATATATATATATATATTAAAACAAACCGTTTATAACTTCTTGAAAATTCGCGCCATCGTCCATCATCTTCAACACGTACAAGCACAGATGACCGCAAAACACTTCGTTATCGGGCTGTATTCGTTCGCTGTTATAATAAACCGGACGACGTAAATATTTCAGTAGCTCGGTAGGTGGAGGGGGACCATAGCCATCGAAATATTTCGCCGAAATTTCCTTTCTTCTTGATCCAACACACCCTATGAGTCCCGCTCCCACTAGATTTATCTAGGTTAAGAATGCCGCTTTCGTTAGTAGGCCTACTCGGTCTCTCGGGCAACTCGTCTCGTAGGAACACGCCTCTGAAGTTTGTGATATTTAGTTTCTTCTTAGCGGCGTCTAGCAGTTGTATATTCGACAAAGGAACATTCGGTAACACGAACTCCGCAAACGTCGATTTCTGTAACACTTCTAAAACTCATTTTATAATCAACGAATAGATTCTTTATGTGCGCAGCGTAACGAGTAATGTCCGTACGCTAATGTATGAATACCGTCTTCCATTATTACTCGTTTGTCATCATCTGCGGATAATGCAACTTTATTTACCTGTTCGGTATAAATTTCGTGATGATACGATCTAAAAACGTTCATTTTTCTTAGTCGTTCTCTTTTGGTAAAAAGACAGTTTTTATAATCATCATGAGTTATCGTTTTCTTAACAACATTTTGCTTAATGCCTTTACACTTCTTGTGTTCTTCACCATCCATTCTGGACGAGTACAACTTGGCCATTAAACCTACAAACTCGTAAATCTGTTTTCCTGCTGATTCATCTTTGAACATACCGATTACCTTCTTGTTCATTCCGCTTCTTAACCCGATGGGTGATCTTCTGGGTAATCACTCGTATCGAATCGAACCGCAACGTCTTGAGCGATATCCTCGTAAAAAATCTTCTGTTTGTATTTCATATGCCAACGAATCTGTATCGGTAAATAACAATTTAGCTCTGTCTCCGTATTTTTGCCGTATAAAATTGTAATGAAAGTCGTACATCAAAGTTTTACTTAAGTCTAAAATGCATATGCCTAGGTAAATCGGTTTATTATAAAACAACCTCGGTCGTTTCATGTCAACGGCGATTATATTCTCGTCGAAAATTGTCAGGCGGTCATAATTAGTTTTTGCAGCTAGCTTAATAGCTTCCTTCTCGTGACATACCAATTTTATATCTACATGATTTTCGATTCTTTCAAGGGTTTTTCAAAAGACGCTATTGTTCATCAATTTTAAAAAGTCTTTCTCAAAGTTATTAGTGGCACTCGTTCTCAAGTTTGTGTTTAGGTCTACATAATATTTCAACCAAGGGCTTTCTTCGAATGATATCCCTCTGTGAATTTTCGCGATCTTCAACCCGAGACTTTCGTACAACTTCAAATTTTCGTAATGTACCACGTACTTCTTTTTATCGTTCAAGTTTGGAATTAGTTTTGGTATATTATATGTAAATTCCGACGAGATGCTCTCGGGAGCCAGAGGATAGTCGTTGTGGAGATTGTGGATTTCTTGAGGGTATTCCAAATCGACTTCCAATATACACGATCCCGTTACATTCCAATTATTTACCTCGTCTTCGCTCATCCATTTAAATCCACGAGTCGGTATGGGTTTGCTCATCGCCCAACCGTATAAATTATTAGCGTCTAGATAAGTTATATATGACGAAGGCTCGCTGCTATCGAATTTATCCGCCGTCATATACTTATTGTTGGCTTTCCCATAACGATTCGAAATTGTGCTGATTCCTCCTCTTATTCCTTGCTTAATCATCAGAATCATATCGTAATCGCTCAAAAACTCCAACTTTATACCGGTCAACTTCAAAGCAGCATCCCAGGCCAGTCCCGGAGAAGTGTAATACCATGCGGGATCTAGACTGTAGTTCTTCACACATACGTCTCTAAAGTTTTCGAAAACATCGGCTAAGAGTAGAACATCCGAAACATTGTACAGGTCGTGGTATTCTCTAAACGTTTTACATCCGAATGCATTCCATACATTTTTGGCGTGATCGTAATCTTCGTCGCTAATATCTGAGTCGTTCAGCCTCGAATAAAATGCGGACTTGGGAGGTAGTTCGGTTTCGTTAAATCTATCGACGGAAGTAACGTAATCGTACGGGTAAATTCCTTTTTTAAGTAAAAGATCGAGCTGTTTCCCAGAATATAATGCACCAAGATTTTTACATTGTTCTTTCGTCAGATTCTTCGATAAAGCGTCAAGACTCGAGGCCATGAATCTATAACTGTCGATGAATCGCAATTCACGTTTAACGTTAATTTCTTTCCCTTCTTTGTTTAGAAACTTATCGACGATCACTTCTCTGCTAAACGATATGTACTTCTCTTCGTTATTAGGAATGCATTTAATTTTCTCATCGTGATCACCTCGCAATTTCTTTACGAACAGATGGCTATCGTATCCGGACAGATTATGAAATACTACTGGAAAAAACTTCGGAACTTTATAGTCTATATTACAACCATTATGAGCGGCCCCTCTGAATTTACCGCTCAAATGACAGTGGTCTCTAACCCGATCTGCACCCAACGCCCCTCCACAGATATGACAAAGTAGTTTCCTTAAACTTTTTTCGGTCATCTGGAGTAAATATCATCTTCTTCGGAAATTTAAACTGATTGTAGATTCGTTTTATAGTCTCTTCGAGACTATCTACGAATTTTTGACCGATATCGTCGTCTTCGCTTTCGGCCGTGTACGTTACAGGATCTTGTTGATATAATATATCATCGAAGCATTTTACGTAATAACAAAACGAGCTAGGCGTGTGTTTTTGGTATTTATCGGTGTAAGACACGCGAGGATCTGGCTGGCAAGTGGCTATAGGTTTGATGAAAGATTCGAAATCTGCATAAACGATAAAGGGAACTCTCATCGACCTATTATAATTTTTAAAACTTAACGTAGTTCCCGGTTCTGGGACTTCTATTTTTTGAGCGGCGTTTTGCGAACAGTACTCGGAATGTTTATTGAGCGCTTCTATTCTTGTATAACCGTTTAAACATCTTCGACAATAGTGCATTGAAGTATGGGATTTTTCCGTTCGTGATGCCATCAATCTGTTGAAATTCTTTATCCAACAATAATGTTTCTTATCTCCGTCGGAAATAAGCAATAGTTCAACGATAGAAACTTTATCGTCTCGTTGATTCGACACATAAATTGGGAATACTATCTTATTTTCGTAATTCTTTCGGGATGATTGTCAGTTGGATTTAATGCTCTAGTAATGCACCACTTGAAACATTGCTCGTCATTATTCTTCATATTGATAATAGCCTTTTTGCTAGATAGTTCTGTAGGCAACGGAACGTAATAACTGCCTTTCAATGGTTTATAAACAGCAGTATTGACATCTACATGTAACTTTACAACATTCACGAATCTCCAATTACTTCCACGCATCTGGAAACTGGCCATAGTCTCTGGGATCTTATTTATTGCATTATCGTATATTTCGTTGATATCGGTAGCATCTAAAATAACTTCCGTCTTCGAGACGAATGGAACATTCGCGGATTCTTCTTCTCCAGATTTCATATCAACGCGCTCCATGGTACATGTAAGAACTAGTTGAACCTTAACCTGACGATTTTTTGACAACAGACTAAAAACCTGCGGTCTAACGGCGTTAAGAAAAGACACGGCATCGATTCCAGAAGAACCATCGATAGTGTATTGTTTAGTGAATCCTTTAATAGCCGATGCAGTCTTTCGAATTTCAAACTTCTTTGTATTGATTTTAGCAAAGAGACTCTTTATTTTCGATTTAACCTTTATCATCCCAGATACTGAAATTTTTATGCAATCACTTCTGAATTTAGCTATGATGCAGTTGACAACCTATACAGAGGCAATCATAAGTAAAATTAATTTATTTTCAGTTCATATCAGAATTTTGCATATGTTCCCAAAGTGGAACGTTGGGTCACTTTGCCTATCATAAGCACCATGCGTTAGTAAAAATGTAACTTCTTTAAAAAAAATGCAGTTTTGCAATGTCCAAAAGTTGTGATTTACATAATGTTAATATTTCATTTAGCTAAAACGGTTTCAGTAGAATTAGACACTGCAAAGTCGATTTATTTATTTATTTATTTATTTCGGATATTTCTATAGCGCCTCTGGTAGTCTACTACTACTCAGAGGCGCTCCCGACTACAGCATTTGATACTGTGCCGGAATTTTCACGCCGAAGCGCCATGAGCAATTGCGAGTGAAGGACTTGCCCAAGATCAGTACGCAGCGGCTAGAGTGGGATTCGAACCTGCAACCCTCCGGTCACAAGGCGCCGAACTTACCACTGAGCCACCACGCCCCACGATTGTGTTCCGTGGTATGGTTCGTTTCAAAGCATAGTTCGTCGAGCCGCTTGTCGCAATTTCGCACTTCTTCCTAGTGTTGCTGCGGCAGTAGGCGCATCTACCTTGTGTTGTGGACTCAATGAAATGGTTTAGTCCATCTTATTGGAGCAGCACAAGCACTGGTGCTGTCGGACCACCCAGTCGTTGACGCGGCACATCCTTCTGCAGATCGCAAACCACATCGCGTGGAAACAGGGGGCTCGTACTGCGTCTCATATTCGCTGGGCTTCTGTTGACAGGCCAGACACAGTGCCATCAAGATCTTATCCACCACAGTCTAAATGGAGCGGGTACCCTGGCGATCAAGGAACCGTCGGGCCTGACCAGATCCGACGGGAAGAGACCGTACGGCCAGATTCTAATCCTTTCGAGTGACGGACGTCCTCTGATATGAGATGCGACAGTGTTGGATTTGGTGGCCGCATCATATCTCCCCGAACTGCGGTCGCAGCCGGGGGAGCAGTGGAAAGGGCGGCCACAAGGAAGCACACGAAATATTCAAAACTCCAGATGAGATACAACTTCGTGCCGATCGCCGTGGAAATACTGGGCCTCACCAATGGAGTAGGTCTCGCCTTTGTTTCCGAAATCGGCCGTCGGTTGACAAGAACCCGCGAGACAGACTTCCTCTTCCAGAGCATGTCGATAACATTTCATCGTTTCAATGCAGTCGCATACCAGGGCACCATGTCGGAGCTGCCCGGGATTGCGGACCGGCAGACCAATCCAACATGGACCTAACTATAGCTCGTGATGATACCATAACACAGATTTTATTACAATAATAATTATAAAATAATAATAATGATAATAATAATTCCTCGATCAGCAAGAGCATCATGCGCCGCCCTTTTGGGTGAACTCGTAGAGGCCGTCGTAAGGAAGCCAGATGACACTGGGAAATGGTCGGACCTCTTAGCCTTTGGAGGATGTATTTTGACCAAGCCAAAAAGAGGGGGAATCAAACGAAAGCTAACGCGGACAATTATCACCAGAATAACGAACTGGCGTTCGAAAGGACCGGCATTCGATTCAGACGACGATGAAAATAAGCCAACTGCAGTTCGTCGCACAGCTCCGAGGGAACGTGACGTGGCAAAATACATTGCATCAGCAGTAGCCAGCAAGTTGGAAGATGGTAACTACAAGGCTGCCATCCGCCTTATCTGCAGCGATGACGAACCAGCTCCCGACACTCCTGAGACGTTGGCTGGACTAAAGGCGAAGCACCCGCCAGCTCCGTCGGACAGGAGACCAATCTGTGATCCAAAGCTTTCTGATCGGTTTGCTCCGTTGAGGATCTCAGAGCAATCGATCGTCAAGGCCATCTCCTCGTTTCCAGCAGGCTCGGCAGCTGGTCCAGACGGCATCACTCCACAACACCTCAAAGACTTAACTTCGGTTGGAGGCGATTGTAACCTCATCCACCAGCTGAGCGAGTTGGTCAATCTGATGTTGGAAGGCAGCTTACCGATCGAAGTTAACGAAATTATATACGGGGCCAATCTGATTGCTCTGAAGAAGAAAGACGGAGGCATCAGACCAATCGCGGTCGGATACACGTTGCGACGCCTAGCAGCTAAATGCGCGAACACCCACGCTGTTACGAGATTGTCTCCTCTGCTCGGCCCTATCCAACTGGGGGTTGGCATACCAGGAGGGGCAGAAGCAGCAGTACACGCAACCCGCCGCTGGGTTACCTCGATGCCAACAGGTGGAGTTCTGGTAAAACTAGATTTTGTCAACGCATTTAACACTCTTCGCAGGGACTCTCTCCTGGAAGCGGTCGCAAGAGACATACCAGAACTTTACCGTTTCGCACATGCCGCATATTCCTGCAAACCTTTGTTACGACATGGATCAAATATTATTCGATCAGAAGAAGGAACTCAGCAGGGTGATCCGATGGGTCCCCTAGAATTCTGCCTCACATTACAGCCGATCCTGTTAAAGCTGATATCAGAGTTGAGAGTGGCCTTCCTTGACGATCTGACACTGGGAGGCAAGTTGGACGAGGTGGCCCAAGATATTCAGTTGATCGCTCAGGAGTCAGCTAAGATTGGGCTTCAACTAAACCGCGCGAAATGCGAAATAGTCTTTCAGAATCATGAAAATAAAATCGACGATCCCTCGTTCCACGGCTTCACACACATACCATTAGGAGAGACAACGCTGTTGGGCTCACCTCTGATGCCTGGACCAACCGTCGACAAGGTGATAAACAAGAAGGCGGATGACCTGGAACGAGCTGTAGGGAGACTCTCCATGCTTCACTCGCATGACGCTCTAATCCTGTTACGAAATGGATTGAGCGTGCCAAAGCTCCTTTACACAATGCGCACAGCCTTATGCTTCGACTGTCCTAGTCTAACAAGATTTGACTCTTTGTTACGAAATGGATTGTCGAAAATTTTGAACGTGGAACTGTCGGACGAGAATTGGCTTCAGGCATCCCTTCCGGTGAAGGATGGTGGCCTTGGGATACGCTGTGCTGCTACGCTGGCACTTTCTGCCTTCTTGGCTTCTGCTGCGAGCACAGGCGAACTCCAAGCACACATGCTGCCACCAGAACTAGCTGATGCCTCAGACGATCTTGTAACCACAGCACTGAAAGCATGGACAACGCTCACGAGTGCGGATCCACCAACCGGATCTACAGCTCATCGTCAAAGAGAATGGGACAGCCGCTGGATAAATAAGGCGTGGACAACTTTGCACGAGTCTGAGAACAATGCACTGGACCGGGCTCGTCTCTTAGCTTCTCGGGCACCACACGCGGGAGACTGGTTGCTAGCTCCTCCGGTCACTGCATTGGGCCTCCGCTTGTCCGATGAAGTGATACGGATCGCGGTTGGAATTAGACTTGGAACGACTCTGTGCGAACCACATTTGTGTCAGTGTGGCGAGAGAGTTGACGCCAGAGGACTCCACGGTCTTGTCTGCAGAAAAAACGCTGGCAGACATCAACGGCACAACATGCTCAACGATGTCATATGGAGATCGTTTGGAAGAGCAAATATCCCTTCTCAGAAGGAACCGTTGGGCCTCACCAGAGAGGACGGCAAGCGACCTGACGGCGTGACGCTTATCCCGTGGTCATGCGGAAGGTGCCTCACTTGGGATGTGACCGTTTCGAACACATATGCAGCGTCACATCTGGCTGCAACATCAACCGGAGCAGGTGAGGCCGCAAACCGGGCAGCCGCCGCCAAAAGATCCAAATACGACACAATCACCCGAACGCATGCTTTTGTAGCGGTTGCAGTGGAGACGAGTGGTGCATGGAGTTCCGAAGGATTGGATTTTGTGTTGGAACTAGGACATAGGCTGACGGATTCAACTCAGGACACGCTTGAGACAAGCTACCTGTTTCAGAGACTGTCGATAGCTGTCCAACGCGGGAATGCCATCTGCTTCTCATCGACATTTTCACGATAAATTGTTCACTGAGTGACGCTGAGATAATAATAATAATAATAATAATAACAATAATAATAATAATAATAATAATAATAATAATAATAATAATAATAATAATAATAATAATAATAATAATAATAATAATAATAATAATAATAATAATAACAACAACAACAACAACAATCAGAACTACAATCAGTGTAATTGTGCAGTTACAAAAGGCAATTTTCAGTAGTAACGCAATATAGTGGTACGTGTAAGGACAGTGACCCAACGTTCCCAAAGTGGAACACATTCGAAATCAGCTACGTTGCTCAGGCATAAAGCGCTACCACTTAAAAATTTGACCATACCCAGGCAAAATAAACACAGTTCTTTCAAAATGTACAATAAAAACAATTAATTGTCACCTACTTTTAATATACAGTTATTTTCAATATTTAGAAGAATAAATTTCAATTTTTGTTTTATTTGCACCACAATTATAATTAATATTTACCAAAACAGACTCGAAATCAAAGTAAATAAACACTCATCCGACGTTGGCCAGGCCAATGAATATTTATGAGATGACTTATAGTCTGTTTCACTGTCTCCGAGAGGTTTTAATAATCTGTTCCACTTTGGGAACGTTGGGTCAAAAAAGGTTAAACGATTCCAATCTTTCGTTCACAGGTTTCTTCACTTTAGGAGGTATGTAACTAACTAACCAATCCGCAAAAGAATTAATATTCGACCTAACCTTAGTTTTCAACTCACTGAGAACTTTATTTGGCTTGGAAACGAACTTGGTCGGAGTAAGAATTGGCGCTCGAATATTCGGAACTGGAGAGTCGAGCAAGTTTTTATTTTTGCTCATAGCAGTAATCAGATCCGCTTTTCGCAGTTTCCAATATCCGATCAAGCCGCTCCGTTTTGCCATGACTCTCAATTCTTTTACAGTTTTCAACTTGTAGTCCATTCCTTTATATATACATATATATATTCATTTCTTTAAGTGTTGTTTAAGAAAAACACAAACATTTTATTTATGTTTAATTTTTTATTTATTTTATTTTTTCCCAAAATCTCACTGCTCATTCACAACGGAATCGATAGTTTTGTCGTTAATGCGATCGTACACCTTAATTTTGTATCTATTTCGCCATACTTTTCCATTATACCATTCTATTATTGGTGCGTTTTGCCCGTGCGCCTTAGCTGCTTTGTACATCGACGGATACACGACAACATCACCGGTTTCTAGGTCTAAGATTTCTACTTTTCTCGGCTGATTTCTGATATACCTCGTTCTATCATACGCGCCTTCCTGGTAGTTTCTTTTAAGTATTCGTTCTTTCCGATATTCTTTCCAGTATCATTTCTGATATTCTATCTGATATGCTTTCCGATATTCTTTCTGCTGCTCTTTCTGCAGTTCTTGCCTTTGTCGTCTCTCTAGTTTCTCTAGTTTCTCTGTTTCTGAGACATCGCGGGCAAGAATCTCCATTGCGCTCAATAGAGCTATAAGCTCGGGCTTGTTGAGATGAGCACAACCCTTAACGTTGTGCTGGACCAGTAAGCTTCTCAGCTCTGGAAGTTTCATCTTCTTATTTTTCTAATATAAGTAAACATCTCTTTATGTATGTTTAAGAAAAAAAAGAAATTTTATTCATAGCCTTCACCCTTAGCATTTAGCATTTAAATCGCGGCGATTTAAGACGAGCTCCTACCGTAGACGACGTTTAGCTTCTGCCCGTCCGACTGAAACTCTAGCAACTTGTCCGAAATTACGATAGCATAAGCTTCGGTTTCGGCCGGCACTGCCGTATTAAATATAGCTTTGATCTGAATATCGACGACCGACGATTTCAATCGCTCAGATAGTTTGCTAACGTCGAAAATCATTAGCGGATATAGTTCTTTATAATCACTCGGTGTTATATTACTCTGCGTTATCAACTGATCCATTCCGTAGAATTTTTCGCTAAACGTTGCCGCTGCTCGGTACGCTCTCGAGAATTGTTGATTAGGAAACGATAGGTTGTAGTCCACAGCCGGGTATCTTTCCTGATTCATCATCACGTACATGTTCTTAAGATCGCAATGGTCGAAGATCGACGGATTAGCTTCTTGATTCCCGTCACGACTTGTCTGAAATCCTACTATTATATACCTCGGTTTTTCCGGAGATGTCTTGACACTAAGTCTCCAACTGAAAGTAGTCGACTGAGGAACAGTTATGGTATCGCATTGACGAGCGCGATAGGCTACAGCCAACGATGCTTTCGATTCGATCGTTTTATACAACTGCATTTTTTCCATATCGGATGGAATAACGTGAGGCATAAACCACGATATCTTCTCTATTGCAACTTTTCCAGCCGCTGCATCGTGGCATCTATAAATTGCGTCGTCGACGGCTTTGCGCACTAACGTTAGCGTATGTTTCAAACCGTAAACAATCTTGTCGTAATCATCGCAAAAACCGAAGATATGCTTTAATGCAACTATAAAGCTGAACGTTCCCGTAGCAGTCGGTTTTCGAATAAGATACTGTTGTCTGACCGCAAACCCCGTGTTATCGGCGACAACGGCCGTTGCACCACTGTCTTTGTACCACAGCTGATTTAAACCTTGTGCCAGTTGAAAATCGTTTGGGTATTTAAGCAGTCCGAGCATCGTGGTAGCTTGACCTGGGTGAAATAACGTTTCTATTTCTTGATTCGACAGAGAATACGATATTTGGCTAAATAGATGCATTAGCCCGTTATTCGTAACAGCCACTGCATCGGCATTAACGTATGCGGTGTTATCCGCTTTTGTCAGTCTTCCTTCGAATAGCAAATAAGACTCTGAAGGGTGGCTGAACAAGTCTTGGAGTTCAATATTGATACGAATCTCTCCCGTTGTGTTTAGATTCGTTCTCGCAGTAGGTTCGTACTCGTGAAATTCGTATCGTTCGATACTCTCGTCCGTCAAAGGTTGTTCCGTGAATTTTAGTATATCTGATTGCATTTTTTTTATTAATAATATATGATTTGATTTTATTTAAATATAAATAACCTATGCAACTTTCAATCCAGCTCCGTTTAAACGTCTAACGAGATCTTGAATTCTAATAGCGCTCTTTGCATTGGAATTCATACCGTGCCCCATCATTAAATTATTTATATTTGTACTCTTCGAACGCGTTCCGTCGTTAATAAGTCTAGTTAGCACGTCTTTACTTTCTTGAGTTAGCAAGTCCTTACCTTCGTTCAGCTGCGGTTGGAACGCTGAAAGCGCTGGAAGCGCTGAAAGCGTTTGTGAACTTGTAGTCGGTAAATTTTTGGGACTCATAATTTTAGCAATCGCTTTATCGACTAATCGTTTCCCGGCGTCAGCAACGACAGTTTTACCAACATCCAGCGCTTTCTGCCCGATGTCTTTAGCCGCATCTTTTCCTACGCTGAGAGCGGTGGACGCAATTTTTTTAGCCGCATTCGACGTAAATAGTTTCTTGAAAAAACCCGCAACAATATCGAATATTCCCGCCCCTCCGATAACGTATTGTTTCTTATACCTTAGTAGTATATCTGGTTCGATTTTGGCACATTTTTATTGATTGATTGATTTTGATTGATAAACAGTGCATATGCGCATCACAGGTGCAAATGCCCATCACAGGTGCATCATGAGCTGCACCAGGAGCAGCAGGAGCTGCATGAGCTTCAGCTTCAGCTTCAGCTGGATTAGCAGGAGTAGCAGCTGCAGGAGCAGCTGCATTAGCAGCTTCAGATTTTATTGAGTACATGTATACATACATGTATACACACATGTATACATACATGTATACACACATGTATACACACACGGTGTGTGTGTTTAACGGGTCAAAGTTATCCGGTGCGTTTGTAATGAATGAATGAACGGTTAGGATGAACGACTTAATTAACAACTGTTCTCGCAACAGGGAGCAATGCTCCTGAAATGACAAAAATGCACATTAAAAAAATCAGTTATACACTGCCAATCTTTGCCATGCAGTTAAGGCAGCTGCTGCTGATTAACTGCATGCCCAGAGACCACCACGGGGAGGTGTTGGCAAAGGTCTCGGTAGTTCATTCATCACCCCAATTTCACAGTCCCCAAATTGAGTAGCTCCAAATTCCCCATTTCAAAAGTCTATCTATGAGAAAGACATGTCTTGACAGAGACAGTTGTTATAAGACACTGAATAAACAAAAGACAAGACCAAACACAGTCAAAAATGGCATGTCAGATTCGTGTTTTGGAGAAACCTTGTTCAAACAATACATATGCAAACAGAAATGAGAAATGGAGTTTTGCCAATGCTACATATCAGAAAGCCAAGGGCACCGAAGCTAAAACAAATAGAATAGAATATTCAATCCTCCGCCTAATCTCCGATGCAAGACCTGCTGCTGCCCAGACCTTCGCCGCCCACGTTAGCCAGCTTTTCAGGGTTCCTGCAGAGCCTTCCCACCTCGCGAAGCGCCATAGGTGGTACTTCCGCATACGCCTTCACCACTGATGGTATAGCCTCTGCATGCAATCCCCTACTTGGCTGTTTACAAAAAAAGAATAGAATATTCTTTATTGGAACCAATTGCAAGCCACATTTTGGTGTACAGCAACGTAAACATGTTTATACAGATATGTTAATATTAGCTACTAATATTTGTCTCAATTATCCCCAATTTATATTGGTTTCAAAAGCTTTGAAATGGTTTAAAAAAGCTGAAGATGAATGAACTACCCAAATGCACAAAAATGTATTACACAGATTATGAGTGATGCATTTGGTCATCACACATAGCCTCAAAAAATTCTGTTGCAACAATTTTCTTTGTTCGCCGGCTTGTTAGTCTCATTTTTGTTTTCTATTCGTTTTTTTTCGTTTTTTTAAATTATCGTTACGCAGTCTGGTTGCAAGGTCCCAACCATTATGCAGCGTAAAAAGGACTAGCCATCAGCTCCTATATTAACTGCTCTCGTCAGACTTTTAATAGCAGACTCAATGTTATCCAACGTGGTCATTTCTGTATTATAACTTCTAGTTTTATCTGCAAGTTGTTGTTTTAAAGTATTAATTCTTTTTTCACAACTCACTTTTTCCTTTAATTTCTTCGCTAATAAAAACTGTGACTGTGCTCGTGAAGTTGTATTATCATTAGCTAAGGTTTGTAAAAAATTGCTTACGCGATTTGCATTAGAAGCCATTTTTAAAATTTTGTAAACCAACCTGCCCACATCAGCGAAAAACATCCAAATGAAAGCGTGTTTCTGTCTGGAGATAAACTGCGCAGTTTATCCACAGCATTTTGCAAAGCGCTTTTCTATTGGTCCATCGCAGCATTACACCATAATTTATTCGGTGGTGCAATAGACGCAATATTCTTGCAGTCTACAATTTTGAGCCTGGCCATTGGACTCCTGGAGCAAAATGTAGGTCATGGAAGCAATTAAAAATTCACTTTTCGCTCCAATTAAGTCTCGTTCGGACGTTCCGGAAATGAACTCGCTAAGTTGACCTTTCAGGCCAACTATCCTTTTTTAACCGGTTGTAGTAAGGTGAGTGAGTAAGTAAGTAAGTAAGTAAATTGCAAGTATTTGGAATAAAACATAGAATAACTAAGTATGCTATAAAAAACTATGAAATGTTATTAACAGTTATTAATGTATTTCAGAATTTAAAATCTTGCTAAAGCGTGTTTTTGCATGATGTATATTAACGTGGTTCTTATGGTGGGTCAAACTTATTACAGTCCGTGTCATTTTTTCATTTATTTAGGGAGGAACCATATACATAGGACCGCAGGAGACAGATTTCATTAAAACACAAAAAAAGCCAGCATTTTTTACAAAAGTGATGCCGAAATAAAAATAATACCAAAAATATTTGGTTTGACCAAATATATACAGTGTTTAAATTTATTGCAGATGAATATTGTGCAAATTCTTCTCTGATCGTGTAAGGGTGCAATAATTCTGCTCCCCTGTTTGTGTGGACTCGTCCTGCGGGCAATTGGCACCTCGTTTCTGATTCGCGGAATATAAAAGTAGGGATCCACAACAACGTATGGTTAACAGACGGACATATAGCCAACAGATTCATATGGATTGAACCATCTCAAACATTATCACGTGTGCCGTATAAGGCGTTTTATTCATTACCCGTTTTACAGCAGTCCACGCCGTTGCAGCTGCAGATTTTTATTGATTTTTCTGGCTGTTCAGGAAGCCGGACGCATGAGCCAAATATCGATTTTTGCGGCTATGCGTCCGCCGGTAAAAGCCAACAACGCAGACACGCACAAACTACTGAATGGCATATCTCATACGACCATCATCATTACCACCGTAGCACTATGCTGCCTCCTCGGCTTGACCTCGCGTTAATTGACCTGGCATCGGAACGAATAAAGCGACATGGCTATTATGTGGCTATTGCCATTTCGACCGCATCATCATCATCATCATCATCATCAGTTCATGACGCCAGCCATTTGGCGGCGATGGGTACGATTAAATGATCTCCATTGTCCTCGGTCAATTGTCAATTCTATTGCCTCCCATATTGTTAGTCGAATTGATGCAATGTCCTCAGTTATATTATCTATCCAGCGAAGTTTGGTCTGTCTTTGCGTCTTTTTCCTTCGAATCTTGCATGTAGTGCATTGTGTGGGATTCGGTCAATCGACATTCTCTGTATGTATGTCGAAACCATCGGACATTTCTCATTGAACGACTTTATCTAGCAGAGTTGTTTGGATACCTATGTTATCGTTTCTTATTTTCTGCATACAGACAGATAAAAATAATTGCGTAATTTTATATATATTAAGCACCTTGATGTCACAACGCTGATGCGCGCACATAGTCACTGTGAATTGACCTGGACCCAGACCATGACATGGACCCAGACCGTGACCTTGGCCCTTGACCTTGACATTGACCTTTGACCTTGACATTGGCCTTTGACCTTGACATTGACCTTTGACCTTGACCTTTGACCTTGACCTTTGACCTTGAACTTTGAACTTTGACCTTGAACTTTGACCTTGAACTTTGACCTTTGGCCTTGACCTTTGACCTTTGACCTTTGACCTTGAACTTTGACCTTGAATTTGACCTTGACCTCAAAAAATGCCTAATGTCGTGTGCGATTCTTCCAACGCCGGGAAAATGTCTGGGGTTATCATATGTGAACAAAACGAGGCGAAAGTCGCCAATGATAAAACAAGAGAAATTATCCAAAACACCAATCAGGTGTAAATTTTTCAATTATGTTTTTTTTTCGGTATATCAGTAAATAAGATCTTATATTATACAAAAACAAATTGATTTAATAGAATTACACCTATTTCACGACAAAACTAATAAATTTGAGTGATTGGTAAGAATTATCCGAGAATTTGAAATTTGTAGGGGGACCAGTTTCAAGAGTGTTTTATGGCCTTCAATCTGTTAGGAATACCATGTGTAATACCTCATTGGAAAGCTTGTGCATTCGGCTTCCTAAAAATAGCCTCATTTGGCGGGTTTTACATAGTGATTTCCATACGTTTAAGGTTAAAAACACTGAAACTTTGAAATTTATGTTGAGTTTGTATTAAGATAAAAACCTTTGATCGCCGAGTAGCAATACATTCTAAAATTCATATCTCTGGAACTAATAAAGATAGAATAATAATATTTTCAACATTTAAAACAGAAATTATTGTTTATCATTTCAAGTCTAAAATAGGCTATATCATGTTAAATTATTGGACAACAGCCTCCTTTTGCCAGAGTAAAATAACGTCTAATGCGCTCAGCATAGCTCTAATGTAAATTTATCAAACTTTCATTATCAAGCCAAGAATTAAAAGATTCGGGATACCCCACCCATTTGACAAAAGATTTGTTTCCACGTCTTCTTATGATCTTTTCGATCCTAAAGACTTCCTGAGTCGTTTTCTGTAGTTCCTTTTCGTAAAATGATCCTTGAATCTGTTCTCCGTTGAAATCTGTTATCTTATAGGTTGGAGGATCTGTGTATTGAATTTTTGTCACAGTAAAGATCTCTTCCGTCCAATTAGGTGTAAAACCTTTTTCAAAGGTCTTCTTTTTCTTAGAAATTCTGACTTTGTCGCCTATTGAAAATTTCGGTTTATCAAGTGGTTTTGGGTGTAAACCGCCATATAAATTTTTCCATACAGTGGTCTCATTTATCTTTATACTCGCTTTTATTGGAGTCATTTTTATGGAAGAATGTCTAGTGTTGTTATAACGAGCAACCATATTTTCTAAGACATCGATATATTTCCTAGTCGAATTAGCTGTGAAGTATTTGAACATTTTCTCTTTCATCGTTCTATTCCATCGTTCGATTACGGATGACTTCTCTTCATTTTCAATAGAATATAACTGGATTCCAATTGATTTCACGTCTTTGTTATAAAACTCTTTACCTTTATCGACCCAGAGTTTCTCGGGTTTCCGTCCGCTACTGGAAAATATTTTGGTGAAAGCATCGAACACAGATTTTCCGCTTTTATTTTTAATTGGGACAAGCCACCCGTATTTTGAAAAAATATCGATAACACCTAATAAATATTTAACGCCATTGTTATATTTCGCGAAAGATTGCATGTCTATGAGGTCTGCAGCCCAAGTGTCGTCAACACCTTTAACGTAAACCTTCCTTTTAGTAAAATGTCGTATTACCGGTTTATGTAATTCGTCAGCTAGTTCATCCGTCCATTTTTGAGACGGTTTAACAGCTGGTTTTGAATCGTATGAAGTTAAACCTAAACCAAGATTGGCTTTTGTCGCTAAAATAGGTTTTATTATCGCTCTTTCGACACGCTCACGTAATGTAGGATTAGATATATTATTTAATTCATTTACCATTACTCTGTCGGCGGCATTTCTAGCAGCGGTATCCGAATACTGGTCATAAGCTAAATCGTGAGAGTATGCTGCTCTATCGACTCTGTCCACTGGTTTACTCCAGTCTTTGGGGGAGCCGTCAGGATTCAATCTTAAATCTAATCTAGTTCCTGGTCCCGTAAACGAATGTCCTGGGAGATGCAATTCTCCAGGAAATTTTGACCACGGCAGTTTTATATTTTTCGTAGCTGAATTTAAAGACCCAACTAGATCTCCTCCTGTTTTGGCAGCGGAAACAAATCGAGTTTTAGTTTTTCCGCAGTCGGAACATACGGCTCTAATCATAGGTCTTTTATTTTTACTGATAATATTTTGAATATTTCTCGATTCGGTTTCTCTCTTGCACTTTACGCAATACATCTGTTCCATATACATTTTAATATAAAACTATTTTTATAATTAAAAAAGAAATGGAAGTTAAAGATTTATCATGGAACGACGAGACATCTAAAAGATTTAATAACCCATTATTACCTAAAAGTATAAGGGGTCTGATCGTTGGGAAGTCTGGATGCGGTAAGACTACGCTATTATTAAATTTACTTTTGAATCCAGGATGGTTAGATTACGACAGCTTACAGGTATTTGGAAGATCTCTCTTTCAACCAGAATATAAAATACTTAAAAAAGCATTCGAAGAAAAGTTATCGAAAGAAGCAATTGTCAATTTGTTTGGTTGTCAAGACGAGATAGCATGGTTAAATGTATCGCCAATATCAGTTGTTGAGGAAATGGCTAAAAGTATAGTTAAAAAATCCGATATGAACTGTCGATTCTTTGAAACTTCGGAAGAAGTGCCCGATCCGAGAGACTTGAATCAGCATAAAAAGAATCTCATGATTTTCGACGATTTACAATTAGAAAAACAAAACAAATGTGAATCGTATTACATCAGAGGAAGACACAGTAATGTTGATTCGTTTTACCTCGCACAAAACTATTTTAAACTGCCTAGACAGACTATCAGAGAGAATTCAAACTTTATCTGCTTATTTCGTCAAGACCTTAAAAATATTAATAATATATACAGCGATCACGTAGGCGTAGATGACATGCCTAAAGACGAATTTGTGAAACTGTGCAAAACTGCGTGGGAGCGTCCGCACGGATTTGTAGTAATAGATTTAACCAGTAAAAAGAACAACGGTAAATATAGGAGTGGGTTGGATATATTTTATATGCCTTCAGCATAAAAATAATCTTCATAAGATATATATTATATATATATAATGGAAGCGCGGTTGGAAAAGATAGTTCTCAACACAGAAAAGATCGCTCGTAACACGGAGCCTAAAGAGTCATTCAGCATTTTGGTGAGCGAAAGGAGCACGCAAATTAGAACTAAATTTAATCCTCTGATTCAACTTGACAAAAACAAAAAGTATGAAATGTGTCTTGTTAATTTAGAGACTTATTTTTCCTTTCCCAATATTAACTTTAGAAACCAAAAGTTTGTGTATTCGCCGGATAATGGTAAAACGTGGTTTACCATAGAAATCCCAGAAGGTAGTTACGAAATCGTAGATATAAACGAACACATTCAGAGAATCATGAAACAATCAGGACATTTTGACGAAACGGGAGACGCGTACTGTATAACGTTACAAGCGAACAACAATACGTTAAAGTCGGTGTTAGATATCGGTGCTAACTATCAGGTCAATATGACAATCGAGAACTCGATTAGAACTGTTTTAGGATTTAATAGCCGAGTGTATTCAGAAGGATATAACGAATCCGAGAACATAGTAAATATAATGAACGTAAATAGTTTGAGAGTAACCAGCGACGTAATAGGATCTTCGTACTCTAACGGAACAACGGAAAACATTATATATTCCTTTTTCCCGAATGTAGGCCCCGGGTACAAGATCATAGAAGTGCCCGTTAATTTAGTATATCTTCCTATTACGCTATTTACGATTTCAGCTATGGAAACAAAACTCACAGATCAAAATGGAAAACTAATCAACCTTCGAGGAGAGGAGCTGTCGATCAGGTTTAAAATTAGAGAAGTGTGAAAATTAATTATCGTGGTATTAAAGTTTTTAATTTCAATTATATATATAAAATGAGTCGATATACGAATACAAAAGTTAATGTTTCGGAAGGACAAAAAGACAAAATTAAACGCGCAGTTGAAGCAGGGACAGGAACGAGTATAAGACTAACTCACGGAGATCTATCCGGGGAACACGTTTTAGCTCTTACACGAGCACAAATTAATAATATGGCGAAAGCATATCAGAATGGAACGGGTACTATGCTCAAAATGAGTAAAACGCAAATACACCATAATATGAAAGTCGAAGGTGGTTTTCTTCCAGCGTTATTACCACTTCTAGCTACAGCTGGAAAATTTCTTCTTTCTAGCGTTCTGCCAAGTCTTGCAACTGGAGCTTTAAGCGGATTAGCGAGTACAGGAGTTAGCAAGATAATGGGATCGGGCGTTAATGGAAGTGCTTTATACATAAAGAAAGGAGGAAGAAGCTACAAGATGGTTCCGCACGCAGCAGGTCTTTACCTGAAACCATGGTCAGGATCTGGATTAGACGGTGTAGGAGAAGGACTGTACATGCGCAGAGGTTCTGGATTTGTCAATGGTTCAGGATTGATTCTTGGAAACGACAATCCTATTTCAAAAGTACTTTCTAACATCCCAATCCTTGGTCCCCTTCTTGGTATGATTCTGTAAAGGTTATGATATATATAAATATATATAATATATATAATGACGCGATACGGTATGCCAATGCACAAGTTTATAACAAAACGCAATTCTCCGAGCAGAGTTAGAACTCGACCAGAATCAGTATTTTGGTTGCCTAAAGAAGTAACGCATCGGGCTATAAGACAACCGGGATCACAGCGTTGGGAGATTTTCGCACAAGGAGTGATCACAATTCAACCCAGATCGTCGGTCTCGCAAGAGCTAGGATTTGGAGTTCGACTAACTAGGGGAGTCTGTCTAGTCTCGCTTAGACAGGCGATTAAAGAAAAGAAATGTAGCTTGCAAGACTCAACCATTTGCGAAGATGTAGAAGACATTGTAATTACAATTCAAAACAATTCCGATTCCGTAGTAATCATTAACGAAAAAGATTCGCTATGCTACATTAATTACCACGTTTAAATTTAAAAAATCTTAATAATAATAATAATAATGGAATATAAACAAATGGAAAATTCAGCCCAATCGTATCGTTTTAAAAAAATTAACGAAATTCAAAAAGAAATCGAACAAGAACGCGATAAAAGGACCGCCTTAAGTACAAAGTATCGTAGGAACATAAGAATGATTAGCATTATCGACAACGCTCTGATAGTAACTGTGATGGGCCTCAGTGGCTCGGGACTGGCAGCTCTGGCTACTGTAATTGCAACTCCGGCCATAGCGATAGCAACAGGTACGGCAGTAGGTGTAGGATTGTTAATTATTATCGGAGGACAAGTTAGTAAGAAGCTTGCACTGAAATTGACAAAGCACGAAAAGATTAAAACGTTAGCCGAAGCAAAACTAAACACAATCAGTAGCCTTATTTCAAAAGCTCTTGTGGACGACAATATCTCAGTCGTTGAATATTCGCTAATTCTAAGCGAGTTTGTGAAATTCAACGATATGAAAGAAAAAATTAAAAATAAAACCAAAGTTAGCACAGAAAAATTAACGTTTAACGAGAACGTTTTAACGGGAACGTAAATTGAACGTTCGAAATCAACGTTCGAAATCAACGTTCGAATTTACGTTCGAATTTACGTTTAAAAAATATAGCTATAAGCTTATATAAATAAAATATAATGTCGTTTCTAAAAATAACCGATCCCGCAAAAAGAGATTTTATCGTTGAAGAGTTTCTGAAATCGAAGAAGAATATTCGACAAAACTTTTTATCCGAGAGATTAGGAGACATAGGACTACTACGAGAATTAACGAGATTGTACAAACCAATAGTCGACTCGCAATCAACAATTTCAAAAGAACAAAAGGCTTTGTTATCTACTATAAAAGACAACTCGGCAGAGACAGCTACCGCTCTAAAAGCGCTTCCCGCTTCTATTTCGACATCGTTAAAAGCCATTCAGTTTCCTCAATACCCTTCGATACAGGCTTACGGAGAAGACCCGGTAGGCCTAGAAGATATAAAAACCTTAGAAATAGGAGATATTGCGGTGAAGTACCTGCAGCAATACGCGTCCGATAAAAAGACGGTAGACACAACGTTCGGAATAAACTCTAAAGACGGCCAATTTTATATAGGCGACAGTCCTATATCGATCGACGGCAATAACGTGACGGTAGGCGATAGGCCTAAGATATACGAAGGAACTCCAGAACTTTGGGAATTATTAACGATGGCCAAACCGGACGAGTCGATTTTCAATGCAAACGATCGGGAAGAATAAGCCGAGATTCTGAAGATAACGAATGCTATGAGGCAGCCGAAAAATCCAAGTAAACCAAAATCGTCTAAGAGCTTAAAATATAAAAATATTATTAAACCGATATGGGACTCGATGACGTCAAAGACGCAAGGTAAAGGAATAGGCCTACGGCGTATCGTTATTCCTCAAGATCCTAATGCATTAATAGAAATGTTATCTCTGCGAATGGCTAGCTTCGAGGCGGGGAATACTGGAGTGAGAAATGAGATAGTTGGTATATGCGACGAGTTACTAAGACAAGGAGCGATAAATAAAAATGAATATAAAAATATAATGCTATTAATATAAAAAATGTTAGTAGTTGCTAAAAGAAGGTATAAGAAACAATATGTTATCGGAGGGGCGGGAATATTCGATATTGTTGCGGGTTTTTTCAAGAATCTATTTACGTCGAATGCGGCTAAACAAATAGCGTCCACCGCTCTCAGCGTAGGAAAAGATGTGGCTAAAGACATCGGGAAAAAAGCGCTGGATGTTGGTAAAACTGTCGCTGCTGACGCCGGGAAACGGTTAGTCGATAAAGCGATTGCTAAAATTATGAGTCCCAAAAATTTACCTACTACAAGGTCAGCTGCCACGGAACTCGCTTCACAAACGCTTCCAGCGCTTTCAGCGTTCGAACCGCAGCTGAACGAAGCTAAAGACGTTCTAACTCAAGAAAGTAAAGACGTGCTAACTAGACTAACTAACGACGGAACGCGTTCGAAGAGCGCTATTAGAATTCAAGATCTCGTTAGACGTTTAAACGGAGCTGGATTGAAAGTTGCATAGGTTATTTATATTTAAATAAAATAAAATCATATATTATTAATAAACAAAATGCAATCAGATATACTAAGATTCACGGAACAACCTTTGACGGACGAGAGTATCGAACGATACGAATTTCACGAGTACGAACCTACTGCGAGAACGAATCTAAACACAACAGGTGAGTTTCGTATAAACATTGAACTCCAAGACTTGTTCCGCCACCCTTCAGAGTCTTATTTGCTATTCGAAGGAAGACTGACAAAAGCGGATAACACCGCATACGTTAATGCCGATGCAGTGGCTGTTACGAATAACGGGCTAATGCATATATTTAGCCAAATATCGTATTCTCTGTCGAATCAAGAAATAGAAACGTTATTTCACCCAGGTCAAGCTACCACGATGCTCGGACTGCTTAAATACCCAAACGATTTTCAACTGGCACAAGGTTTAAATCAGCTGTGGTACAAAGACAGTGGTGCAACGGCCGTTGTCGCCGATAACACGGGGTTTGCGGTCAGACAACAGTATCTTATTCGAAAACCGACTGCTAAGGGAACGTTCAGCTTTATAGTTGCATTAAAGCATATCTTCGGTTTTTGCGATGATTACGACAAGATTGTTTACGGTTTGAAACATACGCTAACGTTAGTGCGTAAAGCCGACGACGACGCAATTTTTAGAGGCCACGATGCAGCGGTTGGAAAAGTTGCAATAGAGAAGATATCGTGGTTTATGCCTCACGTTATTCCATCCGATATGGAAAAAATGCAGTTATATAAAACGATCGAATCGAAAGCATCGTTGGCCGTCGCCTATCGCGCTCGTCAATGCGATACCATAACTGTTCCTCAGTCGACTACTTTCAGTTGGAGACTTAGTGTCAAGACATCTCCGGAAAAACCGAGGTATATAATAGTAGGATTTCAGACAAGTCGTGACGGGAATCAAGAAGCTAATCCGTCGATCTTCGACCATTGCGATCTTAAGAACATGTACGTGATGATGAATCAGGAAAGATACCCGGCTGTGGACTACAACCTATCGTTTCCTAATCAACAATTCTCGAGAGCGTACCGAGCAGCGGCAACGTTTAGCGAAAAATTCTACGGAATGGATCAGTTGATAACGCAGAGTAATATAACACCGAGTGATTATAAAGAACTATATCCGCTAATGATTTTCGACGTTAGCAAACAATCTGAGCGATTAAAGTCGTCGGTCGTCGATATTCAGATCAAAGCTATATTTAATACGGCAGTGCCGGCCGAAACCGAAGCTTATGCTATCGTAATTTCGGACAAGTTGCTAGAGTTTCAATCGGACGGGCAGAAGCTAAACGTCGTCTACGGTAGGAGCTCGTCTTAAATCGCCGCGATTTAAATGCTAAATGCTAAGGGTGAAAGCTATGAATAAAATTTCTTTTTTTTCTTAAACATACATAAAGAGATGTTTACTTATATTAGTAATAAGAAGATGAAACTTCCAGAGCTGAGAAGCTTACTGGTCCAGCACAACGTTAAGGGTTGTGCTCATCTCAACAAGCCCGAGCTTATAGCTCTATTGAGCGCAATGGAGATTTTTGTTCAAGATAACTCAGAAAGGCAAAGGCAAGAACTGCAGAAAGAGCAGCAGAAAGAATATCGGAAAGCATATCAGATAGAATATCAGAAAGGATACTGGAAAGAATATCGGAAAGAACGAATACTTAAAAGAAACTACCAGGAAGGCGCGTATGATAGAACGAGGTATATCAGAAATCAGCCGAGAAAAGTAGAAATTTTAGACCTAGAAACCGGTGATGTTGTCGTGTATCCGTCGATATACAAAGCAGCTAAGGCGCACGGGCAAAACGCACCAATAATAGAATGGTATAATGGAAAAGTATGGCGAAATAGATACAAAATTAAGGTGTACGATCGCATTAACGACAAAACTATCGATTCCGTTGTGAATGAGCAGTGAGATTTTGGGAAAAAATAAAATAAATAAAAAATTAAACATAAATAAAATGTTTGTGTTTTTCTTAAACAACACTTAAAGAAATGAATATATATATGTATATATAAAGGAATGGACTACAAGTTGAAAACTGTAAAAGAATTGAGAGTCATGGCAAAACGGAGCGGCTTGATCGGATATTGGAAACTGCGAAAAGCGGATCTGATTGCTGCTATGAGCAAAAATAAAAACTTGCTCGACTCTCCAGTTCCGAATATTCGAGCGCCAATTCTTACTCCGACCAAGTTCGTTTCCCAACCAAGTAATAAAGTTCTCAGTGAGTTGAAAACTAAGGTTAGGTCGAGTATTAATTCTTTTGCGAATTGGTTAGTTAGTTACATACCTCCTAAAGTGAAGAAACCTGTGAACGAAAGATTGGAATCGTTTAAATCGAAAATAAAGCGTCTTTTCGCTAAAATCAATACAAAGAAGTTTGAAATTCGAAAGACTGCATCGGCTATTAAAGGATTCACTAAACAATACACTATCGATGGTTCTTCTGGAATAGATGCCGTGTCTTTTCTTAGCGCCGTTAGACCGCAGGTGGTTAGTATGTTGTCAAAAAATCGTCAGGTTAAGGTTCAACTCGTTCTTACATGTACCATGGAGCGCGTTGATATGAAATCTGGAGAAGAAGAATCCGCGAATGTTCCATTCGTCTCGAAGACTGAAGTTATTTTAGATGCTACCGATATTAACGAAATATACAATAATGCGATAAATAAGATCCCAGAGACTATGGCCAGTTTCCAGATGCGGGGAAGTAATTGGAGATTCGTGAATGTTGTAAAGTTAGATGTCAATACTGCTGTTTATAAACCATTGAAGGCAGTTCTTACATTCCGTTGCCTACAGAACTATCTAGCAAAAAGGCTATTATCAACATGAAGAATAATGACGAGCAATGTTTCAAGTGGTGCATTACTAGAGCGTTAAACCCAACAGGCAAAAATCTCGACAGAATAACGAAAGAACTAATCAAACAATCCCAGAAACTCGATTGGAGCGGTATCGAATTTCCGGTTGCTGCGGATGCTAATATAATAAGCAAGTTTGAAAGAAATAATAATATCAGCGTTGACGTATTCGGTTATGAAAATAAGATAGTATTCCCAATTTATGTGTCGAATCAACGACACGATAAAGTTTCTATCGTTGAACTATTGCTTATTTCCGACGGAGATAAGAAACATTATTGTTGGATAAAGAATTTCAACAGATTGATGGCTTCACGTACAGAGATGTCAACTATATCAATGCACTATTGTCGAAGATGTTTAAACGGTTATACAAGAATAGAAGCGCTCAATAAACATTCCGAGTACTGTTCGCAAAACGCCGCTCAAAAAATAGAAGTCCCAGAACCGGGAACTACGTTAAGTTTTAAAAATTATAATAGGTCGATGAGAGTTCCCTTTATCGTTTATGCAGATTTCGAATCTTTCATCAAACCTATAGCCACTTGCCAGCCAGATCCTCGCGTGTCTTACACCGATAAATACCAAAAACACACGCCTAGCTCGTTTTGTTATTACGTAAAATGCTTCGATGATATATTATATCAACAAGATCCTGTAACGTACACTGCCGAAAGCGAAGACGACGATATCGGTCAAAAATTCGTAGATAGTCTCGAAGAGACTATAAAACGAATCTACAATCAGTTTAAATTTCCGAAGAAGATGATATTTACTCCAGATGACCGAAAAAAGTTTAAGGAAACTACTTTGTCATATCTGTGGAGGGGCGTTGGGTGCAGATCGGGTTAGAGACCACTGTCATTTGAGCGGTAAATTCAGAGGGGCCGCTCATAATGGTTGTAATATAGACTATAAAGTTCCGAAGTTTTTTCCAGTAGTATTTCATAATCTGTCCGGATACGATAGCCATCTGTTCGTAAAGAAATTGCGAGGTGATCACGATGAGAAAAATAAATGCATTCCTAATAACGAAGAGAAGTACATATCGTTTAGCAGAGAAGTGATCGTCGATAAGTTTCTAAACAAAGAAGGGAAAGAAATTAACGTTAAACGTGAATTGCGATTCATCGACAGTTATAGATTCATGGCATCGAGTCTTGACGCTTTATCGAAGAATCTGACGAAAGAACAATGTAAAAATCTTGGTGCATTATATTCTGGGAAACAGCTCGATCTTTTACTTAAAAAAGGAATTTACCCGTACGATTACGTTACTTCCGTCGATAGATTTAATGAAACCGAACTACCTATCAAGTCCGCATTTTATTCGAGGCTGAACGACTCAGATATTAGCGACGAAGATTACGATCACGCCAAAAATGTATGGAATGCATTCGGATGTAAAACGTTTAGAGAATACCACGACCTGTACAATGTTTCGGACGTCCTGCTGCTAGCCGATGTTTTCGAAAACTTTAGAGACGTTTGCATGAAGAATTATCGGCTAGATCCCGCATGGTATTACACTTCTCCGGGACTGGCCTGGGATGCCGCTTTGAAGTTGACCGGTATAAAGTTGGAGTTGTTGAGCGATTACGATATGATTCTGATGATTAATTAAGCAAGGAATAAGAGGAGGAATCAGCACAATTTCGAATCGTTATGGGAAAGCCAACAATAAGTATATGACGGCGGATAAATTCGATAGCAGCGAGCCTTCGGCATATATAACTTATCTAGACGCTAATAATTTATACGGTTGGGCGATGAGCAAGCCTTTACCGACTCGTGGATTTAAATGGATGAGTGACGACGAGCTAAATAATTGGAATTTATTGGGATCGTGTATATTGGAAGTGGATTTGGAATATTCTGAAAAATTGCACGATCTCCACAACGACTATCCTCTGGCTCCCGAGAGCATCTCGTCGGAATTTACATATAATATACCAAAACTAATTCCAAACTTGAACGATAAAAAGAAGTACGTGGTACATTACGAAAATTTGAAGTTGTACGAAAGTCTCGGGTTGAAAATCGCGAAAATTCACAGAGGGATACTATTCGAAGAAAGCCCTTGGTTGAAATATTATGTAGACCTAAACACAAACTTGAGAACGAGTGCCACTAATGACTTTGAGAAAGACTTTTTCAAATTGATGAACAATAGCGTCTTTGGAAAAACTCTTGAAAGGATCGAAAATCATGTAGATATAAAATTGGTATGTCACGAGAAGGAAGCTATTAAGCTAGCTGCAAAAACTAATTATGACCGCCTGACGATTTTCGACGAGAATCTAATCGCCGTTCACATGAAAAGACCGAGGTTGTTTTATAATAAACCGATATATCTAGGCATGTGTATATTAGACTTAAGTAAAACTTTGATGTACGATTTCCATTACAATTTTATACGGCAAAAATACGGAGACAGAGCTAAATTGTTATTCACCGATACAGATTCGTTGGCATATGAAATACAAACAGAAGATTTTTACGACGATATCGCTCAAGACGTTGCGGTTCGATTCGATACGAGTGATTACCCAGAAGATCACCCATCGGGTTTAAGAAGCGGAATGAACAAGAAAGTTATCGGTATGTTCAAAGACGAATCAGCAGGAAAACAGATTTCCGAGTTCGTAGGTTTAAGGGCCAAGTTGCACTCGTATAGAATGGATGGTGAAGAACATAAGAAGTGTAAAGGCATTAAGCAAAATGTCGTGAAGAAAACGATAACTCACGATGATTACAAAAACTGTCTGTTTACCAAGAGAGAACGACTAAGAAAAATGAACGTTTTTAGATCGTATCATCACGATATTTATACCGAGCAGGTAAATAAAGTCGCATTATCCGCGGATGATGACAAACGAGTAATAATGGAAGACGGTATTCATACATTAGCGTACGGACATTACTCGTTACGCTGCGCACATAAAGAATCTATTCGTTGATTATAAAATGAGTTTTAGAAGTGTTACAGAAATCGACGTTTGTGGAGTCGCGTTACCGAATGTTCCTTTGACGAATATACAACTGCTAGACGCCGCTAAGAAGAAACTAAATATCACAAACTTCAGAGGAGTGTTCCTACGAGACGAGCTGCCCGAGAGACCGAGTAGGCCTACTAACGAAAGCGGCATTCTTAACCTAGATAAATCTAGTGGGAGCGGGACTCATTGGGTGTGTTGGATCAAGAAGAAAGGCGAAATTTCGGCGAAATATTTCGATGGCTATGGTCTCCCTCCACCTACCGAGCTACTGAAATATTTACGTCGTCCGGTTTATTACAACAGCGAACGAATACAGCCCGATAACGAAGTGTTTTGCGGTCATCTGTGCTTGTACGTGTTGAAGATGATGGACGATGGCGCGAATTTTCAAGAAGTTATAAACGGTTTGTTTTAATATATATATCTATATATATATATTATAAAATGCCTGTGGATAAATTCGGACATACTGATGTTGGATATTCAGAAAGAGTAATTGCCGGAGGAGTTACATTGTCTCAAGCAAATGCTACTTTCCTTCGTATGGATGGAACAAACGCTGCGACCGAGAATATTAATTTAGATTCTCATAAAATTGTCAACCTGTTAGACCCTACTATCCCCCAAGATGGTGCTACCAAATATTACGTAGATAATGCTCATAAGAAATGTTATCTCGGATATATACCTAATTTAGAAACCGACGAGAGTAGTACCGGATTCGTCGCTAGTGCCAGTTCACACATAGACGGATATTGAGCGTACGGAGCGTTTAATAGTCTAAACGCGGATGGTTTAAACGGATCTTGGGTTTCTAATGATTCTTTGAATACCTGGATACAGATAAAATGTCCTGAGCCGGTTAAAATTTGGCGAATCGCGTTGAAAGCCATCGATAATGTACATAGAATACACAGTGTCTTTTGGACCATATCAGGGCGTAACGACGGCGATTCGACATTTACGATGTTATTAACGTCGACGACTCCGTTATTGAGAACCGCAACTGCCCCGTCATTTTTCAATATTTCAACGAATACTGCGTATCAGTATTACAGATTTACGAAAACACATATTCCCGGTGGGACTATTTTCGGTCAGATTAACGTAGGACTTCATAGCATACAATTATACATATACGATACTTAAATCGTGGTAGGTTATTCATGAGCTCACCCAACGGTTTGTTCTGATATAAATAAAATATATATACATTGTATATATATTTTGTGTATATATACTAAAAATGCCTGTGGATAAATTCGGACATACTGATGTTGGATACTCGGAAAGAATAATTGCCGGAGGAGTTACATTGTCTCAAGCAAATGCTACTTTCCTTCGTATGGATGGAACAAACGCCGCGACCGAGAATATTAATTTAGATTCTCATAAACTGGTCAACGTGTTAGAACCTACTAATTCCCAAGATGGTGCTACCAAAAATTACGTAGATTTAAACAGCGGTGTAAACAAAGTTTCTAAGACTGGTGACGTTATGACCGGCAATCTATTTTTAAGTGTGGGCTCGGATCGTCAACGTAATATGGGGTGTAAGGATCTACGCGGAAACAAACTGTTTGCTTTGATACTGGGTAATCTGTTAAACAAAATAGAAGGTTATTTAAACCAACCTATAACGTTGCAATCGATCGAAGGTTTCTTGTGCAAAGTGGGAACGGAAAATATAATTCGATTCGGTAAATCGTCCAGCGACCATAAAATCGATGTTTACCAAGATATCGTTATGAGACAAGAATCTATAACCGATTTAAAAAAAACCGTTAATCCTCAAGATGCCTCCACTAAAAATTATGTAGATAACGCTCTTAGTAGAGCGGATAATAATGCTCTGAAAAAATGTCATATCGCATACATACCTATTTTGGAGGCTGACGAAAGTGTTACCGGATTTATGGCAAGTGCTAGTTCAACTGTTACTGACAAGTATCAAGCGTATGGAGCTTTCAATAGTCTAAATGCAGATGGTTCAAACGGAACATGGATCGCGGATAGTAGGTCAATCCTAAATGTCTGGCTGCAGATAAAATGTCCTGAGCCGGTTAAAATTTGGAGAATTGCGTTGAAAGCGATAAGACGCAACAGAGGCGCATACCAGATTACAAACTGGATTTTAAACGGAAGTAACGATGGATCAACGTTTACCCAATTATTAAGATCGACGCAGGCATTATTAAACACCGAATCTGCTCCGTCATTTTTTAATCTTACAACGACTCCGACTGCGTACCAGTATTACAGACTTACAGTAACAAGCAACCCCAGTCACACTGTGGTAGGAGTAGAAGTCCTACAATTATACGTATACGATACTTAAAATCGGGGAATTATAATAAGTGATCATAAGTTCACACACACACAGCAAGTCCGTCACACCAAATGACTCTGGCACAGATACCAGATCATTGCTCCCTGTTGCGAGAACAGTTGTTAATTAAGTCGTTCATCCTAACCGTTCATTCATTCATTACAAACGCACCGGATAACTTTGACCCGTTAAACACACACACCGTGTGTGTATACATGTGTGTATACATGTATGTATACATGTGTGTATACATGTATGTATACATGTACTCAATAAAATCTGAAGCTGCTAATGCAGCTGCTCCTGCAGCTGCTACTCCTGCTAATCCAGCTGAAGCTGAAGCTGAAGCTCATGCAGCTCCTGCTGCTCCTGGTGCAGCTCATGATGCACCTGTGATGGGCATTTGCACCTGTGATGCGCATATGCACTGTTTATCAATCAAAATCAATCAATCAATCAAAATGTGCCAAAATCGAACCAGATATACTACTTACATTCTTTTAGTAACTACTAACATTTTTTATATTAATAGCATTATATTTTTATATTCATTTTTATTTATCGCTCCTTGTCTTAGTAACTCGTCGCATATACCAACTATTTCATTTCGCACTCCAGAATTGCCCGCCTCAAAGCTAGCCATTCGCAGAGATAACATTTCTATTAATGCATTAGGATCTTGAGGAGTAACGATACGCTGTAGGCCTATTCCTTTACCTTGCGTCTCTGACGTCATCGAGTCCCATATCGGTTTAATAATATTTTTATATTTTAAGCTCCTAGAGGATTTTGGTTTACTTGGATTTTTCGGCTGACTCATAGCATTCGTTATCTTCAGAATCTCGGCTTATTCTTCCCGATCGTTTGCATTGAAAATCGACTCGTCCGGTTTGGCCTCCGTTAATAATTCCCAAAGTCCTGGAGTTCCTTCGTATATCTTAGGCCTATCGCCTACCGTCACGTTATTGCCGTCGATCGATATAGGACTGTCGCCTATATAAAATTGGCCGGCTTTTGAGTTTATACCGAACGTTGTGTCTACCGTCTTTTTATCGGACGCGTATTGTTGCAGGTACTTCACCGCAATATCTCCTAGTTCTAAGGTTTTTATATCTTCTAGGCCTACCGGGTCTTCCCCGTAAGCCTGTATCGAAGGGTATTGAGGAAACTGAATGGCTTTTAACGATGTCGAAATAGAGCGGGAAGCGCTTTTAAAGCGTTAGCTGTCTCTGCAGAGTTTTCTTTTATAGTAGATAACAAAGCCTTTTGTTCTTTTGAAATTGTTGATTGCGAGTCGACTATTGGTTTGTACAATCTCGTTAATTCTCGTTGTAGTCCGATGTCTCCTAATCTCTCGGATAAAAAGTTTTGTCGAATATTCTTCTTCGATTTCAGAAACTCCTCAACGATAAAATCTCTCTTTGCGGGATCGGTTATCTTTAGAAACGACATTATATTTTATTTATATAAGCTTATAGCTATATTTTTTAAACGTAAATTCGAACGTAATTACGAACGTTGATTTCGAACGTTTAATTTACGTTCCAGTTAAAACGTTCTCGTTAAACGTTAATTTTTCTGTGCTAACTTTGGTTTTATTTTTAATTTTTTCTTTCATATCGTTGAATTTCACAAACTCGCTTAGAATTAGCGAATATTCAACGTCTGAAATATTGTCGTCCACAAGAGCTTTTGAAATAAGGCTACTGATTGTATTTAGTTTTGCTTCGGCTAACGTTTTGATCTTTTCGTGCTTTGTCAATTTCAGTGCAAGCTTCTTACTAACTTGTCCTCCAATAATAATTAACAATCCTACACCTACTGCCGTACCTGTTACTATCGCTATGGCCGGAGTTGCAATTACAGTAGCCAGAGCGGCCAGTCCCGAGCTACTGAGGCCCATCACAGTTACTATCAGAGCGTTGTCGATTACGCTAATCATTCTTATGTTCCTACGATACTTTGTACTTAAGGCGGTCCTTTTATCGCGTTCTTGTTCGATTTCTTTTTGAATTTCGTTAATTTTTTTAAAACGATACGATTGCGCTGAATTTTCAATTTGTTTATATTCCATTATTATTATTATTATTAAGATTTCTTAAATTTAAACGTGGTAATTAATGTAGCATAGCGAATCTTTTTGTGTTAATGATAACTACAGAATCGGAATTGTTTTGAATAGTAATAACAATGTCTTCTACATCTTCACAAATGGTTGAATCTTGCAAGCTACATTTCTTTTCTTTAATCGCCTGTCTAAGCGAGACTAGACACACTCCTCTAGTTAGTCGAACGCCAAATCCTAGCTCTTGCGAGACCGACGATCTGGGTTGAATTGTGATCACTCCTTGTGCGAAAATCTCCCAACGCTGTGAGCCCGGTTGTCTTATAGCCCGATGCGTTACTTCTTTAGGCAACCAAAATACTGATTCTGGTCGAGTTCTAACTCTGCTCGGAGAATTGCGTTTTGTTATAAACTTGTGCATTGACATACTGTATCGCGACATTATATATTATATATATATTTATATATATATTATAACCTTTACAGAATCATACCAAGAAGGGGACCGAGGATTGGGATGTTAGAAAGTACTTTTGAAATAGGATTGTCGTTTCCAAGAATTAATCCTGAACCATTGACAAATCCAGAACCTCTGCGCATGTACAGTCCTTCTCCTGCATCGTCTAATCCCGACCCTGACCATGGTTTCAGGTAAAGACCTGCTGCGTGCGGAACCATCTTGTAGCTTCTTCCTCCTTTCTTTATGTATAAAGCACTTCCATTAACACCAGATCCCATTATCTTACTTACTCCTGTACTCGCTAATCCACTTAAAGCTCCAGTTGCAAGACTTGGCAGAACGCTAGAAAGAAGGAATTTTCCAGCTGTAGCTAGAAGTGGTAATAACGCTGGAAGAAAACCGCCTTCGACTTTCATATTATGGTCTATTTGCGTTTTACTCATTTTGAGCATAGTACCCGTTCCATTCTGATATGCTTTCGCCATTTTATTAATTTGTGCTCGTGTAAGAGCTAAAACGTGTTCAGCGGATAGATCTCCGTGAGTTAGTCTTATACTCGTTCCTGTCCCTGCCTCAACTGCGCGTTTAATTTTGTCTTTTTGTCCTTCCGAAACATTAACTTTTGTATTCGTATATCGACTCATTTTATATATATAATTGAAATTAAAAACTTTAATACCACGATAATTAATTCTCACACTTCTCTAATTTTAAACCTGATCGACAACTCCTCTCCTCGAAGGTTGATTAGTTTTCCATTTTGATCTGTAAGTTTTGTTTCCATAGCCGAAATCGTAAATAGCGTAATAGGAAGATATACTAAATTAACGGGCACTTCTATAATCTTGTATCCGGGGCCTACATTATGGAAAAAGGAATATATAATGTTTTCCGTTGTTCCGTTAGAGTACGAAGATCCGATTACGTCACTGGTTACTCTCAAACTATTTACGTTCATAATATTTACTATGTTCTCCGATTCGTTATATCCTTCTGAATACACTCGGCTATTAAAACCTAAAACAGTTCTAATCGAGTTCTCGATTGTCAAATCAACCTGATAGTTAGCACCGATATCTAACACCGACTTCAAAGTATTATTGTTCGCTTGTAACGTTATAGGCTACAGTACGCATCTCCCATTTCGTCATAATGTCCTGATTGTTTCATGATTCTCTGAATGTGTTCGTTTATATCTACGATTTCGTAACTCCCTTCTGGGATTTCTATAGTAAACCACGTTTTACCATTATCCGGCGAATACACAAACTTTTGGTTTCTAAAGTCAATATTGGGAAAGGAAAAATAAGTCTCTAAATTAACAAGACACATTTCATACTTTTTGTTTTTGTCAAGTTGAATCAGAGGATTAAATTTAGTTCCAATTTGCGTGCTCCTTTCGCTCACCAAAATGCTGAATGACTCTTTAGGCTCCGTGTTACGAGCGATCTTTTCTGTGTTGAGAACTATCTTTTCCAATCGCGCTTCCATTTTATATATATAATATATATATAATATATAACTTATGAAGATTATTTTTATGCTGAAGGCATATAAAATGTATCCAACGCACTCCTATACTTACCGTTGTTTTTTTTACTGGTTAAATCTATCACTACAAATCCGTGCGGACGCTCCCACGCAGTTTTGCACAGTTTTACAAATTCGTCTTGAGGCATATCATCTACGCCTACGTGATCGTTGTATAAATTATTAATATTTTTAAGGTCTTGACGAAATAAACAGATAAAGTTTGAATTCTCTCTGATGGTCTGTCTAGGCAGTTTGAAGTAGTTTTGGGCTAGGTAAAAGCAATCAACATTACTATGTCTTCCTCTGATGTAATACGATTCACATTTGTTTTGTTTTTCTAATTGTAAATCGTCGAAAATCATCAGGTTCTTTTTATGCTGATTCAAGTCTCTCGGATCGGGCACTTCTTCCGAAGTTTCAAAGAATCGACAGTTCATATCGGATTTTTTAACTGTGCTTTTAGCCATTTCTTCAACGACTAATGCTGGCGATACATTTAACCTTGCAATCTCGTCTTGACAACCAAACAAATTGACAATTGCTTCTTTCGATAACTTTTCTTCGAATGCTTTTTTAAGTATTTTATATTCTGGTTGAAAGAGAGATCTTCCAAATACCTGTAAGCTGTCGTAATCTAACCATCCTGGATTCAAAAGTAAATTTAATAATAGCGTAGTCTTACCACATCCAGACTTCCCTACGATCAGACCTCTTATACTTCTAGTACTTCCCCCGCTAAGCGTTAATAATCGTCTGCATTGTTCGGAAAGCACCTACAAGCATGAATTTTTTTTATAGATAGTCGATTTTATGTTTTAAAACACCTGATATAGCCACACTGCGAGATATTACTATAAAGAATTATTTTAATTCATTTTTGAATGAACTTCTGTAGAACAGTTGGGCTAATTCCAATGCTACGCGTTAATAATCGCCTGCACCGTTCAGAAAGCACCTACAAGCATGAAATATTTTCTATAGATAGTCGATTTTATGTTTTAGAATACCTGATATAGCCACACTGTGAGATATTACTAGAAAGAATTATTTTAATTCATTTTTGTATGAACTTCTGTAGAACAGTTGGGCTAATTCCCGGCGATATTTGTACGCCTTTGATAAACTTCCGGCGTGGTTACCCGCCTGTGTTGATTTATTGCACGGATGGCAATTTTGTTTAGAAAGTAATTTTTTTATTTTAAAGAAACGTTTCAGTTGTTCTTAACGCGAATCGGTTCCAATTAGGTAACTATACTTGAAATTTGGGTACGGGGAAATTTGCATAGTCACGACGTTATTCATAGTTTGTTAGCTTGCAGCATGGTCCATATACGAAAGGATTGGTTGCTAAGGTAGCCATGTGCTAACATTAAAATCGCGGGGTGTGACTATTGACAGCATAGGACATAGAGAAAACCGCATTAGAATCCCAAAACAACTGAAAAAGTACAGCACCTGACTCGTGTATACAGCACCGGGTAAGTGCGAAACTGAGTACATGTGTATATAAGCAATATGGTCGCCACTGACTTCGCTCCAATAGAGCGCCGCTAGCTACCGGCCTTATCTCATATTGCAATTCGCAAAATTAGTAAGTAACAGGTACTTTAATTTCCTCTAAAATTATAATATATGCAAACATCTTAAGAAATGGTTATTTCTTGGAATATATAAGATTGTTCTTCTACTGTTTTAAATGAAATCATTTAATTCTGTTTGTAATATAAGTTCGTGTTGATTTCTTGTTAGAATTATGCTTGAAGGATGTTAAGAAGAATGGAATGACCCGCTCAAAGGCAGCGAAAAAATCCAACAGTAGTAGAGCTGTGATGACACCAAAATCAAGGGCCAGGACAGTGTCGTTGTAGACTTTAATGACCGCGGTTTCCGTAGAGTGATGGCGACGAAAACCAGATTTTGTGGGTGGACGCAGATGACGTGATTCAACATAGTCGGATAGTTGTTTGTGAATGACATGTTCGACAAGTTTTGAGATGAAGGACAAATATGAGATGACTCCACTGCAATATTGTGAGTAGCAGTGCCTCTGGCAGATATATAGAGCAGCAGCCATTACTGTATGGGCATATTGTGTTCGCCTAACAGAATAATTGGATCTGACTTTGCATGGCAGAACACAATGTAAGATGACAAATTGAAGCAGATTCAAATGGATGACTGAATACACAATCAACCTTGGCATCATCAGCAGTTGGAAACTGCATCAGAGAAATAGCAGTTCCATGAAAAGAAGATTTGGCTGTTTCAGAGTGAGGATTACTCTTGAGAACTGGGGGACAGACAAGTTGGTCAGAATTAAATTGTTGACAAACTGAATTTCCTAGTTCGATTGGCCAAGCAAGGGGATTTTACCGTACACTTCACACCAATCAGAAGTTTGGTAATCATGCCCTCTCGGTCTCAGGACCCGTTGAATGGAACAGTTTTAAAACTTCAGTCCGTCATTGCATATCTGTTGCTCAATTTAAATCAAAATTATAAACTCATCTATTCACATTGCACTATGACTAGGAATGCGGTGCAATGCACTCTTGTGCAAGACTTGTCTTGTTAAAACGCGCTAAAAATCTTAGTTGTATTGTATTATTGAATTTATTTATTGTATTATATTATTGTATTTGGGAAGGGTGGTGTCCTCTCACCAATACCTTTTGCTGTATATGTGAATGACATTATAGTGAAATTGAGTAGGTCCAACATTGTTCATTTTGGACCATCAATGTTGGATTGGGGAGCTATTTTTGGGATGCATTATGTATGTGCTGACAACCTTGTTCTAATGTTGGCATCTCTCTCTGACCTCTCAGGGATTAGCCCTTCTTTTCATAAGTACAATGATTAGTCTAACTAGTGTCCAAATACTTTGATTGTTCTCTTGTTTCTTCCAAGTCATATAAAGTTAGTGTGCATGAAATGAGAGTCAAGTTGTACAATCTTTCAACTCTTTGTATAGTAAATGTTGCAAATTCACTGAGTGTTAGTGCCTATTGCAAATCATTCTTGCTTTAAGGATTACTAGACTAAACCTACAGCAATGCATTTGTAAGATCTTCAAAGTCAGTCACTGCAGTGTTGAGGACATACTGCACTTTACCAGGAACCTAAAATTAAGGATTGCTGGATGTTAAGAAAAACAAGACTTTCGAAGAGAATAATTACGGAAACACGGTTGTAAATTTTGTGTGTGATCTCCTAAGCACAGTATGATTTGTATTAAAGAATGTGGACTCTGTGTAACATGTTTAATTAGTATTGTACTGGCAGGTTTACTGTCCAGAGAATGCTGTATCATTTGTTTCTGTGCTACCATATTTTGGCGAATAAAAGATTGATATATTATTGTATTGTATGAATATCCATTATTTGTAATTAAATATAAACTGCCAGCAAATAAAGATGTTACAATGACTATAATCCCATGGGTCATTCCAGCTCAACTCAACCAATGCCTTCCACTCGACCATCTCAGACTTGGCTGAAATTTTAACCACATGTTGCAGGATGTATTGGATGGAAAAGCCCAAAATCACTATTAATATATCTTCTTCTTTAAGTTCTCTGCCCTTCGGCAGGTTTCCACTTCCAATGACGCCATTTATTTTATTAATATATATGAAACAGTATAAAAGACTGTAACAACAAAATTTTCATCTTATCTACAGAAAACCTACAAAATGTATAAAGCTGTATGCATATATTACATTATTTAATCTGATATTGTTAAATGTTTACCAGTTCCACAGAATGATCAAATTTATGTACAGTTATAGACAGTGCTTTTTTTCTGGAAAAAAAGGTTCCGGAACGCAACAATAGGTTCCGGAACGGAATAGTTATGGGCGGGCTAAAATCCCGAGAAAAACTGGAATGGGGGTTGGGAGAGATCTCTATAAACACTGAAAACAGTTCAAAACACTGAAATTAAATTAAAATAGCTAAATTATTGTTTTTATTATTAAAATAAATACATTATTTTTTAGTACCTGAAAAAAGGTGCCGGAACACCGTTCAGGCTAGTTCCGGCAGGAAAAAAGCACTGGTTATAGATCACCAAGGAACACTAAATTTTGTTCATAAATTCACTTTAATTATGATAAACAAATGCTTATGTTAACTGTAGCTTTAATCAGAATTACTTAGTCATGTTTCTTATATATTAATAAAGTGATCACATAAGTTTCAGAGTTTTGTTATTAATATATTTGGGTAATGAGTCTGTCAAATACTACACATGATTGCAACTCATGGTGCATAAAAATGACCATTTTTGACACACAACTCCTTAAAACAAAAAAAAATTGGGATTTTTGAACACTTATCAATTGATCTATGCTCTATCAGAAAATGCAATAATTTTAAAAAAATTTATTACCCTTTTTGTGAATATTTTTGTCTGTGGACCCCATTGTCAGATTTGGTCAACTTTGACAGGCTATATCCAGAAGATATGAATAAATAATCAAGTCAAACTTTGCCAAGTAATTGCCAGCCACATAGACAGTATACATATAAAAATGGAATGCATTGTGCCTAGTACATATGGAGATATTGATGGCTGAAAATGACAGAATTTGAATATAAAATGAATATTAAGGCACCTTTGAAATTTAATATAGCTGAAATAATAGGGCACACCATAATAATTATTACATTTTTGTAATCTATGCAAGAAACTGTATATGAGAAAATAAAATCATCTAATTTGGTCAAAGAGTTCTGGAGATATCAATTCTCAAAAAGTGGAGATCTCTAAGTTTCGCGAAATGCCTTTGGGGGGTGGGGTCACGAAATCCACGATATCTCGGAAAGTAATTCAAATATTACAGAAAGATTTTGTGCTTATCCATCCAATACATTCTGCAAGAGGTGGTTAAAATTTCAGCCAATTTGGATATGGTTGAGTGGGAACCTTCCTCAGAATTGGTTGTGTTGAGCTGCAATGACCCCCATGCTAAATTTTAAGAAAATCTTTTCCATTTCTCACAGTGTGGCTATATCAGGCGTTAATCTACATTAATTCCTGATTCCAAATATGAAATTTTTTGTTTGTAGGTCCAAAATGAACAATGTTACGCTAAGCAAAGGAAGTATAGGTAATAACGGGTTATTAAATCTTTTAGATGTCTCGTCGTTCCAAGATAAATCTTTAACTTCCATTTTTTTTTAATTATAAAAATAGTTTTATATTAAAATGTATATGGAACAGATGTATTGCGTAAAGTGCAAGAGAGAAACCGAAATGACAGATACTCAAAATATTATCAGTAAAAATAAAAGACCTATGATTAGAGCCGTATGTTCCGACTGCGGAAAAACTAAACCTCGATTTGTTTCCGCTGCCAAAACAGGAGGCGATCTAGTTGGGTCTTTAAATTCAGCTACTAAGAATCTAAAACTGCCGTGGTCAAAATTTCCTGGAGAATTGCATCTTCCAGGACATTCGTTTACTGGGCCTGGAACTAGATTAGATTTAAGATTGAATCCTGACGCCTCCCCTAAAGACTGGAGTCAGCCTGTGGACAGAATCGACCAAGCAGCTTATCGTCATGATTTAGCTTATGACCAGTATTCGGATACCGCTGCTAGAAATGCCGCCGACAGAGTAATGGTAAATGAATTAAATAATATATCTAATCCTACATTACGTGAGCGTGTCGAAAGAGCGATAGTTAAACCTATTTTAGCGACAAAAGCCAATCTTGGTTTAGGTTTAACTTCATACGATTCAAAGCCAGCTGTGAAATCTCCGTCAAAAATGGACGGATGAACTCGCTGACGAATTACATAAACCGGTAATACGACATTTTACAAAAAGGAAGGTTTACGTTAAAGGTGTTGACGACACTTGGGTGCAGACCTCATAGACATGCAGTCTTTCGCGGAATATAACGATGGTGTTAAATATTTATTAGGTGTTATCGATATTTTTTCAAAATATGGCTGGCTTGTTCCGATAAAAGATAAGAGCGGAAAATCTGTGTTCGATGCTTTCACCAAAATACTTTCCAGTAGCGGACGAAAACCTGAGAAACTGTGGGTCGATAAAGGTAAAGAGTTTTATAACAAAGACGTGAAATCAATTGGATTCCAGTTATACTCTATTGAAAATGAAGAAAAGTCATCCGTTATCGAACGATGGAATAGAACGATGAAAGAGAAAATGTTCAAATACTTCACAGCTAATTCAACTAGAAAATATATCGATGTTTTAGAAAATATGGTTGCTCGTTATAACAACAATAGACACTCTTCCATCAAAATGACTCCAATAAAAGCGAGTATGAAGAAAAATGAGACCACTGTATGGAAAAATTTCTATGGAGGATTGAATCCAGAACCACTTGATAAACCTAAATTTTCAATAGGCGACAGAGTCCGAATTTCTAAGAAAAAGAAGACCTTTGAAAAAGGTTTTACACCTAGATGGTCTGAGGAGGTGTTTACTGTATCACAAGTTCAATACACCGATCCTCCGACCTATAAGATAACAGATTTAAACGGAGAACAGATTCAGGGATCATTTTACGAGCAAGAATTACAAAAGACGACTCAAGAAATTTATAGAATAGAAAAAATCATAAAGAAACGCGGAAATAAATCTTTCGTAGAGTGGTTCGGGTACCCAGAATCCTTTAATTCTTGGGTTGATAATGAAAGTTTGATAAATCTGCATTAGAATCTACATTGGAAACTGTGGAAAATCTCCACTTGCCACCTAATGTCACTACTTACTTATCACATGGCTTAAGAGCCCCATGTTACTACTACTTGTAAGTTACACAAAAAATATTTTAATTATAATTATAATCCCTATAATTTAACACGTCAATGACCAGAAGAATATATAGGAGGAATACATGTTGTATCCATCTTAATAGATAATATGCCTAGTACTAATGCAAATATTACTGCATGATCTCCACCAGTGGATGTCTGCAAATAGGCTTAATTTAAATCTTACAAAGACCAAATTGATATGGTTTAGTACCAGGCAGCAGTTACAAAAGATTGATTTGCTATTATTGTTGACCTCACTTTTCCCTGATTTCACTTTCTCCTCCAGTGTTCGTGACACACTGTCTGTCACACTGGACAGTGCTTTCACTGAGCATCTCTCTCGTCTTACCCGTTCTTGCTATTACCAACTCCGGCGTTTTATTGTCATCAGGAGATCGGTATCCTCTGCAGTGTTAACGACCATGGTGCATGCCTTTGTATCTACGCGTATTGACTATTGCAATTCTCTTTTAATTGGGCTCCCTAATGTTCGGCTTCTCCTGTGCAATCCGTCTTAAATGCTGCAGCTAGACTTATTGCTCGCTTACTACGATACTCACACATCACCCCCTATATGCAAAATGAACTTCACTGGCTCCCTGTCCCGTTTCGAATCAGATTCAAGGTCCTTCTTCTAGTCACTAGATCTCAGTTAGGTTTAGCGCCCATACATATTTCTGAACTGATGAGCAAACCATTCTCTTCACGCTCCTCGCAGCACAGCTATTCAGAAGCGCTCTCAACGTGACAGGCTCGTGCAAAAAGCTGATCGTGATCTCTTTAATAGGCTAAGATTCTTAAAAACCCTAGTCACCTCCTCCATGACCTACCTGCCGTTCTAAAGACTGGGTATGATATGCGCCCACGTTCTCATAATCTGGTTCTCCCTAGATTTGACTCCCTTACCCGAAAGGTTTCCTGGGTGGGATGCTGTACAGTTAGGCTCTATTGCTATTATTTCATTTAAGATCTAACGTTACTATTTCTGTTCTATTTTCTTTGCTCTGCTTGTAATATTATATGTGAAGCGCTGTGCATTTGCTAGCGTTTATTAAAGAATAAACTTACTTACTTACTTACTTAAATCTTTATCTAAGACAGATCCCATATAGAAACTTCTAAATCTTAATTACGGCCTACTGATTAAATATGCATTATTTTCTTTAAGATTTGTGGTCTCCTGAAGTACCGGTAATATATACTCTCATGTTTACACAAGGCTGGCAGTTATATAGAAAAAACATCGCTTTAGGCTAAATTATAGCCTTCTATCAAATGTATTATTATTATTTTATGATTGGTGGGATTTTATTTATTTTCTAAGCCCAACGTCAGTCTGTCGGGTAAAATTAGAAACTATTTTACAACAGTAGGCCTATTAATCAGCGATGTTCGTTTCGACTTAGACTTTCGATATTAACCTATTTTTAGAAACAAGGGCGTCCAGCGGTGATTTCTACTGATAATGTTATAAGCTTTAATTAGATCTCTGCTCCTCCATCTCTCCGATGGGCCTAACTCAAACCCGTTGGTAAACGTACGCTTTAGCGTAGGTCCTAATTAATATGTTCAGGACATGGAGAAAATGCGTGAATAGCGTATATAATTATTTCATCCAGTTTCTCGTCTGTACTATGTTTGAACTATACAGCTGTAAGCTGCAAATGCAACGACCGGATGAATGAATGAATGAATGAATGGGAAAATGGCACGCAGTGCAATAAGTTTTATCCACCTAATTTATATTATGTAAAAACACGCTTTTAATAAGATTTTACATTTTACATTTTCAAATACGTTAACGTCTGTCGCGAAAATAGATTTTTACAGTATACTTATTTTATTTTGTAGTTTATTCCAAAGACTTGCAATTTACTTACTTACCTACTTACTTACTTTCTTGCCTTATTCCACCCAGTGACTTAAGCGAAATTGGCTAATAGGTCAAAATGACGAGTTCACTTCCGCATAGACCAAAATAGATTTGTTCGACCTTGAGATTGACCGAACGAGACTAAATTGGAGCGATTTGTGAATTTTTAATTGCTTCGACGACCTGGCATGACCTGCATTTTGCTCCAGTAGTCCAATGACCAGTGCAAATGCATACAGTATTGGTGTATTCTGCGATGGACCAATAGAAAGGCGCCTTACAACGCAGACATCTTTCCGGACGGACAGATCGTAGACATAAACAGACATCATTTGGATGTTTTTTGCTTGCTTGGCATCGGTTGGACGTTATGACATTCTAAAATGAGTGCTAATACTGTAAATCATTTTCTATAGGGCTCGCCAATGAAAAACAGACTTCAAGGACTTCAGACTTCACAGAATTTATTGACTAGAAAACTTTGTAAAAATGACGCCTACTAAAGCAACCGTTACTGGTCGGCATAATGACCGCGGTGGAATAGCGGTATGTTCTGGGCCTTGTGACCGGGTGGTTGCAGATTCGAATCTACCTCAAGTAGCGACAGCGTAGTGACGTTGGAAAGAAATTGTAAATATGGAAAGCAACCGATATCAAGCAAGCGATCAACCGCCGACATCGTGGTCTACATAATTAAGTCTTGCATGATTATGAGACTGAAACCCACACCCACACATTCATCCATTCATCCACCCTCCAATCCACCCCATCCAACTATCCACCAATCCATACTCCCACAAGCCATCCAACCATCATATAATTCATTCATTCATTCATTCATTCATTCACTCACTCATTCATTCATTCATTCATTCATTCATTCATTCATTCATTCATTCATTCATTCATTCATTCATTACAAACGCATCGGATGATCTTGGCCCGTGAAAAACACTTAGGCCTATTGCACACACACATACACACACTGTGTGTGTATACATGTATGTGTACATGTATGTATACATGTATGGTCTTACTAAGTAAAACCTGAAGCTGCTGCTGCAGCTGCTGCTGCTCCTGCTCCTGCTGCTGAAGCTCCTGAAGCTCCTGAACGAAGCATGTGATGGGCATTTGCACTGTTTATTAATAAATTAATGACCTGTTAATTAATGACCTACTAATTAACCTAATTGGCGCAGTCGGCCCCCTTTTGTACTACTGTTAGGTAATTAGTCAGTCTATATCCGTCATTTGCAAACTTTAAAAAGGTGTTTTGGTAATTTCATCCAAAACATTCGGTAGGGGCGCCAGCGAGGCGGTGCAGGAATCCGCCGTGCGCCACACTGCGAATAAACAGGGGAAACTTTAGAGCGAAATTTCGCGACACTATGTTCACCTCAACACTGCTGTTGTTTCTGTTCCTCCGTCTCTCTCTAAATTTCATCAGACCTAAACATCTCTCGTGCCCCAGTTCAGTAATACCAACCTCCACTCTACAGTTTTCTCATTTCAACACCATTCCGTCCGCCTCGTTCATCAACACTCGCCGTCCCACAGTTAATTTTTCTGCCATAAACACTCGTCAAATCCTGCTCACTCTACTTCTTTCCGGTGACATCAAAATTAATCCTGGTCCCAGCAAGCACTTCATACGCCCAGGTCTCCCAACAAGAAATTTCTACTTTAGCAACTCAAAATTCCGTCTTTTCACAACCCAAAAACTCCATTTCCCTAAGTGATCTTGTCACCCGCAGTCGTACAACTGACCTCATTGCCCTTCAAGAAACCTAGATCTCCACTTCGTCCTCTAACCATCATCTCTCTGATTTCAGCCTATGTGCGAAATGAAGCTTAACGGATCTGCTTTCAGCGTCCGGATCTTTGTTTGCCTTTGTCATAAGTTTGTAAGTTTGCAATAAGTTTGTTTTCGGCTCTGGAACACTAGAAATCAAGGCTCGGATCGCTATTTTGTATCCGTTTGCCCACGCAGTATAGAGGATCGAATCTCGAATCATTTAAAATGTATTTGTTAAAAAAATATATATACAGCCTCAATATTGCTTTGGATTAACCCTTTCGCTACTGCGCACGTTTCCAGGCGCCATACGGGGGAATTCTAGGGAAAATATGATTATGTGAAAAATAGTGAAAATTACATTATTTTAGCAATTCAGTTAAACAAAGTTGGAGCTATTGTTTTTTTGGCATTTTTCAATGAGTTTTTCCTATGGTATGTATGTCTGTATGTGTTTGATCACCAAGAAAAACGAAATAAGCAACAATGGGTTAACGTTTGTTTCAAACCAATTATTGATGCATCACTAAGTCTTCTTAGATTGCATGTCGTCAGTAACCGAACGTAAGCCGGAACAAATGTTTGAGTTCACCCAGCAGTGTAGTCAAGTTTTGTGTGATACATTGTACAGTGCGAAACATCCCTTTTCGACACAAAGACCAGGTGTTGATGGGCAGGTATTATCAGTTGCAAGGATTGCACTGGAAGCCGCGCAGTGATCGCTTACTGCAGGCCGTTCATCGTCATTTTCAGCGTCAACGTCGGATTGTTCAGTATTGCATTCATCGCCATCTATAACTTCTAAATCATCTACACCTACACACACACACACTCACACAGAGGCTTGCAGACACACACTACACATGCATACACACAAGACATTGCAAACAAAAAGTTAAAGTGCCCGTTATACAGAGCCTTGTGCATGTTCGTACACCATTAACACATAAACATATACACGGTGGTTCAATAAAAAGTAAGCCAAATTTTTTATTTCATATAATACTTCTAGCATGAAAACAGTATTTAATATTTTTGTGAAAAAACTCTCAGTAGTATGGTTTGATTATTTAATTAAAGAAGATGTTCAAAATGTCCTCCTTCTGCTTGCACGCAAGCCTGGAGGCGCTGGCGCCATTGGGCAACAGCATCGTCGATTACCTCTGATCCAGACCATCCCACATCTGCCACTACAAATGACGCGGTCGTCTGACCCTGCTACAATAATTTTTCTAAGCAATTTATCTACTCCGCTTCTGGTCCAATGTTTTTCTGGAAACTCTCGTAGAAATTGACGGATGCTGTAATTCTTGGATTCCCTCAAACCTTTTATCATATGTAAATCTTCTTTACTAAAAGACATTTTTTCGGAAATTGCTAGTTTCTTGTTTATGTGTTCTATCGTATTATCGTCTGCTTTTTTAGTAGGAAATAAAATCCGGAAGTCATTAAAATAAAAAAATAAGTATGTGCATATTTTTCTTTAGAAAATATTTTTAATAAAATATAGTTTTAATATTTGTTTATAAAGTTTGGCTTACTTTTCACTGAACCACCGTGTATAAGTGACATATGTAAATCTAACTCTAAATCGTATTCATCACTGTCTTTATCGTTAAAAATTTCCTTCAAAACTTCTTCACCAGTCATACGTCTTTTCGCCATTTTTACCTTGAACAATTGACGCTTGCAAATGTGGTCTATGTGAAGAAATTCCATAGACAAATATTTTTACAAGAGAATAATGTTCAGACCATCGTATTATACGGTTACATCACCCATGCAGCATACTGGGCCTGACTATAAGCCACAGGTTGTATCCCCGTCGCGGCGACGGGTGCAGTACAGCAGATGGGTTTGGTAACCCGTCGGCGCGACGGGTCCAGTAACGAAAGGGTTAAATTAAAGATTCTGTCTTTGCTGGTAAGAGTGTTCAAGATTTGCTAGAAGTGTCAAGAAATATGCTCGCACACAGCATAAAATGGGTTCGAAAATCATCTTCGAAATTCATATTTTGGCAGCAGTAGAGCTACAAACGTTACGCATTTAGATTCAGAGACTTTTTCTGTGACTCCATGTCGCTCTTCTATGAACTTGGTTATCCAGTTGTTCTGGGATAAGACTTCCGTTGCCAGCGATCGGCACTAAACTATTTTTTTTGTTTAAGCTTAATCTATTTTTCAACTAAAACAAAATAGTTTAACTAAAGTTGGCAACTGATATTGGAAATAAGTTAACTAAACTGGAAATATTTTGTTAAACTTTTTCCAACTTCATGTGACGAACATTTTCACAATGTCAGAGGTTAAGCGAACTGTAATAATGCAGAGCGTCAGTGACAATCTAACTTTCAATTATGTAATGTGTACTATGCAGTATGCAATATCCTACTACAGTTCTACCAGCAAATAATTAAGACAGTTTCTAATGCAAACAAAGATGCATCGTGCAATGCAATGCAGTTCACTTGACTTGAGTAATAAAAAAGTTACTCATGACAACAGTTGTCAGCAGCAGCAAGACCACTGTCAAATTTGTATCTGGATCGTAAGAAAAGAAGGTGTTCAAGTCTTTCGTCAGACTTTGATGTGGTTCGGAAAGCTGGGTGTAGACACACTATTTCCAAAGATCCTTTTATTCGCACAAAATGGACATTTTGCACTTAAATTCTTACACTTGCTTTTGTCTTCTTTCAGTTTGAACCTCAGTGAAGAAGTAACCTATTGACTAATAAACTATTCATATTTACTTATGTAGCCTTTAATTCAAATCTTTGCTACAGTCAACTCATAAAGAATAATAAAGATAAAGACCCATGTCGTTCCTTACACTGTGCCTTACGTTATAATGTATTCTATGCAGAGGCAACCCCAGTGTTAATAAGTAAGTAAACGTCACGTTGAGTTGCTGATAGTGTTCATTGCGGAAATAGCTGCGTAGTTGCTGATTTTGTTAGTTAAACTTTTCAGTTATCAACTTAGAAAATCAGTTAAACTATGGTTTTAACTAAACTATTTTTCTCTAGTTAAACTTCATCCTTAACTAAAAACATTTAAGTTTAACTAAAAGTTAGCAACTTTTTAGTTAACTATTGCGCATCACTGTCCCTTGCTCAGCAAATTATTTTTTGAAGAGAAATGCATTTTGTCTTGTTAACTGGGCTCATGTACTTCTGAATGAATTGAATAGAGTTCCAGAAAAAGCATTAACATATATAATGTGTACTATACATATAGACGAGGCATAATGAATTCTTGACATTTTGATTCATGGAAAACGTTTGGAAGAGTTGAAGAAAGTTTTATGAACTAATACCAAAATGTTTAATATAATAAAAGTAAAACGATGAAGGATGAAAGAAGACTCGTACAAGAAGACCTGAAGACAAGAAGACATGGCCACTCCACTACACTACCACTAATTAACATCCACAATAAAATAACTGAAGCTATAGACCGTAATGATTTCTCAGTGGGAATATTCTTGGACCTATCAAAAGCGTTCGATACTGTGGATCACAAACTATTAATCAATAAATTATAAAATTACGGTGTAAGAGGACTTCCTCTTGCCTGGTTTAAGGACTACCTCTCTGCTCGTTACCAGCAGGTAAAATGGAATGGGCCCTATCCAACCTTTAGACCACTAGAATTTGGAGTTCCACAGGGTTCGATTCTATGACCATTACAGTAAATTATTCTTGATCTGCATCATTGACCTTCCAAAAGCCGCTCCACTATTAAACTTAGTACTTTTTGCAGATGATTCCAATGTGTTCTTCTCTCACACTATGTGCCATGACCTGTTTGCAACATTAAATAAAGAATTGCTATCAATATCGAACTGGTTCAAAGCAAACAAACTATCCTTAAATCTTAATGAAACCAATTATATGTTATTTACCTCACCAAAAAAACTAACCCCCAACCACCGGATACCCTTAAAATAGATCATACTGAAATTCCCCAAGTAACCTCTGCCATGTTCCTGGTAGTTTATCTGGATCAAAATTTAACATGGAATGATCACATTGAACACATATCCAATAAAATAGCTAACAACATAGGTGTAATAAAAAGAATATCCCATCTACTTCTACCTAGTATTTTAAAAGCCTTGTACTATACTATGATTTACCCTTACCTCTCCTATTTTGCCATAGTACGGGCCTCTACAGCTCCAGACTCCACAGGTTGAATATACTTCAAAAGAGAATCATACGGGAACTTACTGGATCTCAATATCTTGCACATACTGAGGAATTATTCTCCCAAGTGGGTTTACTAAAACTCGACCAAATACTGGAGTATCAAATTGGTAACTTCATGTTTAGCTCGATCAACAAATTATTACCGCAAGAATACCCGAGTCTCTTTATTAGGAATTCCCAGGTACACGCCCATCCTACAAGGAATGCTGCTAACTTAAGATCGGCCTATGCCAGAACAAACATCTTAAAATTCTCTTTGCCTTGTAGGGGTCCCGTGATCTATAATATGGTACCATTGTGCATTAAAGCTTGCCCAAATCTCAATATATTGAAATGCCACTTAAAACACTGGCTGTTGTCTGGAAAAGCTCCTGTTGAGATATTATCTGGACCTGGCTTGGAAATAATTACAATCGCCCCTCTGGTTAACACTACTCTGCATGCGTTAAAGTACGTTTCTTGGTCGAACCACAATAGCTTATTGTATTGTATTGTATTGTATTCGGATATTTATAAAGCGCTTCTAGCGGGAGGGCCATTCAGAAGCGCTCCCAGTGCGAGAGACCCCGAGAGAAAAAGCAAGTTTTATGAAAGGTAAAAGAGGAAGAGACGTTACCTGAGAGAATAGAAGGACGAACGAACGAACGGAGGAAGCTCATTCCAAAGAGCAGGGCCAATGGAGGCAAAAGACCTAGATTGAGCCAGAGAAGTCCTGACACGGGGAACGAGGATGTCCAAACGGTCAGATGAACGAAGAGGACGAAGAGAAGCAGCAGAGTGAGGGCGATAAATTAAGTCACTTAAATATTTTGGAGCGAAACTTAGCCTGATCGTCTTGGACTACTAGCTCTAATACGTTCAAGGCAGACACAGATTCACTATTAACTTGTAACTCGACTGCCATAAAGCTGTTTCACCAGGAACAAGGGAACCCTTCTTAGCGGGACATCCCTTCTGTGTTCCCATTGTGTTCCACTGCGTTTAACTATTTTTTACTTAGAACATGTTCTTTAATAACTTTATAACTTACTTCTTTAACCATAGACTACCAACTAATAACTACTAACGTTGATTCACAAAGATGGTATTGATGAACATAGCGTTTACACTCTGGTCAGATATGTTTCACAGTTCCCTTTTATACGATCCGATTATCTGACTGACCTGGCAAACACTTAGCACTGCTAAGGTAATATAATAACTCACGCCTTCTTCCAGTTGATTACTTTGCTTAATGTTATACTAAATTCGTTGATTAGATTGACTGTTTAATTTTCATGTTCTGTTTTGATCAAATTCTGTATTACAGTATTGGACCAATAAACGTTATGTTACATGTTACTTATGTTACAACGCAGTGACACCAACAGTGATTTAACTATTTAATTAAACATAAAATGATCCAGCGAGAATATTGATAATCAAGTCGACGTGCATATTTGACGAAATGAAGACAAGAGAAGTGAGGCATTTGATAAGTTTGCGAGTACTTCTGCTACCTGGGAAATATGATCCCAAATGATGCCAAGTGCCATGTAGAGTTAAAGAGAGGAATACTTTGGGAAAGAATGCCTACTACAAGATAAAGGAATTAATTAGAGGAAAACTAAATAGGAACTTTAAGAAAAGAATGGTAAAATCTATGGTATGGAGTACAGTATTACAAGAATTAGAAACAGGGGTCATGTCACCCTGTTAGCTCTCTATGATATCAGCGCAGCCTTTGACACGGTAGACCACTCTATTCTCTTAAATCGGCTATCTATATCCTTCGGTATCTCTGATAGTGCCCTTTTATTTTTCCGCTCTTTCCTCTCTGACAGGTCCATATCTGTGGTCTTTGGATCACATCGTACTCCTTGGGCCACTACCTCCTATGGTCTCCCCCAAGGCTCTGTTCTTGCTCCTCTGCTCTTCATCCTATATACTTCGGACCTTGGGGGGATTTTCCGGCAGTATGGGGTTTCGTCTCATCAGTATGCTGATGACACCCAGTCTCTAATTCATGGTCCAGCCTCTTCTGCTGTCCAAATGGTCGAACGCATCTTAGCAGCAGCCTCTGCTCTGGATTCTTGGCTTTCCTCTAATCGCTTGCGGCTGAACCCCGACAAGACTCAGTTTATCTGGCTCGGTGGTCGCCTCCAACTCAGCAAGATTGATTTTGAATCTCTACATCTTAGGTTTCCCCTCATTCAATTCTCCTGCTCTGTTCGTGACTTGGGGATTGTCCTTGACCCTACCCTCTCCTTTACTGATCAAGTTAACCTTGCATCCAGATCTTGCTTTTATCATCTACGCCAGCTCCGATCCATCCGCAAGTCTCTTTCATTTCATGCTGTTACTACACTGGTCCATGCTCTGATCTGCACTAGGGTAGACTTTGGCAATGCTGTGTACATTGGCCTTTCCTCCTCCAATATGCACAAACTCCAGACTATCCTTAATGCTGCTGCTCGGCTTATAGGTGACATTCCTAAGTTTGCCCACATTTCTGCCTTTATCCGTGATTCTCTTCACTGGCTCCCTGCTCAGCAGCGAATTCAGTTTAAAACCCTCACTCTCATGCGCAACTGCCTTACTGCCTCTGCTCCGTCGTTCCTAATGAATTTTTGCAAAGCAGTTTCTTCCTTGCCTGCGAGGGCTTCCTTGCGATCTTCGGCTCGCGGCCTTATGGTTGTCCCTCGCATGCGATCTTCCACGGCACAATCCAGAAGTTTCGCCTATGTTGGCCCCTCTGCTTGGAACTGTCTCCCCTTGTTTCTTCGCCAAGAGCTTCTTGCCCTCTCTCCTCTCCAGTTCCGCAGAAGCCTGAAAACTTTCCTTTTTGCCGGTGCCGGCATTGATGCGGGTTGAAAGCGCCGCTGATTTGAGTGGCGCTATATAAGTTTTCGGTTACAATTACAATTACAATTACAAATTACAAGAAGACTGGAGGCCTTGGAGAGGTGGATATGGCGCAGAATGGAGAGAGTCAGCTGGGCGAAACGTAAGACAAAGAATAGCTACTTGAAATGGTGGATGAAAGAAGATTCCTGAATCAGAAGACTACAGAGAAACTATTATCACTAGAAACAATGTTACATGATTCTCTTCTAAGAACTATAACTGAAAGAAGAATAGCAGGAAAAAGGACGAAAGGAAGACCTAGAGTGATGTTATTGAATTGGGTGATGAAGGACGGTTAGAGCGAGCTGAAAGAGAACCCTAAACAACGCGACGAATGGCGACATTGGACGTACGAACCTGACTAGGGAGGCAGAGAACCGGAATAAGAATAAATGTTTAACACAAAATTAGACCCATAAAATGTTTCGTTAAAGAAAAACAATGTTTTGTACTTATGTATTGTACTTCTGCATGCGCTTATTATAGATCCACTGTCGTCTTTTCTGGTTACGTCTCCAAGTTCAAAGCACGGAGTGCGCAAATGCTTGTACTAAAGACTTCGTCTGCAAATCGACATCTGGATTTCTAATTTGAACCTCAGTCATTGCTCAGCATTACAGTAATTTTAGAACACAGGTTATTTCAATGCAGGTCTTTGCTGAACTTCTCCGATTGTAAAACCTCGAATCCCTCCGTAGCTGCACCACATCAGTTCCTTAACGACACCTGACAGTTTAGAATCTTCCCAGGCTATTCCAAACTTGTTCTTCCAGGCAGCTGGATAATCGTCAAAGATCATGATATTTCTCTTCAAATTTGCCATTCTAGCGAATTGTGTAATATCCGATAGAGCAACGTCATACACATGACCGCCATCCACGAACATAATGTCACAGATAACGTCTGGATTTTCTTCGATAAACTTTGGAATTGTCTTAACAGAGTCTCCAAAATGAATAAAAAACCTTCCTGGAAAGAGGCGTTTAATGTACGCAGACATGCGATGTGCATACATATGATTCCCAATATCAAAAGAATGCAGAACTGCGTAAGGATTGGCCGTCAAGAAATTGAATGAACTGTGACCAGAGTTAAATCCGGTTTCGCAAATAGTTTTCACATGCCTCTGTCTAGCAAGGTAATGCAAGACCAAGTACTCTGACCTCAACTGTTGCGAAAATCCCTCTCTAACTCCTCTAGTTGAATTCCTGTATTCAGCATCGAAAGCTTTGAACAGTTGTTGAAACAAGGGCGACATGGTGAAATTGGCAGCCGGTGTTTTCGAAAATAGCTCTTGACATGTCGTTTTATAGTTTGATGGAACAAAATCAAGTTCGAATCGCGGTGAAGATGTTACTTTATATTCTGCGCTATATAAGCTGTATAGGATAGTACGTACGCGTACACCAAGTACTGCTAAAATACCAAGTACTGCTAAAAGTAACAAAGGTTTTCGAAGCATATTTTAATTAGCTTCTTTTAGTCTTAATTGCAACAAATTTAAATGTTTCCTCTCCAGTTTCCTAGTTAAAGTTCCATAAGGAATTTACTGAACAGGCTTGTTCTACTTAACCAGAGTCACTGAGGGCACAGAATGATATATTACTTTATATGCGTAGTTCGCATGTGAATTTGCTCTTATTTTACTTATACTTTAAAAAATGCACACTGTAAAAAATCTGTGCGAGCTAACAAATAAAAGCAATATAAAGGTGCTGGAAAATTACAATGGAGTTCAGAACAAGTATATACCACTCGCATCTTGTGCGGTTTCGTAGATATAAGAATAGCTAAGTACATTGAATCTGCTAGTGAAGATTTTAGGTTTACTATCAGAAGGGCGAGTTCGGAAGGGCGACTATCAGAAAGGCGACTTCGGAAGGCGAACTCCTAAAGGGCGCCTGTTCACAAAAGCGCCGCTCAGAAGAGCGCGCTATCAGAAGAGCGCGCGTTCACAAGGGCGACGATCAAAAAGGCGACGATCATAAAGGCGAAAATATAGGTTGAAATCTAAAAGGCGACGATCATAAAGGCGAAAATATAGGTTGAAATCTTTAATCTGTACGACAAAAATATTAAACTAAGAAATTGATAATCATCAGTTCAAATGTAGGCCCTGTTGTCCTAAATGTTTTTCAATACGGGTAGGCTTACTAATAATAGTAATCAGTTCAAATGTTGAGATTAATATTATGACCGATCCCTCTCAGAAAATCCAATGTCGTTCGGTTGCCATAATCTTCCACTATTGTCTTGATGCGCCTGGCTACCTCCCTGTAGATTTTTCTAGCGCGTGGAGGATGTTGACCGGATAGGAATTGCTCCAACTTCAATTCGTTCATGCTCTGCTCCTTCTTCAAACTGTCTATGAATCTCCATATAGTTGGATGAGAAGCTCCAAGTAGTTGACTGAATGCCCTGTGCCAACCTTCGACCGAGTTGTTGGTCTTGGGAAGATCTTGGAGTGCCGAATTGTGGACATTCCAAATTTCTATGGCGAACAACGGATTGCTCCGCCCACCACGTCGTGCTGGTCTCCCAATCCATGTGTCCTCGAAGTAATTCATTAACTCTTGCAAGTCTTGGGCATTCTGTTGGAAGAATTCAGAGTCGACCAACTCCTCGAACGCGGCAATAACGTCGTCTGGTGGAATGTAACGCTGGGCGAGTCCATTGAACTGCTGTACCTTGCGCCAGATACACTGACTAAGGTGAAAGAGGCATCCTTGCTGCTGCACATTTGGAAATATACTACGAAATGCTAATAGTGCAGCATTTTCAAAATCAGTCATGATCGTCGACGGATTCAAACCAGGGTGCAAGTTCTTCAATTCGGTCAGTATACGAACGTAGGTGTTGGTACTGCGATCACTCATCAGAACATACACCATTGGAATAACGGTTTCGTACTTAAGAACATGGATGCTGTAAATCTGTTGGAAGAGAGGAGGAGACGACTTGAAGGTTCCATCTGCGTACCAGTTCGGACAACGTGCCAACACTTCAAGATTATCCATTGTGGAAAAGATCATGAAACGCGCTGCACCAGTACCACTATCGTACAGCAGGAATCCATCGCCTTTCAACGTCTTCCTATATTCATCTGGCACAGACAGGTCGTCAAGAGTTGTTGGACTAGGCAACGGTGCCTGGTGTTTGTGACGTGCTCTGCGAATGACTTGTTTGATGCTAGATACAGTTGGTAGTTGAGCAGCCACAGCTGGAGTCACATCGTGAGATGCTGATGCAGTCGCAACGAGCAGGTGAGTTGAATCTTGACTAACCTAAAATACATAAGCAAGAGTTATTGTCGCCAATCCAGCTTCTATTTAAAATTATCTTAAATAAAATAATTTAGAGCGTTAAATGCCTCCCAAATCTAGCACGACTAAGAAGAACCGTTTTAAGGTGATAAAAGAACGTAAAACAGAATGTCCTAGGGAAAAGGCGAAGCTCCAGAGGAAGGCCATTCCAGGTCGAGGGACCCACCGCCGAGAAAGCCCTGTAATAATATTTAATCTGGTTTCCGCGACTTCGCTTTTGTGGGCGCTCTATAAATCTCGAGATTAGTATTAATAAAGATAACACTAAGTGTCGTTACATACCGCCGCGTTCTGCTTGATCTCGGCCATCACCTTCTTGCTAACCAGTTTAGCTTTATCCGGAACGTGATTGTGTTGAGTCGGCTGCTTAGTCAGAATTCCATCTTTGGAGTGACAGCGGGACTTACACTTAGCTGTACGGTATTCAGTGCACTTCCAGATTTTCTTTTCTGTTATTGTTTTTTCAAGTCTGAATGTACAACCATCGACCACTAACATTTCTCGACCTTTGTTGCTCATGACAAATTCTAGCTCCATTCTTAAACTGCTCCTACGACGAACTGACAGTTTTTCTTGGTTCAGACTTCGATTTATATACCCTTCAGGTTTGGGGCGAATAGGGTAATCACAGACTTTCGCGTATTGACATAAGAGCTTTACGTACCTTTACGTACCTAGCAATGGGCGGATATTTTTGTGACCTTTTGATAGTCGCCCTTTTGATCGTCGCCCTTGTGAACGCGCGCTCTTCTGATAGCGTGCTCTTCTGAGCGGCGCTTTTGTGAACAGGCGCCCTTTAGGAGTTCGCCCTTCCGAAGTCGAATAGGGTAATCACAGACTTTCGCGTATTGACATAAGAGCTTTACGTACCTTTACGTACCTAGCAATGGGCGGATATTTTTGCGACCTTTTGATAGTCGCCCTTTTGATCTTCGCCCTTGTGAACGCGCGCTCTTCTGATAGCGCGCTCTTCTGAGCGGCGCTTTTGTGAACAGGCGCCCTTTAGGAGTTCGCCCTTCCGAAGTCGCCTTTCTGATAGTCGCCCTTCCGAACTCGCCCTTCTGATTGGATACCAAGATTTTAAGCTGTTTGCATTCTATCGAAATTGTAATTAGTAAATTCTATTGCGCCGGTGTCTAATGCACAAGGCATCAACCGATGGCACACCAGAACCAAGCCATAATCAAGTCAACATCCAGAAGGTCAGTCCGTACGGCAGAGAGGCAGCATAATTATGGTGGATAAGATCAAATGCAATTCAATACATTCGAAGCCATTTTTAAATGCACACCAAATCTAATCAAAGGTAATTAAAACTTAGTACTTGCAACATCAGTTGATGTTATCGGATTGCTATTAAAGTTTTTAAAACTAATAGTAATCGACTTTGCGCTGATTTTCACCTCAGTGTCTTCAACGGCATGGAATGGAGTTACAATGAATTAAGCTCTAGGAATTCAGTTGTCTGTTACCATTGCATACGAGTACCCTATCGCATCTGTGTTCTTCTTAGTTTGCAATCGAATATACACCTAGAACTTGCTACAAACTGCTAAGAGTATGAATCTTTGTAACAACATTTCTGTTTGATTACAACCAGTGCTTTTTCAGCCGGAACGCGCCGAAACGCCGTTCCGGCACCTTTTTCAGCTACTAAAAACTAATTTATTTATTTTTATGATAAAAACAATAATTTAGTTATTTTAATTTCATTTCAGTGTTTTGAACTGTTTTCGGTGTTTATTGAGAGCACTTCCAACCCCCGAATTCCGTTTTGCTCGGAATTTTAGCGCGCCCGTAATCGTTCTGTTCCGGAACCTTTTTTCCAGAAAAAGCACTGATTAGGTCTACAACATTATCCGCTACTACTGCAAGACTAACCCTGATTTCAAACTTTAATTTTATATAATTTAACCCGTGAGTTCAAACCTGAATGTATTTGATATTGTCTCCGTTTATTTCAAAATCTAATGTAGGCCTATCCGATTTGCACCAAAGATTTCAAATTTTAATGCAAATGGATTTTAACCAGTGTTTTCAAACTTTGATTGTATTTTTGCCACTAGTTTCAAACTTTAAAGATTGTTATATTTTCATAGCTGATTTCAAACTTTAATGCACGAGGAATTTTCGCAAGTGGTTCTTTCATGTTGAGTTTCAATGCAAATGATATTTTCACAACTGATTTCAAACTTTGATGCATGTAATATTACCTTCTATAATTGAAGGGCTTGCCTCAATAACCAGGTATGTCGACATACCTGGTTTATGTGAAAAAGTATGCCAGCGTGCTTGGAATATTGTATTCCATATACCCTGCAAATTTGGTGCAAATCTGATTATTTTTAATTGGCTTTTGGATAAAACAGTTTGTCGACATATGGTATTTAGCAGCCGGTGTCATGCGAAATACTATCCGGCAACAAAAACGATCCGGCCACGCCCACTTCTGTTGCCAGGATGCAATTTCGCACTACTTACGTGCGAAATCTAATCCGTTGACAAATACGATCCGGATGGCTAGGCGAACATCGTTAACAATAGTTCAGTTTATGAAGCGTATTACTCGCTGATGCAAAGCAATATTGTAATTCATGTCTGCACGTGAGATCGTGGGCTAGTGACATTACGATTATGCAAGTAAATTTAGGATGAAATGTGATTCTAAGGGGCGAAGCGGTATTAAGTTCGTTAGCAGGAACGTATTCTATTTTTAGAATGGAAATTCCGCGTTCGAAGTGAACTTATTGATGTAGCTCAGTTATATTTTACTAAGAAATTTGTAAAAGGTTTTTAAAGTGTCCTTATCGATATCGAACTTGCAGAATAACTATGGTAGGCCTACTTAATGGCATTCCTGAGGCCGAACGATGACAACTGACGCAGGATCAATTCCCTATTATTATCTGTTAATGAATTAAGCGGACTCTAGGGGCCTCATTAATCAGTTGGCTTGCGTGTGTTACTCCGTGTGCGACTGTGTGGTCACGGGCATATAGAAGTACGAAAACTACTTGGTTAGTGTACGTTGTAATAACTTTGCAAATAATGTATTATGTAGCACTTCCAATCACGAGTTGCTGTTTTGCCATATGCCTTGAAGCTCAGTCACATTTTGGTTTTGTTAGCCTACTTGTTGAAGATGTCATAGTAATAATAATAATCTTCGTTTAATATCTTCAAACTGACAGTAACGCAGTATGATTACAAATCAAAAACGGATGATCACAAGTTATTACAGGAGTCGAATTTAACTGTACACGGCAGCCATGCAAGGCGCCCATCACGTCCTACATCTCATTTAACATCGCGCCATCTCGCGAATGAAAGGCCGAGTGGACCTAAATTTTGGAAGGTTGCGGGAAGCGATCCCGCTACCTCTTGCTCTTCACGCCAGTGATGTTACCACTACTCTATGGACCCCCCAGTCACTGAATGGTAACACCTGTTAAAAGGAGGCCTGTCAAGTTGAGTTGAAGATTTTTTGGTTTTTTCTCGATTAATAGTTGAGTGGGTCAAAAGATCGCATAAAGTGACACACTGCACTCATGATCAAAGTCCTTGTAATCAGAGGCGTAACATTGGTCTAAAAGTGGGGGGTACCTATTTCTTACATACACGAAGTAAGGCGGAGACTGCGATCTATGGGAAGGCTCAATAATAAAATATTGACTGGCATTGGGCGCCTCTGAGTAGCCCTCTTTAATAGGCGCTATATAAATGTCCTAATGAATTGTTTAAAAAGTGGAGGGTATACGGTACCCTCAGTCCAAAAAAGTGGGGGTAAGGGTACCCCTCGTACCCCCACAAATTACGCCTGTGCATGTGCTGTACAAAATTACAGGCAATTGCGACGCCTGTATACCAGTGACTTTTCATTATTCAGTGAAGTCATCTGATTATCTTTGTCTGGTCATACCTAAATCACCTAAATCAAGAACTGTTCTTGGTGAATGAGCTTCTTCAATGGTTGGGCCTACTTTTTAAACTCTCCTCTGTGTCTGTATGCTCTGCTCAGTCGCTTGTGTCATTTCTTTCTCAACCTAAATCTTGCCTCTTTCAAATTGCTTATGCACCATACGGTGCCTTTCTGTCATACAGACTGATCTTCTGCATATGCATGGACTTGATTACTATTTGGTTTTGGTCTGCTATCAGTTGATGCCTTGTGCATTAGACACCGTTGTAACAGAAGAATCAACCAATCACGGAAAAGAATTCATAATTATACTAAATGCTGACAACTTGACTGAATTATGTTGCTGTTTATTTCCACCCTAGCGCCATGTAAATATAAATTTTCTTCTGTAATTGGTGGAATACCGCATTGAGCAAATAACCCGGATCATATCCGTCAATGAAAAGGAGGCTCCGGGCGTCTACGTTGCTACGTGACATCATAGGTCACGGGAACCAATGACATAAGGTTTCGGATCGTTTTTGTTGCCGGATAATATTTCGCAGTACACCGGCAGCATTACACCAATGCAATAACCCGGTATGATAAAAAAAAAATGCCGTTTTTTCTTGTAATCTTCGTATTAAAACCGGAGCAATAATCAGGTCATTTTAAATACCCGGTTATTGTCTCTTACTTACTCTACAATTAACTGATTTTGTGTCATTTTTCTCTTACTGTAGTGTAGCTATGAGGACTTACCTTCTTATTGCACGATTAATTTGTACTGTGTGCTAGTCACCATTTGGTCCAAGAATAAGGTATGTCGACTAACAGCAGACGATTTTTGCTTCATACTGGGTTATTGAGTGTCAATAACCAGGTATGAAGCAAAATGTCGTGAAAAACATTAATGTTATCTTTTGCATTGCATTATGTAACAATTTCGTGAAAGACAGTAATAACTCACAAGGTGCTTCAAACAGCTTGTCGATATCTCGTGAAATGGCTTAGATAAAAACAACAGTTTGAAGTGTCAAATGTTTGAAGCCATTTTCCCAAAACTAAAAAAATCCGACATACCTGGTTATTGCTGCAAGCCCTCCGTCCGCCAGGACACTGCCCAGTCGCCTGAACCTGTCTTTACTTCTACGAGCTGTTGCCTTACAGCCCTCGCTGAGGTCAAGGACTTTGACATCCGACGCCTGATCCTCTCCTCTCGGCCGACATCATCGGAGCTGGATCCTTTTCCTCCGTTCCTTGTCCAGGAGTCGATTGACATCCTGCAACCGTTCCTCACACTACTCTGTAGCACCTCACTTCGGGAAGGAGCATTGCCGCCTTCCCAGAAGCGTTCAATCGTTACACCGATCATCAAGCAGCGGGGCTAGACCCGGCCGTTCCATCGAGCTATAGACCTATAGCCAATGTCACATTTATTTCCAAAATAATTGAAAAATTGATTGCTAGTCAGCTGTTTAGCTATTTGGACGCTAATAATCTGCTTCCTCTATGCCAATCTGGGTTCCATAAGGGTCACTCTACTGAGTCCCTCCTTCTCCGCCTTCTCTCAGACGTATATGGTGCCATGGACTCATCCCAGCTCACTCTGCTGGCCCTTTATGATGTGAGCGCTGCCTTTGACTCGGTAGACCACAGTCTCCTCCTGAGTCGTCTCTCCTTAACTTTTGGTATCCGAGACCTACCACTTCTCTGGATCTCTTCTTACCTCTCAGAGCGCTCCTACTCTGTTATCTTTCACTCATCTAGATCGCTCTGGCGTCCTGCTCCTTTTGGTCTCCCTCAAGGTTCTGTTCTTGGGCCACTCCTCTATATTCTATTTACTGCAGACATTGGAACTATCCTTGCATCCTGCTCCCTCTCGAGCCATTCTTACGCTGACGATGTCCAGTCTTATACGCATTGTCCAGCATCCCAGGCTGATTCTGCGATCAGACTTGTGTCGCACGCCACCGATGCTCTTAATTCCTGGATGGCTTCAAATCGATTACGCCTTAACCCGTGTAAAACTAACTATATCTGGCTTGGTACCCGCCAGCAGTTGGATAAGCTGGACCTGGGGTCTCTCTCCTCCGATTTTCCCACCTTCGTCTTCTCCACCTCTGTTCGGAACTTGGGGGTGGTCCTGGACCAAGAATTGACTGTTGTGCCGCATATCGCGGCCCTGACCCGTTCTTGCTACTACTGCCTGCGCCAACTACGGGTAGTGTCCCGCTCTCTCTCCCTCCTCTGCTTCCACCTTAGTCCATGCCTTCATCGTTAATCGCCTTGACTACTGTTACTCCCTCTATTTTGGGCTTCCACAGGTCCGACTGCATCCCCTGGATGGGGTCTTGCGGGCTGCTGCTCGTCTGGTGGGTGGTGTCCCCAAGTATGGTCACATCTCTGCGTACATGCGGGATGCCCTCCACTGGCTTCCGGTCCAGCAGCGTATTCACTATAGAGTCTACTGCATTGTTTGGCATATTCTCTTTACTGCAGAGAGCAATAAATAAGCATAGCGCCAGCTTACCTTCGAGAGCTTTTTACCCTGACCTCGGCCTGCTCTGGTCGCCGATCTCTGCGCTCGGCTACCAGAGGTGACTTTGTGGTTCCACATGCACGCACTGCCACTAGACAGCATCGGGCTTTCTCGGTCGTAGGTCCCTCTCTGTGGAATGGCTTACCCTCTGACCTGCGCTCTCTCCCTCGGCTCATGTCTAGTACCTTTTATAAGAACCTTAAGACTTTTCTTTTTGACCGGGCTTGGGTCGGGAGTGCCTCTGAGTAGTCGCCTTGAAGGGGCGCTATATAAATTCCGTTGATTGATTGATTGAATTGTAATTGTAATCGAGAATTTATAATGCGCCACTCAAAATCAGGGTCGCTTCCGATCCGGGTCAGTGTCTTCACTGAAAAAAGAGACATGTTTTTGGCGCTGTCGTTACTGGACAGGAGAGAGGAGGTCAAGTCTAAAGGCCTGAGGCAGGCGGTTCCAGCTAGAAGGGATCACAACCGCAAAGCTACGAGACTGGGCCGTAGCAGTGCGAATCCTAGGAACAACCAAGTGCCCACGGGCAGCTAACCGGAGAGAGACCCGACCAGGCAAACTGGAAACCGGTGTAGCGTTTTCAGATTACCCCCACTTCACAACCCCCCCTTAACTTGAAATCGCGTTCAGATTTCCGAAGGGTAATCTGGAGGAGGGGCAATGCCCCCAAAAAATGTAGAGGAGAATTTCCTCAGAAATTAAAATATTATGCTTCAATATAGATAAATTTCTTCAGAAACAGAAGAACAGAGACACAGAACCGAAATACTATCAGAAATTCATAATGAAAACAAAGATTTATTTTTATCTTCAATATCTTTAATATGAAAAAAATCATGCAAACAAAAAGCAACCATTTCATATGCATTACGTAACACCGGAAGTCTCTAAGGTTCGCCGACTGTCCAGACCAGAGGTAAAAAATGTCGTTTTGTTTTCGGTTCTTAGTTGAAAAAAAGCACAAGTAAAGGAAAGACAATAAAAAAAAATTTTTAAATAAATTTCTTATTCTTATTGAAGTTATTTTAATAACGTTGAATAAATGATTTTTAATTTTCGGATATAGCAACTGAATTAAACTGAGTTGGAGCTCTTGTTCATTGCATTTTTCACGATTTTTATTATACAAAATCCGAAAATCTTAAAAATAAATAACGAAAACAACAAAAACAAAAAAAAACAAAAAATGGAGAAAAAAAACAAAACAAAAAACTTTTCATCATGAAAAAAAATTTTTTGCACCTCTGGTCCAGACCCATCCCCCCCATATTTTGGACAAGTTTACGCCAGTGCACGTTGACATTCAGTTTTGGAAACGAATTCAATTATCTAGTTAATAGTCTTGGTGTGTCACTAAAGGACAATATGTCTTATATTAGCTCGCAGGTTTATAATGCTTATGCCTTTGGAGGAGTTGCAGCTTGAGTTGGTTGTGTATTTTTGTGTTTTCTGTAGTTTTGTATTTTTTTTCGTTTTGCGTTGTTCTAATCCTCGAGTAAATATAAGTACATAAAATTGCAAGTATTTATAACTGAACTCTCTCTAACCCCCTATATAGCATAATGCACGATAAGTTCTTTCTGTCTGTCCCTGTAGATCACAATTACATCAACCACATAAAACCCATGAGAGGACCAGCTGATACGCATATATCGTAGTTGTCTGGCTGGTTCGTTTTAGTGGCGGTGCGGTCAGAGACAAATTGCAATCAGTGCGTCAGCCGTGGGAAACGTTAATTTTCTCAGTCGTTCGAAACAGCTCGGTGGTATAGTTAGCATTTACAGCGCAGAGGTAACTTAAAATTGCATTCAGATTACCGGGAAGGTCTGAAATCGCGTTCAGGCTACCCCGAGGTAATTTGAAATCGATTTAAGATTACCCCGGGGGTAATGTGAACAGCGAAGGGGTAGCTTGAAATCGCGTTCAGGCTACCCCGGAGGTAATCTGAAATCGATTTAAGATTACCGGAGGTAACTTTAAAGAGGGGTAATTTGGTTTTTACACGGGGTGCAGTATACTGACATACAGCGGAGCTGAGTCAGCAAGGCAATACTGTTTCGCGTAAGGGAAAGCACCTTAGATTGGATGCGTAGGTGAATGGGAAGCGAGTGAAGGGTGTAAGAAGAGATACGAGCAAACTTCATGATATGGCCTATGAGGCGAGCAGCAGCGTTAAGTGTGGACTGAAGCTTAGATGAAATATTAGAGGAGAGGCCAATACAGACAGCGTTCCTGTACATTTTCATGCAACTCTACTTACAACCCCAACAGCAACGTCATATTGTGTACATATCATAACAATATAGCAATTTTGCCCATAAGGGCTGTATATTTCATGCATATGTGTAACAATATCGTGAATGTCACTTCTATACCATATAAAATCTATTTTGTACGTGCATCAAACAACTTCACGAAAAATTACCTGGAATATCAGGTCCCGTGGGCTTATGTGCTATTGACAAAACAACACAAATCCGACTAATTACTCGTTGTTAGCCATCCATATATACGTACATGCAGAAAAATGTACACACCTACAGGTACATACATATATAGGGCCTACACACATACTTGCGTGCACACATCGATACATCCATATGCATGGAACAGTCAATCATATAATACTCGTAAACTGCCTAACAGTTACTTGTACTTGTTCAAAAATCATTGCGCGCACTCCTACTGTAGTCATAGCTCATTCAGTTTTATTGTGTTTAAAATAATTTTCGTCATTGAGTTTTCTTGCACAGACTTGTGATAATCATTTCTTTTTTGCTTATCTTAGTATTCGATTCCTTAACTTGTTCTCGTGATATTCGTGTTTTTTCGTGTTTTTCACCATTTGTTTGTGTGCACTTGTGTCATGTCTAATGCACTTAATGATTGTATAATGTTAACCGTTTACTGCAATTGCACTAATTTTGTTTTGGATTCCATAAATACCATTTAATTAAGTTTTAATTTAGATTTATCTTGTTCACTTCTTTTTTCTTGGTCGAAGTAATTGATTAGAATATTGATTGAAAGGCTTTTATAATGACATTTATTGTGATAGTATTGAACCTTAGGTGGCCCTACATAGCGGGATTTTTACACTTCTGGGTCTCCTTTTGTTGCAAATGCTTATACTGTTATGTTATGCTACTTTGTTTTCAAACTGCTTGATTGATTGATTGATTGATACAAACAAATGTACACACACACACACACACACACACACTCACACACACACACACACACACACATATATATATATAAACACATTATATAGAGAGAGACAGACAGAGACAGACAGACAGAGACAGAGACAGAGACAGAGAGAGAGAGAAAGAGAGAGAGAGAGAGAGAGAGAGAGAGAGAGAGAGAGAGAGAGAGAGAGAGAGAGAGAGAGAGAGAGAGAGAGAGAGAGAGAGAGAGAGAGAGAGAGAGAGAGAGAGAGAGAGAAAGAGAGAAAGAGAGAGTCTGGGTACAAACATCACTGCACACAAATGATTATAGGCTAAGAAAGATTCAGGCTCTGTTAGCAACACTGGTTAGAGCGTCTCATGCTCCTCTGTGTTAGAGAGCGTGCCGATAGCTGTTCGCCTCCAAAGGCTGGCTCATTTCAGCGATTTAAATCTCGGGCTAGCACGGTCCGCACACGCGGACCTTAAATGACAAACGGGCAGCTGTGGTGAAAGATCTCACCCGATCAAATTCATATAAAAACGTGTACACCAGTGAGTGAATACGCAGTGTATGGTCTATAGCGCTTTTCGGGTGTCCTAAAATGCGCTTTATAAAATTCAAACATTCATTAATGCTTTCTACCGCCTCATCAAGTCTTCTCTGTTTAACCTGGACTGGGGGCACCTCTGAGTAGGGTTCTTGAAGAGGCGCTATGTAAATTATCTAAATGAATGAAGGAATGAATGAATATACACACATGCTTACATACATACATACATACATACATACATACATACATACATACATACATACTAGGGTGTCCCCAAAATAGTTTATGTTGAATTTTTATATGCAGTCCCTCTAAAAAGTTTCTTTATGGTCCCATAATAACACCTTTAAAATTTTATGACATTTAAAAAATATTTAGAGGTCCCCCAAGACTCTCACATCTTCCCCATGTTGTCATAATTTGCGCCCGACATGTCCAATTTCTAAACGCTTTCAGACATCAGTCATGGATCTCATGATGACATGTTAAACACCATTGGAAAGCTCTTAAATAGTAGAATCTAAAAGTATGTAACTTTATTGTATATTAAACGTATGGTTTTACGATCAAATAATACAAAACTTAAACAAAACTTAAGATTTTTGGACTTTTGCAATATTAGCTATTACCATTAATCATTAGGAGAAATCATCACTACAAATCTTTGATATTGCAGCAAGCCATGACTTTAGCTCCTCCATACCTTCATCTGCTTATTCTTCATCATTGACTATATATTCAGCTGCTTAATTCTTTATTTCAAGAATCTACATTCTACATATCTGCAAGATTGTGATGATTGCATTTAGAAAAGTCTTGCCGATGTTTTTCAACAACTTGTAGAATAAACTGTTTCTGTTCTTTATTGTTGAACATACTGTTATGTACTGTATATCTACTGTTACATACTGCATACATACTGTTACATACTGTATAAGAGCAACACAACGTTCAGCACTCTCATTCACCCATTCCAAGTTACTAACAAACTCACAAACGATCTTATATGATTGGCTTTCGAGCCGCTCTGCAACTGGAATATCGAGAAAACTGCCGTCGATGGCGGTAGCTCGGAAGAAAATTCGAGAAATAGATCATTTTGTTATTGTGCGGAGAAGAGACTGTGCCACATGCAATCCTCTATCATCTTTCACTGGTCAAGAGAAGCTGTGCTTTCTCTTCAGAAGACAGATGCTGAGAGAAGAGAAAGAGGTTCACTAGCTCTTGGCTTAGGTACCATGAATGACGCCGCCTCATCTTCAGACCTGTTGTCTGCAGAGCAGCAGCATCAAGCATCAGTAGCGACTCGACACCAGAACCACGAGTGGATGTAGATGTTGACTACAAATCTATTGAAACGTTAGATGCTCTGTTATTCACAGGCCATCAACTGGACAACAGATTCGTTTTCATCAAAAAGGCTTGGGTTGATGGTGAAACAGGTTAGACCATTTATCTCTAAATCAGTTGAAGAGCAGAATGTCAGGCCCAGTTGATGGACAAACTTTATCAAGGCACAGTAAGAATGCATCAGACAACAGGACTTCAAACATTTGATGTCGACAAGCCATCCACAACAGATTATGACCGCTGGCTATCTCTAGAAGAGTGCAGGCTCCATTAACTTTGCTGGTATTTGAGGCCGTTGTGTCAAAGCACATGCTGATAGCAAATCCCACTGCCTTGACTTCAAAAGGTCCAGAACTGCTATCACTGCTGCCTGTCTTGACACAGAGGCCAACTTTGGCACACCCAGAAGTATTAGTACTTTCATAAACTAGAGAAAAATCAGGACTGGCATTCTGTCCAATTTGTCCACATCTACTGCAGAGGTGTCATAGATAGCAGCTTGCCATCCAAGTGCACGACAGATTTACAGGCTTGAAAGTCATCCTTGGTGTGCTCGGCAGCTTCACTACGAAAATGCTTTGTTGACGGTGAATAGTACTCTCAGAAAGCACAACTGAAGAGGTTGACCAGCCTATTTCGTTGACTAGAGAAGCTAGGATCGTCATGAATAATATTATTGGGAAATTTATGCAAACTATTGCAAAATACAAATTGAAGCCAAGGAATCTCGATTTTACATGTTTTCTGTCTTCTTCGTGCTTGTAACTTTATTCACATATACAATCAGGTTAAGTTATGTTGACATTGTTTGTAGGTTGTACCATTTAAGAGCTTTCTAATGGTACTAAGCATGTTATTATGGGTTAAAGTCTGATCCTATGACGATTTTCAAACTCAGACAAAACACATAATTTAGGACAAATCACCCCAATTCTAAGAGCCTTGGGGGACCCCTAAATATTTTTAAAATGTTATAAAAACTTAAAATTTTGCAGGTGTTCTTACGGGACCATTAAGAAACTTTTTAGAGGGACTGCATCATAAGTTTCCAAAAACATTTTTTTCCTTGTTTGTCTTGAGACACCCTAATACATACATACATACATACATACATACATACATACATACATACATACATACATACATACATACATATGTGCATACATTCAAACATTCATACATACATGAATAGATACACACATGCATGCATACATGTATATATACGTACATACACATTACACACATGCATACATGCATACATACATGCACACATACATTTGAACCTCAACTGTTTTTATTAACGTGTACGGTGTGATTATTTGTATATCTTGAACGTATCTAATCAACATAGAATCAACTTAGATGGCTTACAGTCCAGATGGCATACAGATCGGATAACGATCTGTATTCCATATTGCACCCACATCAAAGTAATATATGATTAAGAAGTCTTGACCATTTCTATTCAACATAGATAAACCATCTGGATAATATATTGTATTCATATGCCTGTCGTATCCAGTCTGGATTCTAAGTGATATTTGTGTCACATTGAAGTTTTCAGATTTTGACCAGCAATCGATAGATGCATTGGTGTAATTTACGAAATTAGCGGGAATTAAGAATGCACTTCATAAAATACAATCTGTACACAACAAACGCCAATAGTAACTGTGTCCCATTTTTGTGACGTGCATGTATTAATACGATTTATGCCAGGTTGTCAAACAGAACACGGCCCGCGACATCTCTTTGTGGTCAGAGACTGGCTTGGCTGTGATGAATGCACACTCGAGTGCATGCACTCGGGTTACACACTCACGCAGGCACACACGCACTCGTTCACAAGCACACGTTGACGGGTACAGTCAACAGACAACAGACAACTGATTACAATAGAGATCCAGCCAATGTTGCAGCTGAAATGCGCTTTATAAAAGTCCACATACAATGTCATACATACATACTGTATGCATAGTACACATACAAACATTCATACACATATGAATATATACACACATGCATACATATATACATACATACACGCACACGTGCGCACATACATACATACTTCTTCTTTCTTCTTTGTTTCTCTTCCGTCAGGCCGGGGCCGACGATGAGTCCTGATCTTGACGTCTCCAAGTTTCTCTGTTCCTGATTTTTTCTATTGCCCTACATACATACTTACACACATACAAACATGCATACATACACACACATGCACACATACATACATACTTACGTACCCACATAAATACATGCATACGTACATACATACATTCGTACATATATAGATGCTTGCACACATACATACATGCATGCTTACAGACATACATACATACATATACAAACAAGCATACAAACACACATACATGCATACATACATACATACATACGTACCCACATACAAGGATGCATACCTATCCAAATACATACATGCATACATACGTATATACATGCTTACAAACATGCATAATGCAAGAATACACACGTACATACATGTATGCATGCCTACATGCGCTTAGTCAAATGATAATCGATCTCGGGGCGTGGGTTGAAATCGGTTCCACGTCAAGATCCAAGAGAGACAAAGTGACAGCTAAGATGGGTGGTGTTTAGAGTTGAATCGGCGAGAGAGGTAAAAGAATTTAGTGTCAAAATATCCCAATTTCATCAATTTTAACACACCCAACTTTCAAAATTTCAAAATTCAAATATTCAAATATAAAAAATTTGTGCTTTACCATCCAAATTCAAAATTCTTCGGTCGAAGGCCATCATATGTTACCGGTACCTCATCTACCAAAATTCAGATTGCTTCGGACGAGCCTTCCATATGTTACATGGTCCCCTATAATATAAGTAATAGGCTCAGTCTAGAGGTATGATAAAAATAAGTTTATTTATAAACACTTAATTATGTACAACAAAAGACAGTTAGAAATGTTCAACCAACAGTCCATAATGCAGGTTAAACAAACTTCGACCCAGAAAAGTAAGTTCTTCCACTGTGACAGTCGAAGAGTGAATATAAAACGAGTAACGGAAAACCCTTCTACGCCAGTCGAAGAGTGAATATAAAACGCCTTAGCGGAAAACTCTCAAAGATTGAATACAAAAAGCCGTAGCTGAAAACTCGCTAAGAGTAAATACAAAACGCCTTAGCGAAAACTCGTAAGTACAACCGGAGACTTGACAGGCCAATACTGGATCGGAAGAACAGAAAACGCCAAGGTCGCCGATCCCTTTCAAAACCCGCTTATATAGCAAGCGAGCTAGCACCACTCTCTCCAAGGAACTGGTCAAGCATAACATTCTGCCTCAGACCACTCCCTCTACATGTAAGGAACTGGTCAATCGTAAAATCTGCCTCAGATCTAAATAATTATAACCATGAGACCAGAGAGTAATCGTGTATCAACATACACATGCATACATATATTCATACATTGTATTGTATTGTATTATTTATTTCGGCAAACAAACATTGCAAGGATAAAGAAAACATTATTATCCTTATAATCAGTTAACATAATCTGGCTACACGGGATACCTAAAGGGGTCGTAGACTGAGCTTCCAGGGCCACCTGGGTAGTAATACAATTTGATGAAAAGCAGTTGATCTAACATAACTAGATGTGCAACGGTAACATTATACTTAAATAATGACTCGAATGCATATAATTAGGTATGTAATAGTAACATTGTACCTAAGTAAGAACTCAAAAGCACGTTGTGAGGCTATACCTGTGTACGCTCGTTGTATTTCAGTTGGTTAAACTGTGGGCTGTTAATTAGTATCCGTCGAACATGGAAGACCGTAACTTTTGCTTAAACGATCGTAGGCTGGGTAGTTGCTGAATTAATGGTGGTATTTTATTACCTATGGAGTCCCCAATGTATTGCACGGTTATTCGTTTGAACGTATGGCTGGTGAAAAAGACGCAAATTTTTTTTTGGGGGGCGAGTGGATGTCTGCTACGGGGAAGAAACAATTGTTGTAAGCCAAAAAATCGGTCATGCTCGTAGCGGTAGCCTACGTGAACTCCCCAACATGCAGATGCGTGATCTGTTCGATTTTAATAGCTTATGTTCTTGGAATTTAAGTTCTGTGCTGGCTACATAAGATAATTATATCGTACTGTACGTTTTTGCAGAGTGACAAGACTTTTAAGACTGGATACTATATTGCAGAAGGTAAGATAAGGGTAAATAAGTGTATAATACAACGTAGTGCGGAACTGATGTGAAACAAATTTTGATGTGCGATACAGTAGCCTACTCCATTGATTATAGCAATTTTGATGGAGAAATTTGTATATGCTGCTTCCATGTGAGATGCTGGTTTATATATAGTCTTAGAAACGTATTTGATATTGCTTGAGAAATTGGGGAGCCCTCTATGTACAATTTGTGTTGTCCCTTGAGGGAGCTCTTTTTGCAAGACTTAATTAGTATATAATTTGCTTTTTTAGAGTTTTTTTTATTGGCCCTGAGCCATGCAGCAACGACATTCAGCTTATAATTTACAGTACGAAACAATATAATATTATCTAAGGAAGTGTGGGAGTGAAATGCATTAGAGTCATCAGTAAAAGGACAAAAACCATAATATTTGGAGATGCGCTTGGCAGAGCATCAATATTAATTGGAAATAATAAGGGGCCGGTGTTAAACCCTTCAGGAATGCCAAAGTTAATTGAAAGTAGGTCTGATAAAGCACCATTGCTGCTATCTGTTTGTAAACGATTTTTGAAGTATCTAGCAAACCATTTTAACTGAATGCCTCTAATGCCAAAGGTATTCATCAAATTTGGGAACAGGATATAATGATCTACGGCATCGAGCGCTTAGGTGAGATCGAAGAAGATTCCAAACCACCTCGGCTATTTCCCATGACATGATAATATTATGGACAAATCAAATGCAACCCTAACCGACGTTCGTCATCAAGCGAGGTCCTCGCAAACCGAACAGGATGGAGGAGGTCGGAGGGGAACACGAGGTCGTCCATTTCACAAACCTGTTCAACAGCAGAAGACAGGATATATATATATATATATATATATATATATATATATATATATATATATATATATATATATATATATATATATATATATATATATATTATGTTAGCTTGTTAGTCTAGAGGTGAAATGTGAGTTAGAATGATATGAGAAATGACAAGGAAAACGAAGACTTTCGCAATATTGATAAAACGTATATTTACACTATGTACAAAATTGAAACGATACTCACACATACAAGACAAACGAAACGTCAAAAGACAGACTCTCCGAGAAGACGCCTGCACAAACTCCACAAAGGAAGATACAACTCGAGAACCGGCAATTAAACATGAGTAGCGACCACGCAGGGTACACTCTCGGAAAACGACCACAAAGGGTACTTACAATGCGTGACACAACCAGTGCACGTCTTACGCCTTACTTAACTAAAACCGGTCTCCCTGTAGACACAAGAACACTGCTATATATAGTCAACGAGACCATCCTACATTTGGCTTCACACGAGGTGCGTCTTAACTAAGGTTAGTAAGTGCACGTGAGTATGATAATGGCGGGATGGCTGAAGGCCACTCACAACAGACCCCCGACAACGAAAAAGAGGAAACATTAAGAGTGTTTCCGACCATGCAAAAACTACAAATGTTCATGAATTTAAACTATATCGAAAGTTCAACAACATAACAGTCACTAGAAACGTTTACACACAAAAAGAGAATCATCTATGTAGGCTTAGGCCTAATGCAAGAGACTGACAGTCCGTAGAAATCAATGGAAAGTTCGCACATTTAAACTGAGGGGCGACTTAATATGTCTGGTAACACATTATCACGACCACGCCGATGCTTAATGTTCAAGGAGTATTGTTGGAGTTCAAGACTCCATCGCATAAGTTTCGCATTCGAAGGAGCCATGCGATTTATGAACTGTAGTGGACTATGGTCCGTATAGACAACCACTGGAGCGGAACCAAAGTACACGCTGAACGCGCGTACACCGACCACCAGCGCAAGTGCCTCCTTCTCAATTGTCGAATAGCGTACTTCCGCCGAACTCAACTTCCGACTCAGGTAGCAGACCGGATGTTCAATCTCGTCCGTTATCTGAAATAGACAACCTCCCAAACAAAAGTACGAAGCATCTACAGCCAAATAAAAGGGTTTGTCAAAATCTGGCGGTTTAAGTATAGGCCGCGAAGCCATCCTAGACTTCAAATCAATGAATGCATTCTCAGCCTCAGGAGACCAAGTAAACCTGTGACCTTTCTTAACCCTGTGACGTTCTTGGGGTGCATTTGCACCCCTAGTCACACTTTGTTCCTTTGTTTCGCCCAGAAGGACTCATGATATGACGCCTACATTTTATGACTTTTCCTTTTTTATGAGGATGCACTTAACTATATTTGCCCATAATTGTACCCCTCAACATTTCTGATAATTTTGAGGTTTATACATTGCGGTCCTTGGGGTGCAAATGCACCCCATGTGTTATATTGCGGCATTTATAAGTCAATTATCTAACTTGGCATTTTTATATCTATGGACTCCTTTCTTAGATTACATATTCTTTGTTGCCAGACAGGAAGTGCGTATATTTATAAGAGATAACAACAATGGCGACTATAAAAAAAGATAATATTCGAATTTTTACCGCAGAACAGGCAAGGAAGCTAAGCTTATATTAGAATCAGAAAGTCAGTCATCAGAATCATGTTCAAAACCACAATTCATGAATGCATTGAACAACAGCATGAATCACAAGGCGATGCTCGAGATGATGCGACACAAAACAATTATGAAGAGCAGAACAATGGCCATGGCGGTGCAGACAATGCTGTGAGGAAGAGAAAGGAGGGTCGTTGCATTCTGTGTGACCGCAGTAAAGACAAGAAATCGCGTACTACGTGTCATAGGTGTGGTTCATTTGCTTGCGCAGACCATTTAGTCGCACTTTGCACAGGCTGTGCATGAGAGTGCAAAGTAGATAAGGAAAACTTATTGGATATCTTGCAATATTGCTTTCTCATCTGTAGGCCTTACACTAATCAGTGTTACAATTGTGTTGTACCGAAAACTTTCAAATAGTTGTGGTGTAAAAGTGTACATTCTTCGACATGTTGCTTTGACGCCATGTCATGACGTCATATGACGTAATAAATTGTCTTAGAATTTACTTGAATAAAACTACTTTTGAGTCTTTGTCTGTGCTCCAATTATTTATAGTATTATATGATTCGATTGATTCAAATACATCGAGAATACATTGGGGTGCATTTGCACCCCCGAGACCTTGAGTGTAGGCCAAGGTAGCGAAACCTTCTGAGGGTTAAGTAACAAAGTAAGAGGTAACGTTAACTGAGAGTAATGCGGCAGGAACTTGCGGTAATAACCAGCCAAACCCAGAAAAGATTGAACCTGCTTCATATTTTCAGGATCGGCTACCGTAAGCGCATTCAACTTACGAAAGTCTGTGCACAGCCGCAGAGACCCATCCGATTTAGGTGCAAGTACTATAGGCGAAGCCCACGCACTTTCGGACTCCTCTACAATGCCTTCTTCAATTAGGCCTTTAATCTCTTTGTCTACCTGTGCCATACGCTCAGGATGCAACCGATAGGCTGTCTGCCGTACTGGTCGTGCACCAGGTATCAACTCAATACGGTGTGCAATAAGTGAAGTCTGGCCAGGTACATCACTTAACACACCCTTAAACGTACTAAGCATGCCCAGCAATTCATCCCGTTGCACAAAATCCAAAGGACTATTTGCGACCACCTCTTCTAAATTAGGCGACTCAGACACATTCACACTTGCAGGCAAAACCAAACCGATATAAAGTGTAGGCGTACAATCAACACGCGACTCTACATTGGTTAAATCAGCATGCACTGCAGTAGACTCTTTGAATAAGGCACTCAAGTCTACGTCTAACTGCACATTTATATCAGCAGACTTATCTGGTTCTACAGATTGAGTATGCGACACAGGTAAAGAACCAGAATCGGTCAATTTAGTTTGAGCGCGCGTCGTCACTCCCACATTTATCTCATCTTGTGGACTATCCAAGTCGTTACCAATTAGAACGTGAATGCCAGGTGGCAAATGGTCTACCAACCCACATAAGATAGTGCCGTTAGCAAATTTAGACTCAACTCGAATTTCAACCAAAGGCACACGAAGCGTGACACCCGAAATACCTCTAATAAGTCGTAGCTCACCGGTGTCACAGAACTCATTAGCATGCAATAATTCCTTGCTAGCCAAGCTTTGCAAAGAACTAGTATCTCTCAACAGCACAATATTGCGAGAAAGTCCAGTGGGCGTATACACATAGCCAGACGAACAGAATGACAAGTAGCCAGCGTCGACCATTTTAGTCGGCCCATCCTTCACTTGTACAGACATATCTTCGTCAACCTTCTGTGCCCAAATTTCAAAAATTTTAATGTTTAACTCGTCAAGAGCTACCCAGACCATTTTCTGCAGCTCTACCTCATTCCAAGTTTTTATTACTAGTCCTAAACTATTTAATCTTTCCCTCATCTCTTCGACAGACATATCGAAAATATCTTCAACACTCAAAGGCTTAAATGATAGCGAATTTTCCATTTTAGAAACTTATGCCACTCAATTCAAACAAAACGACTATAACAATTCAAAATTCTTCTATTCAAAATACTCAATTTCCGTACTTTAAACTTCACTCTCAAAATTCAATTTCAAAACTCAGCTCTTAAAACTTCAAATAGCTTCGGACGACCTCAAATGTTAGTCCGTCAAATACGCAATTCCAAATTCCAATTTTACAAAACTGAAAACGGTAAATTCTTAAGGACGAGGCCCCATATGTTAGCTTGTTAGTCTAGAGGTGAAATGTGAGTTAGAATGATATGAGAAATGACAAGGAAAACGAAGACTTTCGCAATATTGATAAAACGTATATTTACACTATGTACAAAATTGAAACGATACTCACACATACAAGACAAACGAAACGTCAAAAGACAGACTCTCCGAGAAGACGCCTGCACAAACTCCAGAAAGGAAGATACAACTCGAGAACCGGCAATTAAACATGAGTAGCGACCACGCAGGGTACACTCTCGGAAAACGACCACAAAGGGTACTTACAATGCGTGACACAACCAGTGCACGTCTTACGCCTTACTTAACTAAAACCGGTCTCCCTGTAGACACAAGAACACTGCTATATATAGTCAACGAGACCATCCTACATTTAGCTTCACACGAGGTGCGTCTTAACTAAGGTTAGTAAGTGCACGTGAGGATGATAATGGCGGGATGGCTGAAGGCCACTCACAACAATATATATATATATGCTGGAGTCGGGAGCGCCTCTGAGTAGTTCCCTTGAAGTGGCGCTATATAAATTTACGAATGAATGAATGAATATATATATATATTAGTGTGGTCCAAAAAATAAAATTTAGAAAATTGATTTGGGTCACATCTGTTCTTGTGCTATTCAGCTTAAGGAATATTTGGACCAAATTTTTTGTCTCTAGAAGAATTTTTAGGGATGGCTCAATATTGAACGATAAATGTTATTACTAAGAAATTTCCTCAGATTTAGTATATTCAAATTTTTTAACAAAAAACGTTTTAAAATAAAATAAAAGCAAAAAGAAACTCACTGTTTACTGTTTAGTAAATTTATAGCTAAATAGTAGTAAGTTTATAGTAAATTAGAACAACATTAACCCTTGAATGCCCAAGGGGGGTCGGACCCGCTTTTTCACGGATAACTTTAGAACGGCAGCGAAATTGTAAAAATGGTTTTAGGACATCCTAAAGCCTTCAATTGGGCTTCGTATGATATATTTTGCGTGATTATTCTACCACCATATAGTCCACAACCATAGCATATACCAAGGACACCCCCAAGATATGCGCTGATGGTCATACTGGCACATGGTTTACCAGCCCAGAAATAAATTTTTTACCGCATGTTATTGTGAAATGCCATATATCAGTCGATTGCATATTGAATTTGGATTATAATAAGCCAAATCCCGTTAAAATATTCCATTCCTGTACCCCACAACCATAGCATATACCAAGGACACCCCAAGCTATGCGGCTGATGGTCATACTGGCATATGGTTTACCAGCCCAGAAATAAATTTTTAACGCAAGATATTGTGATATACCAAATATCAGTCGAATGCAAATTGAATTTGGATTATAACAAGCCAAATCCCGTTAAAATATTCCAATCCTGTACCCCACAACCAGGCAACAACTACATGCGTACAATTGAAAACCTGCGAAAAATCCCGAAATTGCAAAACACTACATACTAGTATTAAAGTTCAAATAACGTTTCACCAGGTGGCGCTGTTGTAAAATACCATATATCAGTCGATTGCAAATTGAATTTGAATTATAACAGGCCAAACTCCGTTAAAATATTCCAATCCGTTCTCCAGATATCACAATGAAAACATTGGGGTCCGGTCGGACCCCCGTTGGGCATTCGTGTACCAAAAAATAGCTTGGGCGCTCGAGGGTTAAAATAAGTCTATTTTGAGATATTCTTCAAGGGAGACTTTGATGGCTCTGGAATGGCCTTCTGTTGAGCGCTGACAACTTGAGGTAAGTATTGTTTTTGATTCTCGTCGTTTGTTTTAGAACAGTTGAATGTCTAGAACAAAGAAATACCTCTCTGTGCACAGTTATTTACCGCTTTCATCTGCCTGTCTTTTTCTGCCAATTGGAGATAAATTGGATCCAACTGTCAAAAGTCTGGCGGTGTCAGAGGAAAGTCTGGGCCTTTTCTGCCCAACTGTCTAAGAGTAGGTCGAATAGCCAAGATGTTCGGCTTGTTACATAATGATTCTAGTGGATTTCCCAAGTTGAATGTTTCACTTTCAACGTCTTTTATGGTATCTTCTTTTCAGCACGTTTGAGATTCTTAACCATGGTGGCCCTTGAATTAACATCAACGCGGTGGTTAAAAAAGGTCAGGCCAATTAAATGCTCGAAAAAATACCAGAGGTGTCTCCTGAAAGCTGTTATGGCTTCATTTTTCAGAATATTGTTGTGGGTATAGACTTTCAACAAGTTCAACAGTTTCAAGTCATTGTATGGAGCTATTTCTACCAAGCAAACTTCATTCCAAAATATTCCATAGACAAGGGAGACAAAAAAGGCTGACATCTGTTAAAGCTTTTTTCTCCCAGGTGTCGAGAGTCATTTGATTCTTGAAAACAAGGATTTTGAGAGAATAGATGCCTTTGGCCATCCACCTCACATGTTCATTGCCCCAGGAGCTCGAAATCACACTTCTTCTCTCGAACACCCACCAAGAAAGATGAAACACAATTGCTCGCCATAATCTTCACGTTGGTGGTGGTTTTTCTCGGCATCTCGGTAGCATTAACCATCTTATTATGGAGACTCATCATGGAACAAATGAAGAGTGTTTCATCAGCAGTGTCATAATTGGTTGTGTCAAACTTTGGTCAGTCTTGTTTAAATCGTTTGAATAAGTTTACATCTGGTCCAGTGGTAGTTCTGAAGGCTAAGCAAGCAAAAACGCTGGATGGAATAACTAATTAATATTATTTAACACCCTAAAATATACACCCTAAATTTCAATTTATAAAATTTAATTGTAATTTTTCAAATTTCAAACACATAAAAGAAAGTGAAAACATAACAGAAGTGAAAACAACTAAAACCAACCTAAATTAAAATGTTAATATTAAATAAGTAAGTAAACGATAAGTTTTTAGAAACTATAAATTTTCATAATGTCAGTAAAAATGTTCAACTTTGAGCCACCTCTAAATATTATTGAATCCGTTTCATTTTTGGCCTGTAAGCTCCTCTAGTATATAGAAACAAGGGCAACTATGACCCAAGCTGATATTTGAAATTTATTTTTTCCATGGTAGGTTGTGGACCACCCTAATATATATATATATATATATATATATATATATATATATATATATATATATATATATATATATATATATATAATATCGTATATAATTTCGTTTATTATGAATCAAAGTTGACAAACCGCAACTTCTTACAGAAAGAGTATGCTACAGTAAAAAAACATTAGTCTAGATTAGTCTACGAAAGGTAGAATACTACTTAGTTCCTGGAACACAGTGTGATTCTCGTTAACGTTAACGATAACGAAAATGTTGGTTAACGAACAAAAAATGATTTCGTTAACGATAACTATAACTATAACTAAAAAATATCATTAACTATAACTATAACTATAACGAAAATAACACTAACGAAAATTCATTGCTATTTTCGTTAATACGATAAAAAAAGTGCAATATCAACTAACGTGAGAACGTGAAAATACAGCCGTTAACGAAAGCAATATGATTCCTATGTTCGCCTTGGATGTCGGTGAATATGGAGCGCTGTGTATTCATGAAGCTGAATGGACCTATTCGTCAAAGCTCTAAGCAAATTATTGTGTAACGCGTCTTCATAATTCAGTGTGATTTTCATTAACGATAACGGTAACGAAAATGTTTTCGTTAACGAAAGCAAAATGATTTCGTTAACGATAACTATAACTGTAACTAAAAAATAATATTAACTATAACTGTAACTATAACTAAAATGAAAAACCATTAACTATAACTGTAACTGTAACTAAAATAAAATCTGTAAGGAGAATCACACTGCTGGAACATGTCGGAACAATGAATGAAAATGTCAAGATCGACCGTATCAAAGGTTGCATGGGCATCAGCCAGAGTCAGAAGAGCAACTGGGACCTGTCAAAGGCGCCAAATCTACCAGAAAGCAGGTGAATCAAGTATGACTCGGTATTATAGCTTTCCTAAATGTGACTGATCATCCGGGAGCAAATTGTTAGAATCCACTTGCAATGCTAGTTTATGTGCTTTATTTGTCATAAAGTTACGCTTTCATCAAATCTTTTCTCCGACGTGTGAGATAACTGGCATTTAACCGACGTCTCATGCAAAACAAATGACGCAGCTGCGTGGGTGAATTCGTTGAGCTCCGTGTGTGTTTGTGGATGCGTAATTGGTTACTCTTATAGCTGTTGTGCATTGTTTTGTTTATAGATGAAATATCTATTCTTAATTACATTTAACATCATACCTAGGCAAGGCTTTTCAGGTACCGGAATGGTGCAGTAGCAGGGTAAAGGGCAATAGGTATTTATTTTTGCATTTTACTCTTTTATTGCAACAGTTTTTCCCCAGAAACATTGTTTTTATTTTTATTTTCCAACAAATCTAGCGTCACCATATTACGAGCACGCCGCAAAGCTGGATCGTCGTTGCTCTTTAGTCTAGGTCATCCTGTTTCAGTTGCAGTAAGTCATCGCTTGGCACAGTTGTCGTGTTGCGCAATACAGCAAGCTGTATTTTTAAGAGACTTCTGTCGACAGTTAGCAATGCGTGCAACTCTTTACTCCTCTAGATGTCGACTTTTATCAACAACCGCCTTGAAAGTGTTAAGATGCTTCTCTACAGCAGCTTTTATTGTACTTACAGACACATTTACAACAGTTGTAAATCCACCTAGCGAATGAATACCATGCCAGTAATGGCCAAGGAAATTAGATAAACGTTGGAAGCACATGTAAACATGCGGTGGTTTGCAAATGCCTTCGATAACGTAAGTTCCAGGCTGCGAAAAAACGATATTTGAAAGTCCAGCTCCGTGTGGCGCAATAACCATCACTGCCGAGTGAAACATGATCATCGTTTCATTAAGGGAAGGAACTGGATTATCTGGAAATAACGCAAAGCTCAAATTGTACGCTGCTGCTATTTCCTTTAACATGCGTTCAATGGATTCATGTTCTGTAAACTTTCTTTTTCCCGATCTACGTATTAAAATGATTTTATCGCGTGGCTCAGTTTTCAAATTCTCGTTGATATGATTTCTATAAAGCAGTGATAGAACTTGAATCTCCTGAATAGTGGCAAAAGTACACATAGTCGGTCGTGGGAGATACAGCAGCTTTGCTCTGCAGATCCCAGTGATAATTCTATTCTTGCTTAGACCCAATATCTCTAACAATTCTGGCGTTCTGCCATGGTTTTCAGGTGCGAGTATTTTGACTTGCGGATTGCGCCTAAGAAAGTCTATATAAAGCGAAATTCTTGGAATGACTTCAATCATTCTGTGAAATGTTTTGTCCCCCCTGAGCTGAGACACAGCTACTACTTCATCGTATAATGGTATTTTGTCTACATTTTGTGGAGGTCTTTTGTTTTTGCTATAGCTGCAAGTATGTTGCACTAGGTAAATATTTCCACTCCATACTTGGCTGTTAGGAGTCACAATGCAGTCTTGAATTATATGCAAGTAAAATGCAAACCGGGGAAGTTCGTGATAGAAATACGGAGGATAAATTCTTTTTTTGTTCGGCCAATAAATTCCTCTCCATAATGGTTTAGAGTTTAAAGCAAGGAGACGTAAGGACTGCGGCTTTTTCGTTTTCTGGATATCACTGACACACGTTCGATTGTGAATTACATCATTCGCATGTAAGTTCGCGCCTGGACTGTTAATCCATTGGCATAATTCCTTGTCGGCCGTCCATTCAAAGTAATTGTTTAGTAAAATATTGGAAGTATCTTCTAACGAAGTCCAGATTCCTGATTTGTTATGTGCCCATGGCAAAAACACTGTTTCAATCTGCGAAAATTTTTCTAACTGCTGAAGAAAGTTGTCATCAGCCCCTCCTATTATCTTTATATTTTCCGAAGCTGAGATATTTTTCCATTCTTTGGAATAGTCCATTCTCAGGTGAACTAACCGAAGATGATCTAATGCTGCATTAAAAACACGTACGCGGTCAAGAAATGGACAAGAGATGTCAACGGCTATCCCGCCGAAAGGAAATTTCACTCGACGTATAACGCTTTCATCAAAATGGCATTCATCAGCTTTCGTTGCTACAAGTTTTAAAACCGACATTGGCTTATTAAAAAACAACACAGGAACAGAGATTAAAAAGACTATCGGAATTAACTTCCAGACACAGTCCTGTCGTCTGCCTATAATCGTTGTTGCTATTTTCAATGAAAATTTGTTGCAACTTTCAGTCAATTCATTTAGCGCCATTACTCGTCTACAACAAAAAAGGAATAATTAAATGTTATTGCTGCAAATGCTGTTCAGTCGAGGTGCATGATTTTCTCTATATAATTTAATAAGTACGTAAGTAAGTAAGTAAGTATATTCTTTAATGTAACCAGTTGTCAAAACAGCACTCTGGTGAACATGCATCAGTATAGATACATCATGAGAAATTAATATGAGAATAACATTTTGGCAATAAATGTTTTCTTCATATGATTGTCTGCTTTTGGCAGCACTCGGTCATGGCGTCTGGGCGCAGGCTGTAAACCGCAACCCATGAAGGACATGTCCCGATTCTTCGAGAACCGCCGAAAACAGACGGGTATCGGCCAGACGGCACATCTCTTCGATCTTTGGGCAGTCACCAGTGAGGTACCTCTGTCGGATTAGCCTATTTACAACTGCCTGGAGCCTTCCTGTTCCTTGTTGTCCAGCATATATTCCCACCATGCCGGGGCGGCATACAGCAGACGTGACATCATACAGCATGGGACCAGTAAGACCATGGGCAGTAAGCACGCGCAAAGACGATACCACTAGTCTAAGAGTAGGAAAAACTAATTATCTGTAACTACCATTAGATCCTCGTTCCCAATTGTTGTGTATATGTTGACATACTTACTTTTATATAATCATTCTATGCACATGCACAAGACACGTGACATTCGATGCACAGCACATAACGTGATAGACTTTGATTAGGATGGGCCGACATTACTGGCCATGTACACAATAGAGTTTGAGCACTTTAAATGTTGAATTAAACATCGAATCCACAACATTTTGGCGACGAGGATTTTACGAACTTAAATTTACAATGCCTACAAAAATGAAAGATTTCGATCCAACGGTGGAGACTTGGAAACGTTTTGTTCAACGCGTGAAGTTTTATTTCGTCGAAGAAGGAATAGACGAGTCGGAAACAAACGTTTTGAAGCGTAAGGCTATTCTATTTCGAACAATGGGGATTGGCATATTCAACAAATATTGTGACATTCACTCTGGGGAGGTGGAGAATGCAACCTTTGAGGAAATAGTAGATAGAATCGAGGCCATAGTTAATCCTCGACCTTTGGAAATTGCAGAACGCTTTCGCTTTTATACACGTCGACAACAAAGAGGAGAGACGGCGGCGGATTATATGGCTGCATTGACAAAGTTGGCATTGACCTGCAACTTCCAGCAAGACTCCATATCGCCTTTGAATGGGCGCCTTCGCGATCAATTTGTGTGCGGACTGTCAAATGTGGATATCCAAAAGTATTTGCTTCAGCAACAAGAATTGACAGTCGATAACGTGGTGACATTCGCAGGGTCTTTCGAGGCAGCTGAGAAGACGTCCATCATGCTACAGGCTTCTGCGTCGACGTCGTTGTGTTCGGCAGAAATTGGTGCAGAAATCGGTGCTGTGACGACATCAGACAACCATGAATCAAGACGGTCGGACAGGGCATTCCATGGACGGTGTAATCACTGTGGCAAGGTAAATCATCACCATTCTGAGTTCTGCAAATTTCGTAATGCCACCTGTTACAATTGTTCAAAAGTAGGCCATATAACACCTGTCTGTGCACAATCCAAGGGAAAAGGGACCGACAGAAGATTAAGACGAAATAATACAGCAAGGCCTGGGGTGAAGGTGCAGCCAGTCGAGATAGGTGATGAGTCGTTATCACTGGCTACCGATGAAGAATCTAATTATGTTTGTACAGTTGAAAATAAACAATCAGCAAAGATTCTCGCGGATCTTGTGATTAACGGGACAGAAGTGACGTTAGAGGTCGACACAGGAACTGGAGTCACATTAATGACACGAGGAGATTGGCAGACGGCTGGGTGTCCGGTCCTGACATCTACAAAGTTACAGTTTAGATCATACAGTGGTCATAGATTACGAGTTTTGGGCTATTTTGAAGCCAACGTAACATATGATGGAAAGCAGTTTCAGTCGATGCCAGCTTATGTTGTCGATAGTACACGTATGTCCTTGTTGGGAAGGACCTGGTTGGATCGCATGCAGCTCGACATTGGCCGTTGTCGCAGAGAAGGGGATATGCGGAATTCTATTAACATCAACGCAGTCAACGATGATAAGGTGGTGAAAGAGATCGTACAGGAGTTCTCACCTCTTTTCGATGGATCCCTTGGATGCATTAAAGACACCGAAGTAAGTTTACAAGTCGATCCAAAGGTTAACATTAGAAAATTCTGGCCTGCAAGACGGGTACCATTCGCACTTGAAAAGAAAGTCGAAATGGAGCTAAATCGAATGGAGCAAGCTGGTGTAATAGAGAAAATTAATGACGACATCTCAGAGTATGCATCACCAATCGTTGTAGTCTCTAAGCGCAGCACCGATGCTATTCGGATATGTGGAGATTTTAAAGTATCCGTAAACAAGGCACTGCGCACGGAACATTATCCATTACCACGAACAGAGGATCTGTTTGCCAAACTTGGCCGATGCAAATATTTCACAAAACTGGATCTGTCTGAAGCATATCATCAAATACGAATTGATGCTAATGCACAGAAACTGCTTGTCATCAATACACCAAAAGGATTGTATCGGTTTTTGCGCATGCCGTTTGGAATTTCTCCAGCCCCGGCAAAATTTCAGCGTATAATTGACAGGTTATTATCGAGAATTCCGGGAGTCGTTTGTTCGCTGGATGATGTGTTGATTGCATCGGAGTCATTAGAAGTACACCTGGAGACATTACGAACTGTATTCAATAGATTCCTCAATGCTGGAGTGCGACTGGGATTAAACAAGTGTGTGTTCTTCTCCAAATCAGTACAGTATTTGGGTCATATGGTTGATGAAGACGGATTACACACGTCGCCGTCCACGGTCAAAGCGATTATTAACGCACCGGAGCCGAAAAATGTTGGCCAATTGCGAGCGTTCCTAGGATTAGTTAACTATTATGGCAAGTTTGTGGATGATTTGTCTACGATATGCGCACCATTATACCAATTGCTACGCAAGGATACGAGTTGGCAGTGGAGTGATGAGCAACGAACATCTTTTGGACTTTTGAAGACAACTCTGTCCAGTCCTCCAATCTTGTGCCATTATGATCCTAGACTACCTATCGGACTCGCTGCTGACGCATCTAGTTACGGTGTTGGTGTATCACTATTTCATATTTTTCCTGATGGCAGTGAAAGACCAATTGCTTACGCTTCGAAAACTTTGAATTCTGCACAACGCAATTATGCTCAGATTGAGAAAGAGGCCTATGCGATTATATTTGGAGTTTCGAAGTTCAGACAATACTTGTATGGTCGAAAGTTTACTTTGGTGACAGATCACAAACCGTTACTTGCGCTATTTGGCCCAGACAAACCTATTCCAGACCGTACTTCAGCTCGGATTCAACGCTGGGCACTAACGTTAATGGCATATTCTTATGACATTCGTTATAAACAGACATCAGAACACGGTAATGTCGATTGTTTATCAAGACTGCCGTTGGAGGCGGACGAGGATGATGTTGATATCTTTGATATTGATGAACTGTGTACACCCGAATTTTCTCACAAGCATCTATCGGAAGAAACTAAAAAGGATTCAATTCTGGCTGCCGTGCGTCGATCCCTTGAAGGAAGTTGGGCCAAGGATCGAGCTGCATCACTGGAGCCCTTCTACATTCGTCGTACGGAGTTGTCAATAGAGAATGACTGCATCTTTTGGGGATCCCGAATGATAATTCCCCAATCACTTCAAAGTGACGTTCTCACGGAGCTTCATCAAGGTCATCCAGGAATGACACGCATGAAAAGTCTTGCGCGCTCGTTTGTCTGGTGGCCAAAAATGGATCTCGAAATCGAGAGAGTCGTCCGCATTTGTCATCACTGCCAATCAGTTCAGGCAGAAGCTCCACAAGCATCAGTGCATCCATGGGAGTTTCCTGAAAAGCCATGGTACCGATTACACATTGACTATGCAGGACCAGTACATGGCCATATGTGGTTCGTCTGTGTAGATGCACGAACAAAATGGGCTGAAGCAATACCAGTAAAGTCAGCAACATCTGCAGTAATTGTTCATATTTTGTTATCACTGATCGCTCGTTTTGGAGTACCCTCACAGATAGTGTCAGATAATGGTTCTCAGTTCACTAGTGGAGAATTTCAGCAGTTTTGTAGAAGATTTGGTATTCAACACATACAGACTGCACCATTTCATCCACGTTCAAATGGTGAAGCAGAACGTTTCGTCAGAACTCTCAAAGAAGTTTTGGGAACAAAGGAAGTTACATTTCAAATTTTAATGTATCGAGTGCATCGATTTTTGTTGTCCTATCGCAACACTGCGCACGCAACAACTGGTCTTTCACCGGCACAGATGCTTTTCAATCATCGGGTTGTGATGCCGTTGGATAAGATGCGTTTCAGACCAGAGGACCGGGTTCGCAAATCACAGGAGGGTCAGGCAAATCCATGCTCGAAGGATCGAACTTTTCGCTCTGGAGACCATGTTTGGGCGCGTGATTATCGAAATCAAGGAAAGTGGCTGGGCGGAACAATTCTGCAGAAAATCGGACCATTGTCATATCGCATACAGGTCGGCTCCAAGGTTTGGCGCCGACATATCGACCAACTTATCACACGTGTGGAAGATTGTCGACCTGAGCCAGAATCAGTTATGGGATTCTTTAATGGCGCAGCTGCACTGGCACAACCGTGTCCTATCGGTGCCAAGTGCGGTCCAAAGACACAAACTAATCCTGGCACAGACGAATTGAATGAACCTCATCTGGGGGATTCACCATCTGGATTAGAACTTCGTATGGAGGATTCATCACCCGTACTTGAACCAAGAATTGTTCTGGTGCCTGAACAGGAATCACCGGATGCCACGACTCTTCCTCCTTTGGCAACCACCACGGAAAGAACACCGGACTTGATATTTCGTCGTTCTGGTAGAGAACGCAGACGCCCAGAACGTTTGATTGAACAAATATAGACATTCCTTAAATTAACAGATCGTCAGACTTTCCTAGTTGACATTTTAAGCGGAAGGGTGTTGTGTATATGTTGACATACTTACTTTTATATAATCATTCTATGCACATGCACAAGACACGTGACATTCGATGCACAGCACATAACGTGATAGACTTTGATTAGGATGGGCCGACATTACTGGCCATGTACACAATAGAGTTTGAGCACTTTAAATGTTGAATTAAACATCGAATCCACAACACCAATACAGGTTCTAAATGAGCCCGTCGATACGCGGAACGCAGGCGTTGTGTAAAGGGGCGCAACTGTATGTCATTGGTACCCACACCACGTGCTTGCCGACGGACCATGACGCAAAGAACACAAAATGACAATGCCACTCGGTATATGTCGTTTTTGTAAATCTCAAGTTTACTTCAGATAACTGCGAAATGTAACATCTGCTTCCTAGGCTTTGGAAGTTTGAAGACAAACATTGGGATAATATGGACACACACAAAATCGCTGCTTTCGTCTTACAATCATACACCCTCTGCTCTTTTATGGGACTGAGAGCTGGACGCTTACAGTGGCCTTAGGAAAGAAGCTGGATGCTTTCCAACAGTAGTTCCTGAGAATGTTTGATATATTATTATTATTACTTAAATTTGTAAAGCGCGAACGGTCACACCAAATCTGAGATTCGGTTATCAATCGCCATATGAATGTCAGTAAAGCGCACGGGACAGACCCCATTCTCGGAGATGATCGAAAGACTAGAAGATTACGGATGTTTGTGCGCTTCGTACGCTGTGCTAGAAGTCAGTACTACGCTAGGTACTCTAAACCATGATTTCCGCTTTCACTCCTAAGGAGCTGGAGGAGACCATTCTGAAGGCCAAAGCCCATATGGACCCTCACGGCGAAGATGATATTCACCCAATGACTGGGGTTACAGAGAGCCTGAAGACGAACTTAAGATCGAGCTGATTGGTAAAGAGTTGTGGAAACGGTAACACCTCAGATGGCTTGCAATTGAAGATGATGATGATGATGATGATGATGATGATGATGATGATGATGATGATGACAGGGCTGTAGTGGTAAAATGAGAGGTGAGTACACGCTACCGGTTAGTTTTCCTAAACATACTAGAGGTGAGTATGCGCTACAGTATTTTGTGAGTATACGCTACAGTATTTTAATATAAATAAATATAAATATTTTGAGGTGAGTATACGGTCGCTAGAGGTAAGTATACCCGCGTATACCCTCGACTAAGCCCTGGATGATGATGCTGATGATGATGATGATGATGATGATGATGATGATGATGATGATGATGATGATGATGATGATGAAGATGCCTATGGAGTTTTAGCCTCATCAATGTAGACTGCACAACACATATTTCTACGTGAATAAATCTAAAAATTCGCTAACGTGGATCAGGATGTTATAGCAGCAAGAGAGCAACGTTGTTTGGAAATATTTTTTTATGCCTGATGTTTGGCTATGATATGCTAAATGTTTCGTTTGGTGACCTACTAGGCTTATACATGGATTCACTGACAAGCAATATATTGTGAGTTGAATAGGACACATTTCACGGTAAAATATTGCGAAGGATCGATATTAACAAGGGTTTCACCTCAGTAAAAATGGGTTACCTTATAACTATATGCAAAATATATCAATTTGGCCAATAGATTAAGTCATGTTTGGCACCTACGTTGCTAGGCTCTGTGCTTAAGCATAACATTTCAAGCCTATAAATACATTGCGTTCCCGTCTTTAACATGACATAACCTAACAGAGGTTTACGGTGGTTCAGAAGACTAAAGCCTGTGTGAGAACCACCACTATATATACATGTCCTGATATCCTATTTGCCCAAGCTTGGCCTTGAAGTTGTTGAGTGACTCCACTGAAACCGGCTCATAACTCAGCTCGTTCCAGGCTGAAAAATCTTTGCTTGACAGAGCCTTCTAACTTCCTAAAGATCTTATATCTATGTAGTCCAGGCAATCTAGCTCAAATATCCATTGAACCTGGGCAAAATTGCTTCAGAAGCTTTTTTAACGGTTTCCTATCCAGAAAAAATTGGTGAATAACATATCCAAAATTCGACAAAATTGGAATAGGGGAACAGCCCCAAAAATGAATTTCAAAATGGCGGATTGGGGTTTTCTGAAAATACCAATAATAACACAAATAATTTGCTATCGGAGCTGAGCTAAATGCCTTAGAAGCTTTTGAAACGGTTTCCTATCCAGAAAACATTGGCGAATAACATATCCAAAATTCGACAAAATCGGACCACGGGAACACCCCCAAAATTAATTTCAAAATGGCGGATTTCTAAGAAATACCCATAATAATAAAAATAATTTGCAATTTTAGAGGTAGGCTAAATGCTTTAGAGGTTATAAAAATGATTCCCTCTCCAGAAAACATTGCTAAATAATATTTTCAAAATTCGACAAAATTGGCCACGAGAACACCCCCAAATATGAATTTCAAAATGGCGATTTGGAGTTTTCAGAAAATACCAATAATAATACCAATAATAATACAAATAATTTGCAATTAGAGCTGGGCTAAATGGCTTAGAAGCTTTTGAAACGGTTTCCTATCCAAAAAACATTGATGAATAACATATCCAAAATTCGACAAAATCGGGCAACGGGAACACCCTCAAAATTGAATTTCAAAATGGCGGATTGGGTCCCTAGACATGAGAAAATCACCGAGGTGCTTGTCGGCCACATTGCCATGAATGACGTTATGCCTAAATCCAATATGGCCGCCGTCGACCACTGACAAAGTGGAATTGAGATATTCCCCCAGCACGAATTTTGGATATGTTGTTCAGCAATGTTTTCTTAATAGGAAACCGTTTAAAAAGCTTCTAAGGCGTTTAGCCCAGCTCTAATAGCAAATTATTTGTGTCATTATTTTTTAGAAAACACTCCAATCCGCCATTATGAAATTCATTTTGGGGGTGTTTCTGTGGTCCGATTATGTCGAATTTTGGATATGTTATTCAGCAATGTTTTCTGGACAGGAAACCGTTTTAAAAACTTCTGAAGCATTTTTGCCAGCATTTTTGCAAATTATTTGTATTATTATTGGTATTTCTTAGAAACCCCAATCCGCCATTTTGAAATTCATTTTTGGGGTGTTCCCCCATTCCGATTTTGTCGAATTTTGGATATGTTATGCAGCATTTTTTTCTAGACTGGAAACCGTTTAAAAAGCTTCTGAAGCAATTTTGCCCAGGTCTGACTCTAAATTGCCTGGACTAATGCCCTCGTAATCCACTTCTGTCAGCCAGCTTAAAAAATCTTGAGAATGGTGTTGCTTCTTTATTTTTTGTCATCAGCTTGTATGTCTCAATTAAATCACCTCTGCATCTTCTTTTGTGCAGGGTTGTTAATCCACAATTCTCCAATCTTCATACGTCAAAGTTCCAAATCTTTGATCATCCTTGTTGCTCTCTGTTGCACTTTTTCTAGCACTTCCTTGTCATTTTGCACGTATGGGCTAAATACTTGAACACAGTACTCCAGGTGAGGTCTCACCAGAGTTTTGTGCAGGTTGAAGATGATGTTCTTATCTCTGCTTACCACCGTTCTTCTGATCTGTCCCAGAACCTTGTTTGCTTTATTAGCTGCTTCCCTGCACTGCCCTGATGGTTTTGCACTTTGATGAATTAGGACTCCCAAGTCTTTTTCCTCCTCCGTTGCTCTTACTTTCTTGTCTCCCATTTCAAAATCCAATCTTCAGACCATTTGTATAATCTTTCCAAGCCCTCCCTTAATACTCCAGCTTCTTATTCGTTGTTTACCTTTGCACAGAGTTTTGTGTCATCTGCAAACTTGGATATCTTCGAAACAATTCCTTCATCTATATCGTTTATATATATTACAAACAACAATGGTCCTAAAACTGACCCTTGAGAGGTACTCCACTTGTGACATTAATCCAGCTGAGTTCTTACCATTAATTCGTACTCGTTGTCTCCTATCTTTCAGCCAATTGATGATCCATTGGAGTAGAACTCCCTGTATTCCGCATGCCTGCAACTTCTTAGCTAATCTTTTGTGAGGCACCTTATCAAATGCTTTCGCAAAGTCCAAATATACCAAATCCACCGAGTTACTCCTATCTATATTATCATAAACCTCTTCGAAGAAGTCTAGTAGGTTGGTCAAACAGGATCGTCCCTTCATGAAACCGTGCTGGCTGTTGTTAATTAGTCCATTTTTTTATTCAGATGCTCAACCATTCTCCCCTTGACTATTTGCTCTAGCACCTTGCATATGATGCAAGTTAAACTGACCGCTCTGTAGTTGCTGGTTTCATTCCTGCTCCCTTTCTTGAATAATGGGGTGATGATGGCGTCTCTCCAGTCTCTTGGTATAACTCCTGTCTTTATGGGTTCATTGACTATGCCAGGCTCCTACTTCATGTTTCACCTCCTTTAGAAACTTCGGGTGTATCTCGTCTATTCCTGGAGTTTCATCTTCTTTAAGATTTCCCAACATCTCCACCACCATCTTTTTAGTGCTACAAACCTCTGTCAGCCTCTGACCTTCACTCCCTTTGAACAGTTTCTTTGGCTCTGGTATGTTTTTTGTGTTTTCCTTCGTAAGAACTGATCCAAAGTTATTATTAAGCATCTCAGCAGTTTCTCCCTCTCCAGTTATAATCTTGCATTGGTCATTCTTTAATGATCCCAACCTTGTCTTTTCTTTTTTGTTTGCTTCTCATGTAGGTATAAAAACTTTTGCTGTCCCGTTTTATGTTCTGACTCAGCTTTTCTTCATATTCCTTTATCGCATTTCTGTTTATTTCTTTTGCCAAATTTCTTTTTCTGATGTATTTATCTCTTGCTTGTTCCAGCTGTCTCTCTTCGCATTCTTCTACTTCACCGAGTTTTACCTGCCTCAATTGTTGCATTCTTTTCCACGCTTTGTTTTTGGATCTTCTGCCTTTTTTAACCTCCTTGTTAACCCAAGGACGCTTCTTGTTGACTCTCCTTGCCGCCGGTATTGTTTCTTCAACGACCTCCTTCATGCAAGTTACAAACTGCTTCAACTTCTAATGTAGGCTTAGATCTTCCGATCTGCTCGCTATATCCATGTCCAGAATTTTGCTTCTAACTTTGTCATAGTCTGCCTTGAAATAACTGTACCGCTTCTGGTATGTCTCGACTTCTTTTTCGTACTCCCCTTTGACACTGAATCTGATAATCTTATGATCGATTGTACCGAATTCTTCTCCGACCATGACTTCTTCTACCAGGTTCTCTTCTGTCTAGATAACTAGATCAAGAGTAGAGAAGGAAGTTGGATTCTAGGCCAAGGTCAAAGCCAAGGTCATCCAAGGTCACGATCAACTTCAAGGTCAAGGTCAAAGGTCAGAGTAGGTGAATGGATGAATGAATGAATGGCCGACTTTCCAAGCTCGAACTTCCTCATAGTGTCACGCGACTTGGCCAAGGCCAAGGTTAAGGCCAAGGTAATTCAACGTCAAAAGTCCGAGTAGGTGGATGGATGGATGAGGTATCATTTCATAATACGGCAGATTATGAAAATAGCTGGGAAATGGGTCTTGTCATAGCTGGTGCAGTTATGAATAAGGGACCTATGTGGGAATATTTATGTATGTATGTGTGTATGTATGTATCTTCGGTGTTCTGTTCGCATTATCCACCAAAAAAAGTAAGAACAAAAATAATCACCGACTTAGTTGGATTCGAATCGACGGTCGTAGGGCTCTAAGGTATTGACCTACACCACTGCGCCATTGATGTAATTTGTCTGTGCAAGAATAGCACGCGTTATAAGAGAAGCAGAAAATTATTGCTATCGCAATATTTGATATATTTGATACAACATAATATTATGTTTTCAACAGTTATCCATAGACTGTTTGTCGTGTTGTAATCTTCCAGCATTGCATTTGGTGATTTCTTTGACCGGTCAAATTCGTTTGACCTATTTTGTCGGGCAGCGTAAGCTATCATTGGTCGTCAAAATAGGTCAAACGAACTTGACCGGTCAAAGAAATTACACATGCACAGCGAGGTCACGCAAATTTGAAACTAGGTCAAACTTCTTGCCAAAGCGTTCGTTATGGCTGGATCGATAGCTGCGGATCATGGCTGCCAGCCGGGGATATGGGCCTTTGATGTGAATATGAACCTTACATGTAGGGACAGTAGAAAATCACGGTAAAAAAAATGCCAAAAACACGGCATACTTTTAAAAAAATCGCGAAAAACACGGCAAAAACACGGCATCAAAATTTCACAGTTTTCTTGTAACACATTATATGTTTATCTTTCATATTCATTGTTCATTGACAAATTGACAATTGTCAACCATTTGTCAGTCATTGGTTCCTTGCTGTAACAGTTTAGCTGCGAGTATTGAATACCATCACAACATGAAGCGCTAAATTGTCATCTGTCAAATTTTTACGCTGAGGTGCATTCACCAGTGTGTATTGACTAACGCTCCGTTCTGCCTCAACAGAATTGCCAGGAACTGACAGATATCGAATAGCAAGCTCAAATACCGTGTTTGCCGTGTTTTCGTGATTTTCTACATGGCAATATGGACCTTGCATAGCAATATTGGTACTATGTTGGAAATGTAGGTACAATGTGGGAAATATGGGTCTTATATGGTATTATGGTATATAAATGGCAATATTGTCCTTACATGGCAATATTGTCCTTACATGGGAATATGGGTTCTATGTGGACAATATGGGTTCTATGTGGGAAATATGGGTTCTATGTGGGCAATATGGGTTCTATGTGGACAATATGGACCTTACATGGAAATATGGACCTTACATGGAAATATGGACCTAACATGGCAATATGGGTTCTATGTGGGCAATATGGTCCTATGTGGGAAATATTGGTCCTGTATGGGCAATATGGGTTCTATGTGGGCAATATGGGTTCTATGTGGGAATATGGGACCCATGTGGAAATATTGAAATACTGGAAATACTGGTGGTAGTAGTAGTAGTATACTTGACGTTGACCTTGAAAATGTCTTATAACGGTACCTAGCCCCGATTTATGTATCGTATACATATAACTGTAGGAATTCTACTCCTACCACAGTGTGACTGGGGTTGCTTGTTACAGAAAGTCTGTAATACTGGTACGCAGTCGGAATCGTTGTTAAATTAAAAAATGACGGAGCAGAATCGGTGTTTAATAATGCCTGCGTCGATCTTAGTAATTCCGTAAACGTTGATCCATCGTTACTTCCGTTTAAAATCCAGTTTGTTATCTGGTATGTGCCTCTGTTGCGTCTTATCGCTTTCAACGCAACTCTCCAAATTTTAACCGGCTCAGGACATTTTATCTGCAGCCAGACATTTAGGATTGACCTACTATCAGCTATCCATGTTCCGTTAGAACCATCTGCATTTACGCTATTGAAAGCTCCATACGCTTGATACTTGTCAGTAACAATTGAACTAGCACTTGCGATAAAACCGGTAATACTTTCGTCAGCCTCCAAAATAGGTATGTATCCGATATGACACTTTTTAAGAGCAATATTATCCGCTCTACTAAGAGCGTTATCGACGTAATTTTTTGTGGAGGCATCTTGAAGGTTAACGGGGTCTTTTAAATCGGTTATAGATTTTTGTCTCATTGCGATATCTTGGTAAACATCGATTTTATGGTCACTGGACGATTTACCGAATCGAATTATATTTTCCGTTCCCACTTTGCACAAGAAACCTTCGATCGATTGCAACGTTATAGGTTGGTTTAAATAACCTTCTATTTTGTTTAACAGATTACCCAGTATCAAAGCAAACAGTTTGTTTCCGCGTAGATCCTTACACCCTATATTACGTTGACGATCCGAGCCCACACTTAAAAATAGATTGCCGGTCATAACGTCACCAGTCTTAGAAACTTTGTTTACACCGCTATTAATATCTACGTAATTTTTGGTAGCACCATCTTGGGAATTAGTAGGTTCTAACACGTTGACCAGTTTATGAGAATCTAAATTAATATTCTCGGTCGCGGCGTTTGTTCCATCCATACGAAGGAAAGTAGCATTTGCTTGAGACAATGTAACTCCTCCGGCAATTATTCTTTCCGAGTATCCAACATCAGTATGTCCGAATTTATCCACAGGCATTTTATAATATATACAATGTATATATATTTTATTTATATCAGAACAAACCGTTGGGTGAGCTCATGAATAACCTACCACGATTTAAGTATCGTATATGTATAATTGTATGCTATGAAGTCCTACGTTAATCTGACCGATAATAATAGTCCCACCGGGAATATGTGTTTTCGTAAATCTGTAATACTGATACGCAGTATTCGTTGAAATATTGAAAAATGACGGGGCAGTTGCGGTTCTCAATAACGGAGTCGTCATCGTAAATAACGTCGTAAATGTCGAATCGCCGTCGTTACGCCCTGATATGGTCCAAAAGACACTGTGTATTTTATATACATTATCGATGGCTTTCAACGCGATTCGCCAAATTTTAACCGGCTCTGGACATTTTATCTGTATCCAGGTATTTAAAGAATCATTAGAAACCCAAGATCCGTTCAAACCATCCGCGTTTAGACTATTGAACGCTCCGTACGCTCGATATCCGTCTATGTGTGAACTGGCACTAGCGACGAATCCGGTACTACTCTCGTCGGTTTCTAAATTAGGTATATATCCGAGATAACATTTCTTATGAGCATTATCTACGTAATATTTGGTAGCACCATCTTGGGGGTTAGTAGGATCTAACACGTTGACAATTTTATGAGAATCTAAATTAATATTTCCAGTTGCAGCGTTTGTTCCATCCATACGAAGGAAAGTAGCATTTGCTTGAGACAATGTAACTCCTCCGGCAATTACTCTTTCTGAATATCCAACATCAGTATGTCCGAATTTATCCACAGGCATTTTATAATATATATAATATATATGGTATATTATATATATATTAAAACAAACCGTTTATAACTTCTTGAAAATTCGCGCCATCGTCCATCATCTTCAACACGTACAAGCACAGATGACCGCAAAACACTTCGTTATCGGGCTGTATTCGTTCGCTGTTGTAATAAACCGGACGACGCAAATATTTCAGTAGCTCGGTAGGTGGAGGGAGACCATAGCCATCGAAATATTTCGCCGAAATTTCGCCTTTCTTCTTGATCCAACACACCCAATGAGTCCCGCTCCCACTAGATTTATCTAGGTTAAGAATGCCGCTTTCGTTAGTAGCCCTACTCGGTCTCTCGGGCAACTCGTCTCGTAGGAACACGCCTCTAAAGTTTGTGATATTTAGTTTCTTCTTCGCGGCGTCTAGCAGTTGTATATTCGACAAAGGAACATTCGGTAACACGACTCCGCAAACGTCGATTTCTGTAACACTTCTAAAACTCATTTTATAATCAACGAATAGATTCTTTATGTGCACAGCGTAACGAGTAATGTCCGTACGCTAATGTATGAATACCGTCTTCCATTATAACTCGTTTGTCATCATCCGCGGATAATGCAACTTTATTTACCTGCTCGGTATAAATATCGTGATGATACGATCTAAAAACGTTCATTTTTCTTAGTCGTTCTCTCTTGGTAAAAAGACAGTTTTTGTAATCATCGTGAGTTATCGTTTTCTTCACGACATTTTGCTTAATGCCTTTACACTTCTTATGATCTTCGCCATCCATTCTATACGAGTACAACTTGGCCCTTAAACCTACGAACTCGAAAATCTGTTTTCCTGCAGATTCGTCTTTGAACATACCGATAACTTTCTTGTTCATTCCGGTCTTTAAACCCGAGGGGTGATCTTCTGGGTAATCACTCGTATCGAATCGAACCGCAACGTCTTGAGCGATATCGTCGTAAAAATCTTCTGTTTGTATTTCATATGCCAACGAATCTGTATCGGTGAATAACAATTTAGCTCTGTCTCCGTATTTTTGCCGTATAAAATTGTAATGGAAATCGTACATCAAAGTTTTACTTAAGTCTAATATACACATGCCTAGGTATATCGGTTTATTATAAAACAACTTCGTCCTTTTCATGTGAACGGCGATTAGATTCTCGTCGAAAATCGTCAGGCGGTCATAATTAGTTTTTGCAGCTAGCTTAATAGCTTCCTTCTCGTGACATACCAATTTTATATCTACATGATTTTCGATCCTTTCAAGAGTTTTTCCAAAGACGCTATTGTTCATCAATTTGAAAAAGTCTTTCTCAAAGTTATTAGTAGCACTCGTTCTCAAGTTTGTGTTCAAATCTACATAATATTTCAACCAAGGGCTTTCTTCGAATAGTATCCCTCTGTGAATTTTCGCGATTTTCAACCCCAGACTTTCGTACAACTTCAAATTTTCGTGATGTACAACGTATTTCTTTTTATCGTTCAAGTTTGGAATTAGTTTTGGTATATTAGATGTAAATTCCGACGAGATGCTCTCGGGAGCCAGAGGATAGTCGTTGTGGAGATTGTGGATATCTTGAGGATAGTCTAAATCGACTTCCAATATACACGATCCCGTTACATTCCAATTATTTAGCTCGTCGTCGCTCATCCATTTAAATCCACGAGTCGGTAAAGGCTTGCTCATCGCCCAACCGTATAAATTATTAGCGTCTAGATAAGTTATATATGACGAAGGCTCGCTGCTATCGAATTTATCCGCCGTCATATACTTATTGTTGGCTTTCCCATAACGATTCGAAATTGTGCTGATTCCTCCTCTTATTCCTTGCTTAATCATCACAATCATATCGTAATCGCTCAACAACTCCAACTTTATACCGGTCAACTTCAAAGCAGCATCCCAGGCCAGTCCCGGAGAAGTGTAATACCATGCGGGATCTAGTCGGTAATTCTTCATGCATACGTCTCTAAAGTTTTCGAAAACATCGGCTAAGAGTAGAACATCCGAAACATTGTACAGGTCGTGGTATTCTCTAAACGTTTTACATCCGAATGCATTCCATACATTTTTGGCGTGATCGTAATCTTCGTCACTAATATCTGAGTCGTTCAGCCTCGAATAGAATGCGGACTTGGGAGGTAGTTCGGTTTCGTTAAATCTATCGACGGAAGTAACGTAATCGTACGGGTAAATTCCTTTTTTAAGTAAAAGATCGAGCTGTATCCCAGAATATAATGCACCAAGATTTTTACATTGTTCTTTCTTCAGATTCTTCGATAAGGCATCGAGACTCGAGGCCATGAATCTATAACTGTCGATGAATCGCAATTCACGTTTAACGTTAATTTCTTTCCCTTCATTGTTTAGAAACTTATCGACGATCACTTCTCTGCTAAACGATATGTACTTCTCTTCGTTGTTAGGAATGCATTTAATTTTCTCATTCTGATCACCTCGCAATTTTTTTACGAACAGATGGCTATCGTATCCGGACAGATTATGGAATACTACTGGAAAGAACCTCGGAACTTTATAGTCTAGATTACAGCCATTATGAGCGGCCCCTCTGAATTTACCGCTCAAATGACAGTGGTCTCTAACCCGATCTGTACCCAACGCCCCTCCACAGATATGACATAAAGTAGTTTCCTTAAACTTTTTTCGGTCATCTGGAGTAAATATCATCTTCTTCGGAAATTTAAACTGATTGTATATTCGTTTTATAGTCTCTTCGAGACTTTCTACGAATTTTTGACCGATATCGTCGTCTTCGCTTTCGGCCGTGTACGTTACAGGATCTTGTTGATATAATATATCATCGAAGCATTTTACGTAATAACAAAACGAGCTAGGCGTGTGTTTTTGGTATTTATCGGTGTAAGACACGCGAGGATCTGGCTGGCAAGTGGCTATAGGTTTGATGAAAGATTCGAAATCTGCATAAACTATAAAGGGAACTCTCATCGACCTATTATAATTTTTAAAACTTAACGTAGTTCCCGGTTCTGGGACTTCTATTTTTTGAGCGGCGTTTTGCGAACAGTACTCGGTATGTTTATTGAGCGCTTCTATTCTTGTATAACCGTTTAAACATCTTCGACAATAGTGCATTGATATAGTTGACTTTTCTGTACGTGATGACATCAATCTGTTGAAATTCTTTATCCAACAATAATGTTTCTTATCTCCGTCGGAAATAAGCAATAGTTCAACGATAGAAACTTTATCGTCCCGTTGATTCGACACATAAATTGGGAATACTATCTTATTTTCATAACCGAATACGTCAACGCTGATATTATTATTTCTTTCAAACTTGCCTATTATATTAGCATCCGCAGCAACCGGAAATTCGATACCGCTCCAATCGAGTTGCTTCGATTGTTTGATTAATTCTTTCGTAATTCTTTCGGGATGATTGTCAGTTGGATTTAATGCTCTAGTAATGCACCACTTGAAACATTGCTCGTCAGCGTTTTTCATATTGATAATAGCCTTTTTGCTAGATAGTTCTGTAGGCAACGGAATGTAAGAACTGCCTTTCAGTGGTTTATAAACAGCAGTATTGACATCTAACTTTACAACATTCACGAATCTCCAATTACTTCCCCGCATCTGGAAACTTGCCATAGTCTCTGGGATCTTATTTATCGCATTATTGTATATTTCGTTAATATCGGTAGCATCTAAAATAACTTCAGTCTTCGAGACGAATGGAACATTCGCGGATTCTTCTTCTCCAGATTTCATATCAACGCGCTCCATGGTACATGTAAGAACGAGTTGAACCTTGACCTGACGATTTTTTGACAACAGACTAAAAACCTGCGGTCTAACGGCGTTAAGAAAAGACACGGCATCGATTCCAGAAGAACCATCGATAGTGTATTGTTTAGTGAATCCTTTAATAGCCGATGCAGTCTTTCGAATTTCGAACTTCTTTGTATTGATTTTAGCGAAAAGACGCTTTATTTTCGATTTGAACGATTCCAATCTTTCGTTCACAGGTTTCTTCACTTTAGGAGGTATGTAACTAATTAACCAATCCGCAAAAGAATTAATATTCGACCTAACCTTAGTTTTCAACTCACTGAGAACTTTATTTGGCTTGGAAACGAACTTGGTCGGAGTAAGAATTGGCGCTCGAATATCGGGAACTGGAGAGTCGAGCAAGTTTTTATTTTTGCTCATAGCAGCAATCAGATCCGCTTTTCGCAGTTTCCAATATCCGACCAAGCCGCTCCGTTTTGCCATGACTCTCAATTCTTTTACAGTTTTCAACTTGTAGTCCATTCCTTTATATATACATATATATATTCATTTCTTTAAGTGTTGTTTAAGAAAAACACAAATATTTATTTATGTTTAATTTTTTATTTATTTTAATTTTTTCCAAAATCTCACAGCTCATTCACAACGGAATCGATAGTTTTGTCGTTAATGCGATCGTACACCTTGATTTTGTATCTATTTCGCCATACTTTTCCATTATACCATTCTATTATTGGTGCATTTTGCCCGTGCGCCTTAGCTGCTTTGTATATCGACGGATACACGACAACATCACCGGTTTCTAGGTCTAAAATTTCTACTTTTCTCGGCTGATTTCTGATATACCTCGTTCTATCATACGCGCCTTCCTGGTAGTTTCTTTTAAGTATTCGTTCTTTCCGATATTCTTTCCAGTATCCTTTCTGATATTCTATCTGATATGCTTTTCGATATTCTTTCTGCTGCTCTTTCTGCAGTTCTTGCCTTTGTCGTCTCTCTAGTTTCTCTAGTTTCTCTTTTTCTGAGACATCGCGAGCAAGAATCTCCATTGCGCTCAATAGAGCTATAAGCTCGGGCTTGTTGAGATGAGCACAACCCCTAATGTTGTGCTGGACCAGTAAGCTTCTCAGCTCTGGAAGTTTCATCTTCTTATTACTAATATAAGTAAACATCTCTTTATGTATGTTTAAGAAAAAAAAGAAATTTTATTCATAGCCTTCACCCTTAGCATTTAGCATTTAAATCGCGGCGATTTAAGACGAGCTCCTACCGTAGACGACGTTTAGCTTCTGTCCGTCCGATTGAAACTCTAGCAACTTGTCCGAAATTACGATAGCATAAGCTTCGGTTTCGGCCGGCACTGCCGTATTAAATATTGCTTTGATCTGAATATCGACGACCGACGATTTTAACCGCTCGGATTGTTTGCTAACGTCGAAAACCATTAGTGGATATAGATCTTTATAATCACTCGGTGTTATATTACTTTGCGTTATCAACTGATCCATTCCGTAGAATTTTTCGCTAAACGTTGACGCTGCTCGGTACGCTCTCGAGAATTGTTGATTAGGAAACGATAGGTTGTAGTCTACAGCCGGGTATCTTTCCTGATTCATCATCACGTACATGTTCTTAAGATCGCAATTGTCGAAGATCGACGGATTAACTTCTTGATTTCCGTCACGACTTGTCTGAATTCCTACGATTATATACCTCGGTTTTTCAGGAGATGTCTTGACGCTAAGTCTCCAACTGAAAGTAGTCGACTGAGGAACCGTTATGGTGTCGCATTGACGTGCGCGATAGGCTACAGCCAACGATGCTTTCGATTCGATCGTTTTATACAACTGCATTTTTTCCATATCGGATGGAATAACGTGCGGCATAAACCACGATATCTTGTCTATTGCAACTTTTCCAGCCGCTGCATCGTTACCTCTGTAAATAGCATCGTCGTCGGCTTTACGCACTAACGTTAGCGTATGTTTCAAACCGTAAACAATCTTGTCGTAATCATCGCAAAAACCGAAGATATGCTTCAATGCAACTATGAAGCTGAACGTTCCCTTAGCAGTTGGTTTTTGAATAAGATACTGTTGTCTGACCGCAAACCCTACATTAGCATTAACGGTTGCGGCATTGTCTTTATACCACAGCTGATTTAAACCTTGTGCCACTTGAAAATCGTTTGGGTATTTAAGCAGTCCGAGCATCGTGGTAGCTTGACCCGGGTGAAATAAAGTTTCTATTTCTTGATTCGATAGAGAATACGATATTTGACTAAATAGATGCATTAACCCGTTGTTTGTAACAACCACGTCATCGGCATTAACGTATGCGGTGTTATCCGCTTTAGTCAGTCTTCCCTCGAATAGCAAATACGATTCTGAAGGGTGGCTGAACAAGTCTTGGAGTTCAATGTTTATACGAATCTCGCCCGTTGTGTTTAGATTCGTTCTCGCAGTAGGTTCGTACTCGTGAAATTCGTATCGTTCGATACTCTCGTCCGTCAAAGGTTGTTCCGTGAATCTTAGTATATCTGATTGCATTTTTTTATTAATAATATATGATTTGATTTTATTTAAATATAAATAACCTATGCAACTTTCAATCCACCTCCGTTTAAACGTCTAACGAGATCTTGAATTCTAATAGCGCTCTTTGCATTGGAATTCAGACCGTGTCCCATCATTAAATTATTTATATTTGTATTCTTCGAACACGCTCCGTCGTTAATTAGTCTAGTTAGCACGTCTTTACTTTCTTGAGTTAGAACGTCTTTACTTTCTACCGGTTGCGGTTGGAACGCTGAAAGCGCTGGATGCGCTGGAAGCGCTGAAAGCGTTTGTGAACTTGTAGTCGGTAAATTTTTGGAACTCATAATTTTAGCAATCGCTTTATCGACTAACCGCTTCCCGGCGTCAGCAGCGACAGTTTTACCAACATCCAGCGCTTTTTGCCCGATGACTTTAGCCGCATCTTTTCCTACGCTGAGAGCGGTAGACGCTATTTGTTTAGCCGCATTTGACGTAAATAGATTCTTGAAAAAACCCGCAACGACATCGAATATTCCCGCCCCTCCGATAACATATTGTTTCTTATACCTTCTTTTAGCAACTACTAACATTTTTTATATTAATAGCATTATATTTTTATATTCATTTTTATTTATCGCTCCTTGTCTTAGTAACTCGTCGCATATACCAACTATCTCATTTCTCACACCCGTATTGCCCGCCTCGAAGCTGGCCATTCGCAGAGATAACATTTCTATTAATGCATTAGGATCTTGAGGAATAACGATACGCTGTAGGCCTATTCCTTTACCTTGCGTCTTTGACATCATCGAGTCCCATATCGGTTTAATAATTGTTTTATATTTTAAGCCTTTAGAGGATTTTGGTTTGCTTGGATTTTTCGGCTGCCTCATAGCATTCGTTAGCTTCAGAATCTCGGCATATTCTTCCCGATCGTTTGCATTGAAAATCGAATCGTCCGGTTTGGCCATCGTTAATAATTCCCAAAGACCTGGAGTTCCTTCGTATGTCTTAGGCCTATCGCCTACCGTTACGTTATTGCCGTTGATCGATATAGGGCTGTCGCCTATATAAAATTGACCATCTTTAGAGTCTACCATCTTTTTATCGGACGCGTATTGTTGCAGGTACTTCACCGCAATATCTCCTAGTTCTAAGGTTTTTATATCTTCTAGGCCTACCGGGTCTTCTCCGTAAGCCTGTATCGAAGGGTATTGAGGAAACTGAATGGCTTTTAACGATGTCGAAATAGAAGCGGGAAGCGCTTTTAAAGCGTTAGCTGTCTCTGCCGAGTTTTCTTTTATAGTAGATAACAAAGCTTTTTGTTCTTTTGAAATTGTTGATTGCGAGTCGACTATTGGTTTGTACAATCTCGTTAATTCTCGTTGTAGTCCGATGTCTCCTAATCTCTCGGATAAAAAGTTTTGTCGAATATTCTTCTTCGATTTCAGAAACTCCTCAACGATAAAATCTCTTTTTGCGGGATCGGTTATCTTTAGAAACGACATTATATTTTATTTATATAAGCTTATAGCTATATTTTTTAAACGTAAATTCGAACGTAAATTCGAACGTTGATTTCGAACGTTTAATTTACGTTCCAGTTAAAACGTTCTCGTTAAACGTTAATTTTTCTGTGCTAACTTTGGTTTTATTTTTAATTTTTTCTTTCATATCGTTGAATTTCACAAACTCGCTTAGAATTAGCGAATATTCAACGTCTGAAATATTGTCGTCCACAAGAGCTTTTGAAATAAGGCTACTGATAGTGTTTAGTTTTGCTTCCGCTAACGTTTTGATCTTTTCGTGCTTTGTCAATTTCAGTGCAAGCTTCTTACTAACTTGTCCTCCGATAATAATTAACAATCCTACACCTACTGCCGTACCTGTTGCTATCGCTATGGCCGGAGTTGCAATTACAGTAGCCAGAGCTGCCAGTCCCGAACTGCTGAGCCCCATCACAGTTACTATTAGAGCGTTGTCGATTACGCTAATCATTCTTATGTTCCTACGATACTTTGTACTTAAGGCAGTCCTTTTATCGCGTTCTTGTTCGATTTCTTTTTGAATTTCGTTAATTTTTTTAAAACGATACGATTGCGCTGAATTTTCCACTTGTTTATATTCCATTATTATTATTAAGATTTTTTAAATTTAAACGTGGTAATTAATGTAGCATAGCGAGTCTTTTTCCTTAATGATAACTACAGAATCGGAATTGTTTTGAATAGTAATAACAATGTCTTCTACATCTTCACAAATGGTTGAGTCTTGCAAGCTACATCCCTCTTCTTTAATCGCCTGTCTAAGCGACACTAGACAGACTCCCCTAGTTAGTCGAACGCCAAATCCTAGCTCTTGCGAGACCGATGATCTGGGTTGAATTGTGATCGCTCCTTGTGCGAAAATCTCCCAACGCTGTGAGCCCGGTTGTCTTATTGCCCGATGCCTTACTTCTTTAGGCAACCAAAATACTGATTCTGATCGAGTTCTAACTTTCCTCGGAGAATTGCGTTTTGTTATAAACTTGTGTATTGGCATACCGTATCCCGACATTTTATATATTATATATTTATATATTTTTATAACCTTTACAGAATCATACCAAGTAGGGGTCCAAGGATTGGGATGTTAGAAAGTACTTTTGAAATAGGATTGTCGTTTCCAAGAATCATTCCTGAACCATTGACAAATCCAGAACCTCTGCGCATGTACAGTCCTTCTCCTACACCGTCTAATCCCGATCCTGACCATGGTTTCAGGTAAAGACCGGCTGCGTGAGGAACCATCTTGTAGCTTCTTCCTCCTCTCTTTATATATAAAGCACCTCCATTAACACCCGATCCCATTATCTTACTTACTCCTGTACTCGCTAATCCGCTTAAAGCTCCAGTTGCAAGACTTGGCAGAACGCTAGAAAGAAGGAATATTCCAGCTGTGGCTAGAAGTGGTAATAACGCTAGAAGAAAACCGCCTTCGACTTTCATATTATGGTCTATTTGCGTTTTACTCATTTTGAGCGTAGTACCAGTCCCATTCTTATATGCTTTGGTCATTTTATTAATTTGTGCTCGTGTAAGAGCTAAAACGTGTTCGCCGGATAGATCTCCGTGAGTTAGTCTTATACTCGTTCCTGTCCCTGCTTCAACTGCGCGTTTAATTTTGTCTTTTTGTCCTTCCGAAACATTAACTTTTAAATTCGTATATCGGCTCATTTTATATATATAATTGAAATTAAAAACTTTAATACCACGATAATTAATTTTCACACTTCTCTAATTTTAAACCTGATCGACAACTCCTCTCCTCGAAGGTTGATTAGTTTTCCATTTTGATCTGTAAGTTTTGTTTCCATAGCTGAAATCGTAAATAGCGTAATAGGAAGATATACTAGATTAACGGGCACTTCTATGATCTTGTATCCGGGGCCTACATTCGGGAAAAAGGAATATATAATGTTTTCCGTTGTTCCGTTAGAGTACGAAGATCCGATTACGTCACTGGTTACTCTCAAACTATTTACGTTCATAATATTTACTATGTTCTCCGATTCGTTATATCCTTCTGAATACACTTGGCTATTAAATCCTAAAACAGTTCTAATCGAGTTCTCGATTGTCATATTGACCTGATAGTTAGCACCGATATCTAATACCGACTTCAAAGTATTGTTGTTCGCTTGTAACGTTATACAGTACGCATCTCCCGTTTCGTCATAATGTCCAGATTGTTTCATGATTCTTTGAATGTGTTCGTTTATATCTACGATTTCGTAACTCCCTTCTGGGATTTCTATAGTAAACCACGTTTTGCCATTATCCGGCGAATACACAAACTTGTTGTTTAAAGAATGGATATTCGGGAAGGAATTATAAGTCTCAAGATTAACAAGACACATTTCATACTTTTTGTTTTTGTCAAGTTGAATCAGAGGATTAAATTTAGTTCTAATTTGAGTGCTCCTCTCGCTCACCAAAATGCTGAATGATTCTTTAGGCTCCGTGTTACGAGCGATCTTTTCTGTGTTGAGAACTATCTTTTCTAACCGCGCTTCCATTTTATATATATAATATATATAATATATAACTTATGAAGAAGCTGAAGGCTTATGCTGAAGGCATATAAAATGTATCTAACCCACTTCTATATTTGCCGTTGTTTTTTTTTACTGGTTAAATCTATCACTACAAATCCGTGGGGACGCTCCCATGCAGTTTTACACAGTTTTACAAATTCGTCTTTAGGCATGTCATCTACGCCTACGTGATCGTTGTATATATTATTAATATTTTTAAGGTCTTGACTAAATAAACAGTTGAAGTTTGCATTCTCTCTGATAGTCTGCCTAGGCAGTTTGAAGTAGTTTTGGGCTAGGTAAAAGCAATCAACATTACTATGTCTTCCTCTGATATAATAAGATTCACATTTGTTTTGTTTTTCTAACTGTAAGTCGTCGAAAATCATCATGTTCTGCTTGGCACTCAAGTCTCTCGGATCGGGGACTTCTTCCGAAGTTTCAAAGAATCGACAGTTCATATCAGATTTTTTAACTATACTTTTAGCCATTTCTTCAACGACTGATATTGGAGATACATTCAGCCTGGCTATCTCGTCTTGACAACCAAACAATCTGACGATTGCTTCTTTAGGCAATTTTTCTTCGAATGCTTTTTTCAGTATTTTATATTCTGGTTGAAAGAGAGATCTTCCAAAAACCTGTAGGCTGTCATAATCTAACCATCCTGGATTCAAAAGTAAATTTAATAATAGCGTAGTCTTACCACATCCAGACTTCCCAACGATCAGACCCCTTATACTTCTAGGTAATAACGGATTATTAAATCTTTTCGATGTCTCGTCGTTCCAGGATAAATCTTTAACTTCCATTTCTTTTTTAATTATAAAAGTAGTTTTATATTAAAATGTATATGGAACAGATGTATTGCGTAACGTGCAAGAGAGAAACTGAAATGACAGATATTCAAAATTTCATCAGTAAAAATAAAAGACCTATGCTTAAAGGCGTATGTGTCGAATGCGGAAAAACTAAAACTCGATTTCTTTCCACTGCCACAAAAGGAGGCGATCTAGTTGGGTCTTTAAATTCAGCTACCAGTAAAATCAAACTACCTTGGGCTCGATTTCAAGGAGAATTGCATCTCCCAGGACATTCGTTTACGGGCCCCGGAACTAGATTAGATCTAAGATTGAATCCTGACGGCACTCCTAAAGACTGGAGTAAGCCTGTGGACAGAGTCGATAAAGCCGCATACTCTCACGATTTAGCTTATGACCAGTATTCGGATACAGCTGCTAGAAATGCTGCCGACAGAGTAATGGTAAATGAATTAAATAATATAAATAATCCTACATTACGTGAGCGCGTCGAAAGAGCTATAGTTAAACCTATTTTGTCTACTAAAGCTAATCTTGGTTTAGGTTTAATCTCTTCCGATTCGAAGCCGGGTGCAAAATCGCCGTCAAAATGGACGGACGAAACTCGCTGAAGAATTGCATAAACCGATAATACGACATTTTACTAAAAGGAAGGTTTACGTTAATGGTATCGACGAGATTTGGGCTGCAGATCTGATAGACATGCAGGCTTTCGCGAAATATAACGATGGCGTTAAATATTTATTAGGTGTTATCGATATATTTTCAAAATATGGCTGGCTTGTTCCGATAAAAGATAAGAACGGAAAATCTGTGTTCGATGCTTTCACCAAAATATTTTCCAGTAGCGAACGAAAACCAGAGAAACTTTGGGTCGATAAAGGTAAAGAATTTTATAATAAAGACGTGAAATCAATAGGAATCCAGTTATACTCTACTGAGAATGAAGAAAAATCATCCGTTATTGAACGATGGAATCGAACGATGAAAGAGAAAATGTTCAAATATTTTACTGCTAATTCGACTAGAAAATATATCGATGTTTTAGATAATATGGTTGCTCGCTATAACAACACTAGACACTCTTCTATAAAAATGTCTCCAATTAAAGCGAGTATGAAAGCAAATGAAAGCGCTGTGTGGATGAATTTATATGGCGGTTTACACCCAGAACCACCTGATAAACCTAAATTTTCAATAGGCGATAAAGTCAGAATTTCTAAGAAAAAGAAGTTCTTCGAAAAGGGCTATACGCCTAGATGGACAGAAGAAGTCTTTACTGTGACAAAAATTCAATACACCGATCCTCCTACGTATAAAATAACAGATTATAACGGAGAAGAAATTCAGGGCACTTTTTACGAACAGGAGTTACAGAAAACGACTCAGGAAGTCTACAGGATCGAAAAGATCATAAAAAAACGTGGAAAGAAATCTTTCGTGAATTGGCAAGGATATCCAGAATCGTTTAATTCTTGGGTTGATAACGAAAGTTTGTTAAATCTACATCAGGGCTGAGCGCATTAGACGTTATTTCGAACAATGCGATAACTACAGACATTTTCTCGGCGTTGGAAGAGTCGCACACGACAATACGACATTTTTCAAGGTCGAGGTCAAGTATACTACTACTACAACTACTACCACCAGTATTTCCAGTATTTCAATATTTCCACATAGGTCCCATATTGCCCACATAGAACCCATATTGCCCATACAGGACCAATATTTCCCACATAGAACCCATATTGCCCACATAGAACCCATATTGCCATGTTAGGTCCATATTTCCATGTAAGGTCCATATTTCCATGTAAGGTCCATATTGTCCACATAGAACCCATATTGCCCACATAGAACCCATATTTCCCACATAGAACCCATATTGTCCACATAGAACCCATATTCCCATGTAAGGACAATATTGCCATGTAAGGACAATATTGCCATGTATATACAATAATACCATATAAGACCCATATTTCCCACATTGTACCTACATTTCCAACATAGTACCAATATTGCTATGCAAGGTCCATATTGCCATGTAGAAAATCACGAAAACACGGCAAACACGGTATTTGAGCTTGCTATTCGATATCTGTCAGTTCCTGGCAATTCTGTTGAGGCAGAACGGAGCGTTAGTCAATACACACTGGTGAATGCACCTCAGCGTAAAAATTTGACAGATGACAATTTAGCGCTTCATGTTGTGATGGTATTCAATACTCGCAGCTAAACTGTTACAGCAAGGAACCAATGACTGACAAATGGTTGACAATTGTCAATTTGTCAATGAACAATGAATATGAAAGATAAACATATAATGTGTTACAAGAAAACTGTGAAATTTTGATGCCGTGTTTTTGCCGTGTTTTTCGCGATTTTTTTAAAAGTATGCCGTGTTTTTGGCATTTTTTTTACCGTGATTTTCTACTGTCCCTACATGTAAGGTTCATATTCACATCAAAGGCCCATATCCCCGGCTGGCAGCCATGATCCGCAGCTATCGATCCAGCCATAACGAACGCTTTGGCAAGAAGTTTGACCTAGTTTCAAATTTGCGTGACCTCGCTGTGCATGTGTAATTTCTTTGACCGGTCAAGTTCGTTTGACCTATTTTGACGACCAATGATAGCTTACGCTGCCCGACAAAATAGGTCAAACGAATTTGACCGGTCAAAGAAATCACCAAATGCAATGCTGGAAGATTACAACACGACAAACAGTCTATGGATAACTGTTGAAAACATAATATTATGTTGTATCAAATATATCAAATATTGCGATAGCAATAATTTTCTGCTTCTCTTATAACGCGTGCTATTCTTGCACAGACAAATTACATCAATGGCGCAGTGGTGTAGGTCAATACCTTAGAGCCCTACGACCGTCGATTCGAATCCAACTAAGTCGGTGATTATTTTTGTTCTTACTTTTTTTGGTGGATAATGCGAACAGAACACCGAAGATACATACATACACACATACATACATAAATATTCCCACATAGGTCCCTTATTCATAACTGCACCAGCTATGACAAGACCCATTTCCCAGCTATTTTCATAATCTGCCGTATTATGAAATGATACCTCATCCATCCATCCACCTACTCGGACTTTTGACGTTGAATTACCTTGGCCTTAACCTTGGCCTTGGCCAAGTCGCGTGACACTATGAGGAAGTTCGAGCTTGGAAAGTCGGCCATTCATTCATTCATCCATTCACCTACTCTGACCTTTGACCTTGACCTTGAAGTTGATCGTGACCTTGGATGACCTTGGCTTTGACCTTGGCCTAGAATCCAACTTCCTTCTCTACTATCAAGCATCTTTTCCCCTCTTGTTGGCTCTGTCACATGCTGCGTGAGAAAATTTTCATCCATGCATTCCAGGAATAGTTCGTCCGCTTTGTTCTTTCCTTCCAGTTGCTTCTAGTCAATGTGGTGGTTGAAAATCGCCCATTATAATACAAGCCATTTTCGTAGCCTTCCCGACCAGTTCCTGCATGCCACTGTCACTCTCTTTGGAAGGATCTGGGACTCTATAGCACATTCCGATTATCAGTGCCTCAGCTTTATTCTTTATATCACACCACACGCTTTCCTTGAATCTGTCGTCCCTCAGGTCGTTTCTTTCCAATGCAGTTAGGTTATCCTTTATGTACAACAATACGACTCCCCGTGCCCTCTCTCTCTCTCCATGATTATCCCTGTCCTTCCTAAACATCGCATAACACTCCAGTTCCAATTCGCTGTCCTTTATTGACTCTCTAGCCCATGATTCCGTTATGCCAATGATATCAGGTTTCTCTTTATCCATGTACAGTTCAAGTTCGGTTCTTTTGCTATAATTACAATGCTTCTAGTATTTACATAAAATGCTTTCAAAATATTTGTGTTCTTTCCCTCCACCCGTGATGTTGCTTTCCCCATGTGTTGTTTTCTTTATCTAAAATTTCCTCAGCTTCACGATCCTCATATCTCCCGGTAAACCCCTCACCTGGTACTTCCATTCCCCGACTCTTCCTTTTTCTGTCTCTCTCTACATTCCTTGACCAACTCTCTGCATTGTTCTCTTTGTGTCTTTTCCTTCGCATGGCACCTTCAGGACCTCGTTTATGCGGTACATCACCGACTTCTCGTCCTCCATATTCTACTCTTTCTCGTCCGTCGCTTAGCTTTCTGCCATTCTGTGTATGACCACGTTATTCTTTTTCTTTTCTTTCATTTTATCTTCTTCAACGCGAAGTTCAATTCGTTTTTCAACAGCTTTTACCTTTTGCGTAACCTCCTTCAGCTCTTCATCCATTTTCCTCTTTACCCAGTGCCGGTCCTAGGGGCGTGCGAACCGTGCGGTTGCACGGGGCCCGCAACTTAGAGGGGCCCGAAAATGTCACAGAAAATTAACATGAACAAGACACCCTAGTAATAGGCCTAATATTATGGTTTCGATTAAATCTTCTCTCTTGTCAATAAAATAAAAGTCAATGTTCTTTATACCCAAGAATTCTCGTGTATAGTTAAATTTGACTTGTACTTCTTAACAATCTACTATAATAAAATGATTAGCAATGAAAAATAATTTGACTTGACAATGTGTCATGGAGACCCGTGCAGTATACTCTGCACGGGGCCCGAAATATCATAAGGCCGGTGTAGGAGGCTGAAAAGACTCCCCGTATAAAAGCACTCCCGGAGTGTATATATCCTAGGACAGAATGACTCGGGAGTTAATTGATACTAGGACAAAAACACTCCACCCTGCGAATAAACACTCCCCTAGTGTCTTCGTTTGAGATCGCAACAAATGACTGGTGGAGTTAATTCATCCTTAGTTAATTCATAAGATTTCAGTAATAATAATAATAATAATCCTAGGACAAATTGAAAGGGGAGTTCATTCTTCCTAGGAAAAATCGACTCGGGGAGTTTATTCTTCCTAGGATAAACTGAAAGGGGAGTTCATTCTTCCTAGGACCAAATGACTCGGGGAGTTTATTCTTCCTAGGATAAACTGAAAGGGGAGTTCATTCTTCCTAGGACCAAATGATTCGGGGAGTTTATTCTTCCTAGGATAAACTGAAAGGGGAGTTCATTCTTCCTAGGACAAAATGACTCGTGGAGTTCATTCCTCCTAGGACAAATTGAAAGGGGAATTGATTCTTCCTAGGACCAAATGACTCGGGGAGTTTATTCTTCCTAGGATAAACTGAAAGGGGAGTTCATTCCACCTAGGACAAATTGAAAGGGGAGTTCATTCTTACTAGGACCAAATGACTCGGGGAGTTCATTCTTCCTAGGATTAACTGAAAGGGGAGTTCATTCTTCCTAGGACCAAATGACTCGGGGAGTTTATTCTTCCTAGGATAAACTGAACGGGGAGTTCATTCTTCCTAGGACCAAATGACTCGTGGAGTTCATTCTTCCTAGGACAAATTGAAAGGGGAGTTGATTCTTCCTAGGACCAAATGACTCGGGGAGTTTCTTCTTCCTAAGATAAACTGAAAGGGGAGTTCATGCTTCCTAGGACCAAATGACTTGTGGAGATCATTCCTCCTAGGACAAATTGAAAGGGGAGTTCATTCTTCCTAGGACCAAATGACTCGTGGAGTTCATTCCTCCTAGGACAAACTGAAAGGGGAGTTCATTCTTCCCAGGACCAAATGAATCGGGGAGTTTATTCTTCCTTGGATAAGCTGAAAGGGGAGTTCATTCTTCCTAGGACCAAATTACTCGTGGAGTTCATTCCTCCTAGGACAAATTGAAAGGGGAATTCATTCTTCCTAGGACCAAATGACTCGGGGAGTTTATTCTTCCTAGGATGAACTGAAACGGGAGTTCATTCTTCCTAGGACCAAATGACTCGGGGAGTTTATTCTTCCTAGGATAAACTGAATGGGGAGTTCATTCTTCCTAGGACCAAATGACTCGGGGAGTTCATTCTTCCTAGGATAAACTGAATGATGAGTTCTTTCTTCCTAGGACAAATAGAAAAATTGGAAGCATTGGACCTCATCAGATAGAACCAGTTGACCTCCATGAGACTATAAGACAAGTGTCACAGAAGGAAAGGTAAGCAAAAAAGAAGGTTGATGAGAGCAAATGGAGAATGAAGAATGAAAAACGAACCACAGAAGAGGAAGAGATGACAGTGTTTGAAGTTAACCACAGAAAGAGTTTGAAGAGTAACAGGATATCATGAAAGAATCAGTGAATGACTATTGTGGTGATGAAGACAAAAATACTTACTTCCTGAAGGTAAGTCTTCTGCTGATTCTGTGAAAACTATGAAGAGGGCAAAATACAATTCTGCAGACATAACCAACATAGCCCTGGCCAGTCTAAGACACCACTCTGGGCTGAGGGAGACGGCGGAGATTGCTACTGCTGCCTGGATTGATGTTACTTAGTTCGACACTACTTTGGTGATTGATCACAATAAGGTGAGGAGAGCGTGAAAGTTTGAAAACGAACGTCAGCAGAATGGCATCAGTTGTATTTTCTTTGATGGGGCGTCGTGATGAAACCAAGGTCATGTTGAAAGCAAAAGGGAATGGCGAAATGTATTCAGGTTTGGTAAAAGAAGAACACTATACAGTTTGCATGGGACCAGAAAGCAGATATCTGTGGCCTTTTGTTCCTACTCAAGCAACTGAAAAGAAAAAACGTGCTGAAATAATTGCTGATGGTCTAGTTGAGTGGCTGAAAGAAAAAAGAGCAGACAAGGCTCTTCAAGCTATTGAAGGTGATTCTTGTAATGTAACCACTGGTTGGGTAGGCGAGTAATGAATCATGTCGAGGAGAAGCTGCAAAGGCAGATCGTGTGGATTGTTCGTGATCTGCACACAGGAGAACTGCCACAGAGGCACCTAGTGGCTGCTTTAAATGGCAAGTTTCTAAGCAACAACAAATGGTCAGGTCCCTTAGGGAAATGTTAGATTCTGTAACTGAGCTAGACATCACTCCTTATTTTTGCAAAAGTCTGTGTTGGCCCTGCTCTCCCTCAAGTCAGCGATGAAGTGATGAAAGACTTGAGCACATATCAAAGCTATTGCTACAGGATTGTCACTGCAAGTAGTAATGAAGTTCTGCCAAAGGATCTGGCTCTGTTTGAGTTAGGACCCGTGTGACTGTGTTCCACAGGAGGTGGCTCACAACAGCTCTGAGTTTCAAGAGAATTTTGATCTCAAACCATAATCGAAAAGGAAAGAATCTGAACAATTTGAGGATGATTGTGGAGTTCTGTGTTGGGGTGTAGGCCTATTTTGTGAACTGGTTCAATATATATACCAATCTTTTATTCACCAAATATGGCAGCACAAAACAAACGATACAGCATTCACTGGACAGCAGACCTGCCCGTACTATACTAATAAAAAAAACTACATGGTCCACATTTCCTTTATGTAAATTATACTATGTGCATAGGAGATCACACATAAAATTTACCACAGTGTTCCCTATATTTGGGCCTCTTCGAAAGAGTCTTGTTCATCTTAACATCCAGCAGTCCTTAATGTTAGATTCCTGCATGAAGTGCAGTATGTCCTCGACACTGCAGTGGCTGACCTTGAAGATCTTACAGATGGCATTCCTGTAGGTGTAGTTTAGTGTGTTCAGTTCATTGTTACTGAGGCTCACAGCTTCCATGCCATAAAGCAAGAATGGCTTGCAATAAGCACTAACAATATGCAGTAATACTGGCTCAGTGAATTTGCTACATTTACTATACAGAGAGTTTAAAGATTTGTAGAACTTGACTCTCATTTCGTGCAAACTGACTTTTAATGACTTGGCAGAAACAAGAGAACAACCCAAGTATTTAAGTTTGTCAACATAGTTAATTTGCACACTATTTACACTAATCATCTTACATGTAGTATGAAAAGAAGGGCCAATTCTCATCACCTGAGATTTAGTTACATTTAATTTCATGTCAGTACTCTCTAATTCTTCCACACAAATGTCGACCATTGCTTGTATGTCACAGAGAGATGCGAACATCAAGATAAGGTCGTCACAATACATAATGCATCCCAAAATAGAGCTCCCCAATCCGACACGCATGATTGAACCTACTCAGTTTCTCTATAATATCATTCACATACACAGCGAAAAGTATTGTTCAGAGGACACCACCCTGCCTAACTCCACAAACTAGATTGATCATATCAGACAACATGTTGTGCCATCCTGACACATGCTGCACTCATGCTATACCAACTTATGAGGATGCAAAAACTCATGAGGGACTGATCCATCCATTAACTTGCTAAATAATGCATAGTGCTTGACTTTATCAAAAGCTTTAGACATGTCTAATGCATACAGGTTTACATTAGAGCCATGATTAGAAAAGTAATCAACTACAGATCTTACAGCAAGCAATGCATGAGAACAGTCCAACCCCTTTTTGAAACCAAACTGTAGGTCTGAAGTCAGCAAGTAGGTACCATACAGCTCCAGCAAACACATTTCAAAGAGGTTAGACAGATTGGAACTCAGTGTGATACCTTGATAGTTGTCAAGCTTACTATTGTCTAGGGTGATAAAGATAAATAGCAAATGGACACAAGGACCCAAGCATCTATTTTTCCAGCTACAAGTGCTTAAAGAACAGAGTGAAGAGGTGAAGATGATGGTCATGCCTACAGTGAAGAGATCTGCATGGTATGGTTTTAGCGAGTCTGTGCTGCAAGGAATGTTGTGCAGTAATGAGGAACAGTAGAGAAGAGATGCATTGGAGAAGATACTGAAGATCAGAGGTTAAAGAGATGATATGACACAGCTTGGAGACAGCAGTGTGAGACCCAGGAAAACACCAACCATCAACTCTGGGGCGACTAAGCTCTTGTAACAGATTGACTGGAGCTCTGGAATCTCTGAGCCCATTTCAAGCTGCTCCCTAGCAACAGCAGAGATCAAGGCTTCTGTTAGCAGCCCAATGGTGGTTCCCGACTGGCCATCATTCATTCATTCATTCATTCATTCATTCTGGAAATTTATATAGTCTGTGGAAAGGTGTGTGAAAATGACAATTGAGGCTGCTGCTCATGTGTACAGTCATGAGAGAAGGAAACACTACATCAAAGGTCAAATGGTAAGCCGAGAGCTCAATTGGGCCGAAACAGAAGCTAGCAGGACAGAGTGAAGTGCTGCAGCTGATTTGGTTGATTTTGTACAATTCCATTAATTTAACCTCGTAAATGACATTTTCTATGACACTGTGTGGCAGCAGATTTTGTTAAGTTGTATTGTACGTTCAAATCAATAGTATGTAATTATAACTAATTTGAACTGTAAATTGAAGTAGCTAGGGCTCCTTATAAGCTGTTTTTGTAGCCAGATTTGTGTGAAACATCCCAGAAGTAGTTTGCTACTAACGATGCAATATAAATTGTCGTAATTACAAATACAATTATAATTTTATGACCAGTAGTTTGTGAAGTTTGAATAAACATCATTCAACCCGTCACCTTAACACACCCTACTTCACAAGTCATTTGGTCCTAGGAAGAATCAACTCCCCTTTCAATTTGTCCTAGGAAGAATGAACTCCACGAGTCATTTGGTCCTAGAAAGAATGAACTCCCCTTTCAATTTGTCCTAGGAGGAATGATCTCCACAAGTCATTTGGTCCTAGGAAGTATGAACTCCCCTTTCAGTTTATCCTAGGAAGAAGAAACTCCCCGAGTCATTTGGTCCTAGGAAGAATCAATTCCCCTTTCAATTTGTCCTAGGAAGAATAAACTCCCCGAGTCATTTGGTCCTAGGAAGATTGAACTCCCCATTCAATTTTTCCTAGGAAGAATTAACTCCACTGGAGTGTTCATTCACCAGCAGGAGTGCATTTGTCCTAGTAGCAATACACTTCACTGTTCAATTGGTCCTAGTAAGAATTAACTCCCCAGTCAATATAGCCTAGGATAAAACAGACCCGGGAGTGTTTAAAAGGGGAGTCTATTCAGCCTACTACACCGGCACTGCTTGACCAATTCACTCCAGGCTTCTGTTTTCGCGTCAATCGTACCCGTTAGGTTACATTAAGATCGCTGTACACATGGCTATTTAACTTATCCAAAAAGGCGTGTGTTAAAAGTTTTCTGCACACATCTCAATGCTACAGCGTTACAGTTTCAGGAGGATGTGGTCCAATACATGGAAAAGTGTTACGGGCGTGATTTGAAGTGCGAAAGTGTTGCAGCTGCATATTCCCACAGGTAATAAACAATAATCGCCGACCAGTTGACTTGAAAATCGAACACAACGCTCTCTGACATATGTTATTGCAGTGCCGAGAAATTACGACGGGTGGAAGCAAAATTTATAATCATCAATGGAATTTGTTGGGCATCACTGCATCTGAAAGTCAACACTGTATTTTCTCGCAATATTTAAGCAACTTGGTTGTTACTCGTGAGGCACAGTGTAAGACGAACTGGAACTGACACAAAAGAAACACTGAAGGGCCCACAAGGATTAATTTGCAGTGCGAGAAATCTCGGCACAATAAAAGATTGAAAAGAATTACTGCAGTGTTGACTGACAGATTGCACTGCATAATCGTGTGTAGCGCGTCGAAAAGTATTCATCTATAAGCACATCGTTGTTGCGGAAGATAAGCTGCTGATACCAGTCAGGTAATTTCAACTTTTCGTCAGTGTTTTACTCTTTTACAGCGCCTCGCGTTCGATGAACCACATCTACTGCGTCTTTGGCTGGTTCAGCCGAAGGCGAATATACGACAATGATTCTGTATATATCTGCCATTGTGGCCCATGTAGGAGACACGCAAGTGCATCGTAAAGGCGGCATGTGATGAGTTGGAAAAAATTGGCCATAAATCGCATAAGGTCCAGGAAGATAATATACTCGCCCAGCAATGGTACAGATGAAAAATTATACAAACAATTAGTGTTCACGGAAACTGACCTGCTTTTCCTGAGCCAAGAATGTTCAGAACGTCTCGAGTTGAAAAAAATTAGTGTTTCCAGAAGAGTGAGCGCCTTGTCATCTGCTATCAACAGAATACACAGCGCTCACCACTGAAGCTCATCAACGTCAATGTGCAAGAACATGGAGTGTGATATGTTCTCGCTCAATTTTGACCTCCAAGAATAACAGCGAATGGTTCATGACATTTTTCTTGCTCTAGCCTCAGACATGCATTTTGTACACTGCTGAAATACAGACCCTCATATACAAAGAGAGAAAGATAAAAAGAAAATTTAGACGTATAATTGAGCATGTGGCATGAAAACTCTCAGCCCATTTCTAACACCGTAAAAAACAATTGAGAATTTAGGTGACAAACTGGTTTCTGTGTTCAAAATGTCGGCAATTGTGCGGACCAGTAGGTCATTACTATGCCCTATTAAACCCTTTAGAGGTGAGGTGGGTATGACACACCCATATCTATTCTAAATTACGTTTTCTACGAAAACGTGGAACCAGCTTGAATTATTTTTGTTTACCTTAGTGAATGTGAAATACGGACAGTTTACGATAATTTCAGATGCTTTTGAACGCATAATTTTTAAAATTTGGTTGCATATTTAAATCAAATTAGCCTATAATTTCTCGTATACAGGGATCGTGAATATGAGATTCACATGTCGTGCGTGTAGCAAGCGAGGTGCCTTGAACAAGCCAATACTGTGTGCATGGCTTCCATTGAGCAGTCAGTCGAAAATGATGACTGAAAGCATTTTCTATTTCACTTGAAATATTGACTATTTGTGCGTTTGGTAATGTTGCGCATGAGGACAGAAAAATGCACGTGCTAAGTAGATATTGCATGGCTATTAGTTCAGTTGCTGGCCATTTCAATAATAATCGAAAACAGTTATTGTTCGTGATAATCACCAGTTTAGTTCATAATTGGTTATAAAACTAGAGTTTAACTCACAATTGATGTTATGTAGTTGATATCGCGACTTGCAAGTAAAAAATATGTATTGGGGTATGTCATACCGTACCTCACCACAAACGTTCCAGTGCTTCACCTCACATCCAAAGGGTTAATGTTAGGACTATGATAATCAGTGCTTTTTTATGAAAAAAAGGTTCCGGAACGGAACAATAGGTTCCTGAACGCAATAATTATGGGCGGGTTAAAATTCAGATAAAAACAGGATAGGGAGTTGGGAGGGGTCTCAATAAACACTGAAAACAGTTCAAAACACTGAAATTAGATTAAAATAACAAAATTATTCTTTTTATGATTAAAATAAATAAATTATTTTTTAGTAGCTGAAAAAAGTGACGGAACGCCGTTCCGGCGCGTTCCGGCTGAAAAAAGCACTGATGATAATGATCAAAATAATATTTTGATAATGTTAATGATAACGACTAATATTGTTATTGTTGTTGTTCCTGTTGTTATTATTATTTTTTGCACCCGAGGTAGTTCTGTTCCATCAGGCTAAGAAACTATGTCCGAAGACTGCGCGGTGGGTGTCTGGAATCAGATCATGCTGCTCGAAAGTTCCCCTGAAAGCGAAGGCATTAAAGCGCTGGATGCAAACTGATAGGCGCTGGAAAAGGTAACAGGTCTCCTCCGGGTCTCCCGTGCTTTGAGTTAGATGTCGCCCCAGGTCTTTAATAAATTATATTCCATTGTTGTTGTTGATGGGGCCCATGGTCTCAAAGGCCAATGGAAAAAAAGTGGGTTGTGCTGAGCTGGCCGTTTATTATTATTATTATTATTATTATTATTATTATTATTATTATTATTATTATTATTATTATTATTATTATTATTATTATTATTATTTTTGTGATTATAGTTATTATCCTTGCCCTAGTATTAGGTCCTCATTTACTTGCCTACCACCACGAGAAAAGTTACATTCATTTTAAGTCATCACGACCGTGGGTAGCTAATATATAAGTTCAAATTTCTATTTCCTCCAACCACTCCAGGAAAAAGTAATGTTTGGTATTGGTAAAACACACTGAAATAAGTTACTTTGCAAGAAAGTTTTATATTTGTGTTTTCTATCTAGAAGAAATTTATGTTAGAAATCAGACCTGTTATTATATGTCTTTTACTTTTTTCACCCTAAAGTCCTCACGCTCTTAATTGCTAAATATCTTTAAAACTAGGAATTATCATATGTACGGGAAGCTTCGCTTATGATTTATTGATATATTACCTATCTAAATGTATTCATTTTGTTTCGCAGATTGCAGAAATGATAGAGAGAAACTTAAATTATGTTTGCGTTTGTTATTAAACTCGTACTCGAAGGCAGCGGTCGTCAAGTTTAACAAGCCTTCATCGCTATTGGTCTTAGGGGCGGAGCTACACCACGCATGCGCGCATGATAATGTTCTATTAGGTGGAAACGCTCTAAGCCACCACGGTAGTTAAGGGCGACGAGTCTTACTAAAGTAAGCGCGTCAGTGAGCGACGCAATGAACAACTGCATTAGTGAGTAAGCCAGTGAGCGTGAGTGAGAGCATAAGTAAAAGTGAGATAATCAGTGTGAGTCAGTCAATATAAGCATGTGAGTTAGTATCTAGCTTACACGGATTGCCAAAGAGCGTGAACTGACGTCAAAGGCTTACTTTCTCTGAAAGCCTTCTATTAAGGACAGCCTATTCCCTGGCAAAACGCACTTATTATTTAATTTGTCTGACTTTCAAATAGGACAAAACTGCAAAATTAGAAAATTAATATTTGTAATTACTGCTACTACTGATCACAGGTTCATACCTTCAATGCTGTTTATTATTTGGCGCAAAATAATGAAATTTAATTATGTCTAAATGAAATAGCAAAATATGGAAACATGAACCCCTTGGCAAAAATCCCCTAAGAAAATAATCCCCGGTCAATAACCCCCACTGAAAATAACCCACTAGTCCAAAAAACCCATGCCTATAACCCCAAACTTAACAAGAACATGTTTTATTTCTTGTTAACTAAGTTTTTACCACGCTGTAAACCCCTGCCCTATAGAATAAAGCAGCACACACCAACATAACTATACCATCAGCCTGCTTTGGAAAAGTTCATCACGTAATCTGTTTCATGTTTCCCAAATTCAGTTTGGCATACCAAAATTTCATTATTATGCGCAATCGTAATCGCAATCTCCAAACTTCTAAAGCGCCACTCGAAGGTCAAGCGCAGGGCAAGATACTAGTGACGAGCGCAATGTAATAAGCAACAGTGAAGCTATCCTGTGTTCAGTAGTAACAGGAAATGTAACTAGTAATTTGCAGACATCGGCATCACAGATATGATTCTAATACGACTTCATACACTTACCAAAATCAATGTTAAACCCCATTGCAATTTTAGAACATAAACTTTAGAATCAACTACAACACCTACTCAGAAGATTGCTCATGTCACACTAGTATTCCGTCAACAAGCGAACTTTACTAACAGAGAACACCCAGGCTTCCATATGCTAGCTAACCTAGAACAATTATTTATCAAACTTGATAAAATCTGCATATTCCAGCAGGCTTTCACAATTACGAAAATCTATGACTACGCCACCTACATAGGCCCCACTACAAATATTTACTTAGCAGGATGTATATCGAAGGTCCACATAATCAAATATCGATATGGGCACCAAAGCCAAGTTGTATTCAACTCGACAAGTGGCTAATCAAAGGGTAATTAAGCTTGTAGAGTATACGTCGATTCCCAGTAAACCCGAATTAATCTCAATCTATGTGTTGCTTTGCTATTGATCAACCCCAGCCTCATTGTTTGTCTCGACTTTCCAAGTTTGTCGCTGAAAACCGATCGGTACCAGGTATACAACAGAGAGTAGACCAAATTCCATAATTCCTTAACACAATAAACAAGAAATTTCCACGAATACTGTGTTGCTTTGATGTACGCTTATTAATTCTACTATTATTTGTAACTTGATGCTTTATGAGTAGTTTAATAGGCATTTCATTGGGCCTAGTAGGCTTTAAATAATATATATATATATATATATATATATATATATAATATATATATATATATATATTTCGCTTTTTAACGCTACATTGGCCTGAATTCAGTACTTTTTAATCAGTTCTCTATAAAACACTTAGGCTATATTTAGCTATACTGCTAAATGCAAAACTCGCTTCTTGATATTCTATTGATAAACCAGAAGCTACGTTATAAGTTTAGATTCGTATGTGTATTGGATTTACTTAGATACATGCGAGGCACATGAATGCCACGAAGGCGATACTTCGTCAGTGGAAGCTTCAGAGCTGGGTAAGGATTGTAATGGACCTCGTGAGAAGGATTGCTGTGTTCTGATTATTGACAACTAACATATTATGACAACAAATCTGTATCTTCTTTTCAAACATCTTGCTTTTAGAAAAACCCAAAGTCATGTACCGCTTCCTTATCAAGATGATTCGAGTCACCGATCTGTGCCAGCAGCTTTTAAATTCAACCCAATTCATCAACAAGGTGAATGTATTAAACATGCTTGGGCGAGAGGGAGGAGCATAGTACCTAATGGTAAACGGACACTTACACCCCTGGACATATTCCCCCGGACAGTTTCCCCCCGGACAGTTTATCCCCCGGACAATTCCCCCCCATACTAGGACATTTCCCCCCAGTGCAACATACACAAAGCTTTCTGCTTTAATGATCAAAACATACATACATACATGCATACATAGTTACATGCATGCATACATGCTTGCATACATGCTTGCATACATACTTACATACATACTTACATACATACTTACATACATGCATGCATACATATATACATACTTACATACATACTTACATGCATGCATACATACATGCATACATACATATATACGTACATAAATGCATACATACTTGCATACATACATGCATATATACACATATACATACATACATACATAAATCCACAAAGGGGGAATTTGTCCGGGGGGAAATGACCTACCTAGACTCGGGGGGAAAGTGTACGGGGGGGTAACTGTCCGGGGGGAATATGTCCGGGGGAATATGTCCAGGGGGGTAACTGTCCGGCATTCGTTTTTCTGAGCTTATGACGCGATAGGATTGATGAAACACGCCGCTGGTGAATAATCTCGGCGCTCTTGAGTAAGCTATTGCACTGCCATTGGATTTAGAGTAGCGCTTTAGGGTAAACGGACACTTACCCTCCTGGACATATTCCCCCGGACATATCCCCCCGGACAGTTACCCCCGGACAATTTCCCCCCATACTAGGACATTTCCCCCTCAGTGCAACATAAACAAAGCTTTCTGTTTTAATGATCAAAACATACATACATACATACATACATACATACATACATACATACATACATACATACATACATACATACATACATACATACATGCATACATACGTCATACATAAATGTATACATGTTTACATACATGCATACATAGTTACATACATACGTACATGCATACATACATGTATGCATGTATACATGCATGCATACATATGTACATACATGAATGCATACATGTATACATACATGCATACATGTATACATACATGAACACATACATAGATGCATATGGCATACATAGATGCATGTGGCATACATAAATGCATATGGCATACATACATACATACATACATACATGTATGTATGTATGTATGCATGCACACAAGTATGCATACATGCATATACACTGTTCGAGTTTTACTATAAAATTTTTCATCGGTCATACACGGGAATACTATCGGCACTAAAACGATATATTTTCATCGCAATTCCAACTTCTAGTTTGACTTTAACTATGTAATATTTTAATCGATCATCCGGCTTCTAGTTTCATTGATATTTTCATCAATCTTCCAACTTCTTGTTTGAGTTTAACTGTGAAACATTTTCATCGCTCATGCAATCTAAATAATTTCGGACGCTAAAGACAAACATTACCTGGCAAACTTGCGCTATCGGGGTCCCTAACGAATGTTATTGACTGACCCAATTTCAAGGGGACTATGTATTACAAGTGGTCACACCTTGACACTAATAAGCCTAGTTGAATGAAAAAAGGGTTTAAATCTTCAGTGATTAAAATAACACTAATATAAAGAAACTAGTTGGCGCCAATGACACTAATAAGGCTAGTTTTTGCCAGAACGGTTCAGACTATTTAAACAGCCGTGTGGACTCTAAATATGAAGACGTCGTTAAATAAACGTCTAAACATGCACAGTTTTAAAACCGTTTAGCTTTGTTTTACACCTTACTATAACATGAACCTGTTCGAGTTGAACGAGATTTGCAAGGATGAGTTGAGTGTTCAGAAATATTTGCAAGACAAACAAATTCAGCATAGCAAGTTTGAGCATTTAACTTGAACATTTCAACTTTAAATTTACCTTAAAATTTTTAACTAGTGTATGAATATTTGTCAATAACTTGTTTTATTAAACCAGACCTATTAGTGTTACGGTGATACCTCATGTTATAGGCCTACAGTCACCTGGCCAGGTTGCACAACTAGGGACCCCTATAACGCAAGTTTGCCCCGCTTATTATCCCATTTAAGCGCTAAAAGGAGCGGTCCCAATGTTTTACACATTGGGAACGCTGTAAAAGATTAATAGCCACAGATGGCTAATAGGTTATACATTCTGTGCGTGAAATTCGCAGATCATATCAACTGTTGAAATGTGAAAGAGTGCAGGCCTACGAGATGATGACATTGTGTTAGCATCAACAAGTCTTCCCGATAGGGCCACCAGATTTTAAAATAACCTAATTCCTTGAATATTTTTCATTGTGCTAGAATCCCCGAAACCCGAATCCTGGAAAAGAATTTCGCCCGGATCCCCGAAATCGATTTTCTATATTTTATCTATATTCTATATTATATCAAGATACCTCAAGGCCACGCAAGGTCTATGTCATGTATATGACTGCCCCAGAGTTTACAATTTAACTTTGAATAGTTTTTGTGAGTTCGGTCGTTTTCTATAAAACTGTTTTCGGGAAATCGGGCATTTGTGTGTTTTCAGCGTGTTTGGGGATTCGGGCCGGACCCGTGCCATAGCGATGTGTGCTAACACATGCAATTTGACATTAGTATGCCTGTGATTACTGCGCTTTAGGAGACATCTATTGGAGGTTGCAACAAAGGGACAAGTCGAAGAACTGTCAGTGTCCGGCAAAAATGTCAATCACCATTCAGCCATGGAACAGCAAAGACACGTGGAAGGCGTCATATCTGTTGGACAAAACCACTTGAGTATGAGTAAGCCGTCTACTGTGTCATATTTTGTTAACATAATACATCACACCTCTATGAAGACATAGCAACTTCATCATATTATGAGCATATAACTCCTGTGCTTAAATCTTTGCACAGGCTTCAGCAAAGGATTTGTTTCACATTGGAACGTGTTTACAAAACGTTGCATGTTAGCCCACCGAATTACCCAAAATCAGTCCTTATCCCCCAGGCTGGCCATTATTCTGGTAGGTCACCAGATTGTTTTTCTTTGTTCCTAATTGGGACTAGAACTGTCAACCCAATCCTTCCGTTGACAATCCTTCTTGCTAAATCCTTGTTCTCTGTGTACTTAACGCCTATTTAACGTTCACCTTTTGAACACTAATTCTACGTATAAGTATAACCTGAATTAATCAGCAACACAGTTTAATATCTTTTCGTTTAATAAGAAACAAACAGACAGAACTCCATTCGATTACAACTCAACTAGTCAGCAACACTACTACAGCGAACATCGAATTTAAACTTCTCTAGTCAGCATAATTCTTCGCGCCTCTTGACACACCTGTCTTCTGTGCGCATAAGCGAAATCTAATAATATACATATAGCGCGCCGCTGCCGAGATTGGCCGGCCGCGCGTGTCACTAAGACTATACGTTATACATCTATCATATATACATATACACGTGAAACTAAAGTAAGCGCACTAAATATATACGCTAATATCTCGCACTGCAAGACTGTACACAAAACTCAGTTCACATTACCTCCTTCCTTTTTCTGGAATAGAGCAAATTAAATTTCAAAATTTGCGAAATTACCAAAATACATGAAACATATATATATATCTAACTAATTAATGAACAGTCTTACGATTACTTATAACCTTGACAAACAATCAGCAATAACATTCAATCTGCCCTTCTTGTACTTCACCTCAACATCAAAAGTTTGTAAGGCTAACGCCCAACGCACAAGTTTAGCAGACTTAGACATTGACTCAGTCAAATATGTAAGAGGATTGTGATCAGTAAAAATGAAAATTTTCGATCCAATTATAATTTCTTTTAACTTGTTTAGAGCCCAAACAATAGCATAGGCTTCCTTTTCCACAGTAGCCCATCTCTTCTGGGTATCAGTTAATTTCTGACTGATAAATGACACAGGGCGTTCTATTCCCTTGTCGCCCATCTGTGTTAAAACAGCACCGACTGCAAAGTCACTACTATCGCAGTACAAATTGAATGGTTTTCCCACTTCAAAAACATATAACACTACTTTGGATCGCACAGCCTCTTTAAGTAAATCAAATGCTTGCTGATGTTCAACAGTCCAATCAATCTTATCAGAAACACGTTTACTAGTTAAATCAGATAAAGGTTTCGCAATCTGTGCAAAGTCCTTAATAAACTGTCTGTAATAATTAAAAAATCCAAGCAGTTGCTTAACTTGCTTCTTAGTTTCTGGGATCTTCAAATTACTCAAACTTTCAATTCTGTCTGGATTCATCTTTATCTTACCAGACCCAACCACATGACCGATAAACCTTACCTCACTCTTACCAAATATGCATTTTTTCAAATTCAAAGTAACGTTATGCAATCTCATTTGCATCAAAAATGCATCTAGATGCTGCAAGTGAACTTTCCAACTGTCAGAATGCACAGCAATGTCATCAACATACGGTTCTGCAAAGTCACTTATAGGCTGTAAAACTAAGTTTATCGCCTTAACAAAAGTTCGGCCTGAATTTATCATTCCAAAAGGAACACGAGTAAATTCATACAGTCCATTATGTGTTACAAAAGCTGTCTTCCATTGATCAGATTGTTTTACAGGACAAGTCCAATAAGCACTTCGACAGTCCAAAATAGAAATCACATTAGACTTTCCAACTTTGTTCAAAACGTCTCTGACAATCGGCATAGGATATTTACAATCCACTGTGAATGAGTTAATGTATCTGTAGTCACAGGCAAGTCTTAAAGATCCGTCTTTCTTTTTAACAATAACCAAAGGGCTTGCCATTCTGCTCGATGATGGTTTGATAATGTTTGTTTTTAACATTTCTTTGATCTGACGTTCCACTTCTGATCGATAAATCAAAGGAATTCGATATGCTGCAAATTCCTTTCCACGAAATCCTGGTTTTAGTTCAATTTCATGTTCAACCAATGTACATAATCCGGGTTTTTCTGAAAATCTGTCACAGTATTTGTTCAAAACTTTCAACAACTGTTCTTGCTGAGTTACTGTCAAATGGCTAATTTGTTCAGGATCGAGGTTAAGTGAATTCTTGTCATCTTGAACCTCATTCCTCATTGGTAATTCAACCACTGAACCAAAATCTTCATCTTCTTCAACGATTAGACCACAACTTAATGCTCGAGTAACATATTTTCTGATCTTGTTGGCGTGAATTATTTTTCGACCATTTTCACCCATATCGACTAAATAAGAGTACTTTGATCTTCGATGTATGATCGTACATGGACCATGCCATCGAGAAATAAGTTTGTTCGTTGACGTTGGGTACAAAACTATGACTTTCTCACCAGCTTCAAATTCTTTGTGCTTTGCTCTCTTGTTATACTGATTCGTGTATTGTAATTGCTTTTCTCGAGAGTAAGATTCTGCAAACAATAATGCTTTCTCCATATTTTCTTTGAGTTCTTTCAAATACTTTTCTGGTTTAACTCCAACATGAGGTGGTAAGTTTATTTCTCTAGTCCAACTCTCTTTTAATATTGCCAATGGTCCTCTCGGAATTTTCCCATAGACAAGCATATATGGTGATACTCCAGTAGTTGCATTCGGCACTTCTCGTAATGCCCACACTGTGAAAGGAATTATCTTATGCCATTTCCTCGGGTTGTCTATTATCACATGATGGATCATCTTTTTAAATGTCTGATTCCATCTCTCTACTAATCCAGCAGCCTCTGGGTGTCCTGGTGTGTCGAATCTTGGACTACAGCCCATTAAATTGAGAAATTCTCTTGTCAAACTGGCTGTGAAGTTCGTTCCTTGGTCACTTGTAATCACTGACAGCACACCAACGTTCATGAATAGTTCCATCAACGCTTCACACACAGCCTTCGCTGTCAGCGATTTCAATAAGAAGATTGTAGGCCATCTGGTGCACGAGTCCACAATGCATAAACAATACTTGTGACCTGCAGCAGATACTGGATCGATCGGGCCAACGAGGTCCATCGTCATTCTCTTGAAGGCGACCTCTTCTCTTGAGACCGGAGTGATAGGCACTCTATCCATCACCAGACTCCTTGCCTTTAATTGACACTTTTCGCATGACTTACAAAATTTCACGATGTCTCTTCTCATCTTTGGCCATACAAAGGACAACTTTATTCGTTCTCTTGTTTTCTCTTCTCCTAGATGTCCTCCAAATACCGATTCATGCGCCAATTCCATCACTTTAATTCGTCTCTCTTTTGGTAACACTAGTTGATATATCGTCTGGTCTAATATCTGATATTTCTTATGCAATAAACCGTTGATCACACAGAATTCAGATTCATTCTCTTGTGCTAACTTCCACCACGGCTTCAACGATTCATCATTTCTCTGTTGCTCTTCGAACTTCTTCGAATCGGCAATCTGCACCTTTTGTTCTTCGTCCATCTCTTCATCTCTATACAAGTCTCCTATCCCCACATCACATTCATTGTCTTCTTCAGTTTCATTTAATGTGCCATTCTCGCATGCAACCATCTCTTGCTCATTCATCTCTGATGTTATACCATCTCGCGATAAGCTTCGTTGCTCATTACTTTCGTTTTCCTCATCACTTGAACTTTCAGTTTCATTCTTCTCATCCACATCTACCATTTCCTGTTTCCGACTCTGCGCTCTCGTCATTACATTTGCTCGTACACTCACATCTCCTTGTATCGTTTTAATTTTCATCTGTGGTACGGCTTTTAATTCGGCAATTATCTCTGGATGCAACAAGAATCTTTCTGTACTGCCCATCTTTGCAATACTAGCACACATCAAGGTGACATAAGGTGTAAGTGAACACTGGATTTTACGCGGAAATCCCTCTTCTTCCACGTCACTACCACACAGTCTAACATCGACTTTCACCAATTTCGCTGGAATGGCATCTCCTGTCACACATTGCAAGTTCACTTTTCCAATTTGTTCCACCTTCATGCCTTCCAGTAATTCTTCACTAATCACCGGAATCTCTGCTCCCGAGTCGCTCAGTGCTTTGACTTTCACTGGCTCTTTACCGTCTACTCCACGAATTTCGACCTCGACATATTGCAAGAACGATTTCTTCAATATTCGACTGTCATCTTTTCCTATGACTTCTCTCTGAATTTCAGCATCCAATAGAATTTCTTTTTGAATACCACATTTCATTACTGACTTTACTTCAGTCTCTTGGTTTTCTTGACCCGTGGTTTGATTACCTGTATCACTAACCACTTGAATCAAATTCACCCTTGTGTGTTCTTGATTTCTGCTAGAACTAGCTGCTGCCACTGGAACTGGACAAAATTTAACCAAATGTTTGTCTGAACCACAGTTGTGACAACGCTTCACAACCATGCCTCGTTGTTCATTTCCTTCATTTCTCTTATACTGCGTAAACGATGTGTTGCCTTCCCTCTTGGCAAACGGCGCTGACGATTTGTTAAATCCCTGACGACCAAACGTCACTTCTCTGGTCTCATTGGGTACAGGGACACTAGCCTTGACTTCTTTACCTTTGAACTGACTCCCTGTTCCTGGATTACTTTTCCACTTTCCACTCTGGCTTTGGTTTACGGAACGTTGAGAAGGATAACTGTTTATATTTGGAAATGCAAACCCAATTCGATTGTTTACATGAATGTCTGCTAGGTCTGCCACTGCACTAGCTTGGAGACAGTCAGTTCCTTCCTTCGACAATACAAACTGTAGTGGACCTGGCGGTAAACATTCTTTTAGCTTATCCGCTACCAGCAAATCAAAGAGCGTATCGTACTCTTTGTTCACGTTTCGACTTCTCACGTAATAGTTTAACAAGTTCTTCAGTCTTGCCGTAAACATCGTATAAGTCTCTTCTGTCGTCTTCTTAGCATCCACATATCTGACTCTGTATTCTCTCGAGGTCAATTTAAATTCTTTTAATAAGTGCTGCTTGACTCTATCATAATTGTCTAGATCATCGAATGACAATCTATTCAGAACGGTTCGAGCTTTTGGCGTCATCAATGGTAGTAATAATTTCACCCAAAACGGCTTTTCCACAGCAAAACTGCGAAATGCGTTCTCGACTGTTTCAAAATATAATGGCACCTCCATCATATCAGTTGGCATTTGAGGCAATACATGCTTCATTGCATCACCTATTTTCTTAATTTTTGACACCAAAGTTTCACTTTCTTGCTGTTTCCTTCTTTCTGCTTCCCGTTCTTCTCTCATTTGCGTTTCTTTCAATGTCAATTTTGATTTCTCCAGTTTCAGACGTTCTTGTCTTTCTGCCTCTGCCTTTTCCAAACTTTCTTTCTGAAATTTTAGTTCTTCTTGTCTGATCTGTTCTGCGCGTTCTAACTCTAACGTTCGCGCTTTTTCTTTTTCTTCTTCACGCATTCTCTTTGCTTCAATCTGTTGCTGACGTACCTCTTCATCACTTTTTTCTAGCTTTTTCAAATTCAATCATCTGCTCCAATCTTCTTCTTTCAGCATCTTCCCTATCTCTTTTCAACTGTTCCAAATAATCTCAAACTGATTCTTTTGCAATTCAAGTTCTGCCTTACGCACTTGTTCTGCTTTATCTTCTCTCTCTCTTTGCAGACGCAATTCCTCTTGCCTTGCAAGTTCCGCTTTCTCTTCTTTCTCTCGCTGCAAGCGCAATTCTTTCTCTTCTTTCTCTCTCTACAAACGTTCTGCTTTCTCTTCTTTCTCTCTCTGCAGACGTTCTGCTTTCTCTTCTTTCTCTCTCTGCAAGCGCAATTCGTCTTGTCTTACACGTTCTGCTTCTTGTCTCCGTTTATCTTCTCTTTCTTTCTCTTCTTGTCTACGTTTCTCCTCTCTATCCTTCTCTTCTTGCCTAGTCATCATCATCCACTGCATCAACATCTCCATAGACATAGGCGCAGGAGGTTTTTCAATAGCCTTTTCTACGGCACCGCCAACGGCACCTTCTTCTTCGACTTCTTCTTTCACCCACACTTCAGCGAGTTCCTGTATCATGTCACCACGTGACATACCTTCTAATTGTTCTTCTTTAAAACCGGCTTTCAACAAACGCTGTTTTAGCCTTTCCGTAGACATCTTCTTAATATCTGCTTGTCTTTCAGCACTTAATTTCTCCATCTTACTTGTTTACTTTGGTGATTTCTCTTTTCAAAGAAGTCACGGTTTTTCTTGTTGTGTGAATCGATAAACAAACGGGATTTCTTTTGTATTTGTTCGTGAAAAACAACGAAATTTTTATACCGTTTCTCGTGTTCCACCGTCGTTGATATCGTAAACTCGTCACACAGCACACAACGCGTAGATTCTTCTAACACCGTCGTAGATTCTTCTAACACCGTTGTAAATTCTTTTATCACCGTCGTAGATTCTTCTATCCGCCGAAGGAGGTGATAACGTGAATTTTAATCCACCGTGAGTTTATATCCACCGTGAGTATTTATCCACCGTGAGTATTTATCCACCGTGAGTTCTTATCCACCGTGAGTTCTTATCCACCGTGAGTATTTATCCACCGTGAGTTCTTATCCACCGTGAGTTCTTATCCACACCGTCACTGCCACCAATAAATGTCAACCCAATCCTTCCGTTGACAATCCTTCTTGCTAAATCCTTGTTCTCTGTGTACTTAACGCCTATTTAACGTTCACCTTTTGAACACTAATTCTACGTATAAGTATAACCTGAATTAATCAGCAACACAGTTTAATATCTTTTCGTTTAATAAGAAACAAACAGACAGAACTCCATTCGATTACAACTCAACTAGTCAGCAACACTACTACAGCGAACATCGAATTTAAACTTCTCTAGTCAGCATAATTCTTCGCGCCTCTTGACACACCTGTCTTCTGTGCGCATAAGCGAAATCTAATAATATACATATAGCGCGCCGCTGCCGAGATTGGCCGGCCGCGCGTGTCACTAAGACTATACGTTATACATCTATCATATATACATATACACGTGAAACTAAAGTAAGCGCACTAAATATATACGCTAATATCTCGCACTGCAAGACTGTACACAAAACTCAGTTCACAAGAACTATTATTGTGTGGCATGGTAGCTGAATGGAATAGAGCACTCGGCATGTAACGCGGGGAGGACGGGTTCGAGCCTACACTGGGGCAGTCGTTGTGTAAGGACCTTGAGTGAGTCCTTCACTCACAGTTGCTCAGCACCATCGATGCTTTGTCATATGGTCGTGTGTGCACTTCTGAACTTAAGAAGAAGGGCGATATATCAAATGTATCTGTATTGTATTGTATTGGTCTATTGGACCTTAATTTAGAAACTCTGTCCCTGCTCAATCACTTCTTTCATTAGGCCACTGATCTGAGTAGCGTATATATAAGTGTTCGGTTACAATTACAGTTACACAAATGTTTGGCTCACATTGACGACTGTGCTCTTTCCTTTCTCATTCTAGTGTTGACCTTGCTGGCACTGTTGTTTCGATATCAAAGACTCAAAACTCTGGGGTCACTTTGGGCAGTGATCTCACATTCCAATCCCACATAATAAATCTTTGCACATCTTGTTTCTGCCATATCAGGGCAATTCGTCACATAAGGTCTAATCATACCAGCAACATGTCACAGACCATAGCATGTTCTCTTTTCTGCACTTGCCTCGATTATGTCAACTCTGTGTTTGCAGGCAAGTCAACAGGCATTAACGCATCCAAAATTCTCTGGCTCGCGTGGTGCTGCATGTATCTTCTTGTTCAAACTCATTAACTCTGCTCCAGCAGCAGGCCCTTAGCCAGAAATAAAGAGTGGCCCATCCAAAAGTATTCGGAGAGAGCGCATGAAGTCGCGACCTTCCGAAGTTCTGCCACTGTTACTACGAGTCCGATTGCAATGCTCCTATGCTGTTTACAGAGCCTAATATCACCTGGTGCTCCTTACAGAACTGTCATCTGAACGCTCGCAGTGGCTCTAGAGAAGAAGCTGGATGGTGCTGGAGGAGAATCATGCACAATTTATGCCCGTCTAAGATAATTGTCACCCGTCCAAAGGACAGGTGGACTGGTGACTGGCTAGGGGCCTGTCCATCAGCTGCATTGGCTTGTTGTAGAATTCAGAATCAGATTTAAACTGGCCTGTTTGAACTATGACCTATAAAACCTTCACAATGTGCACTCCTTCCTACAAAAGTCTCCTTACATTTCGCCATGCAGTCTGCGGTCTTCGGTTATGGGTCTTTTGGTTGATCCTAGGTGTAGCACTGCCATGGGCTCTCGTGCAGTTCCTGTTGCAGCCCCTAAGGCATGGAACCGACTACAAATGTTTATCTATTGCTCTACACTTCTTCCTCTATCCAGAAACGCCTCAAAACTCACTACTTCTCACTGGCTTTCACACACGTGAATATCTAATTGCTCTTCATCTGGTGATTGACTAACCACGCCTCAGATTCATAATTCTGTGTGACTGTGCACGTTAAAAATGTTCGTAATAATAAATAAATACATAACTATATGCAAAACATGCCATTGATATTTGTAACTTCTGTGGCACTGGTGTCTAATGCACAAGTCATCAGCTGATGGGGTATGAAAATCAAGCCATAATCAGGAAGATTTGGGGCATGGTAGCCGATTGGTTAGAGCGTTTAGCTTATAACATTGACAGTACCGGTTCGAACTTCCTCTCAGGAGGTCATTACACTGTGTACTTTAGAATCTTTTGTCTCGATCTTTAGCAAGTCTTTCACTCACAATTGCTCAGTGCCATCAATATTCTGTGAGTGGGTTGTGTATGCCCTTCTGAACGTTTTAAGGAGGCAAACATTAAATACAGTTGTATGGTATGGTATCTGGAATTTATAAAGCGCCTTTCACAGTGCAAACTAATCAGAGGCGCTCTGAGTGTGTGAGCCTCGTGGAAACAGAAAAGACTTTCAACGTTGAACAACAGAAAGAGATAACCCAGTAAGTAGGGTTCGACGCAGGGTTTTGACGGTGGGTACATTGAAGTCAATATGTGTTCTTGTTTCAATTGAGCCAAGTTGACATATGCTTCAATTTACAACTTATGTGGACCTGTTTGTCCCACATTCATATTATTATTATTATTATTATTATTATTATTTTTTTTTTTTATAATTATTATTATTATTATTATTATTATTATTATTATTATTATTATTATTATACAAGTTCTGGCCGCATGAAAGTTCCTATGAAGGCAACAGCATTGAAGCATTGTATGGTGATTGACAACCGCTGGAGTAGATAACAAGTCTCCCTAGGGTCTCCGGTGGTTAAAGCTAAGTATCTCCCCATTATTATTATTATTATTATTATTGTTATTATTATTATTATTATTATTATTATTATTATTATTATTATTATTATTATTATTATTATTATTATTATTATTATGTGGTACTTAATTATAATTGTATTTAGTAACTTTTATTGCACTGGTGACTAATGCGCAGGGTATCAATCGATGGCACACCACACCAAGCCGTAATTAGGTCAATATCCAAAAGATCAGTACACTAAGACAGAGAGAGAGAGAGAGCCTGTGGTGGATAAGCAATTTGAAAGAGCAGAGCCCAATGACACAGAGAGAGTTTCAGAAAGCAGGTAATCCCCTTTTCAGTCTGCTTATCATAAGTTTCACTCAACAAAATCTGCACTTGTTGTTCACAATGACATGATATGCTCAATGGACGAGGGAAAGGTTACAGCACTTGTTCTTCTTAACTTGTCTGCTGCTTTTGATGCTGCGGATCATTATCTTCTTCTTCATCGCCTCCCGCTCTGGTTTGGGGTCTCTGGTTCTTCACTAAATTGGTTTTGTACTTATCTTGGTCCACGCACTCAATTAGTGTCTTTAAATAGTAATTACTCACTTAGTACATTGTTGTCATCTGGTGTTCCACAAGGTTCTGTGCTTGGAGCCAGTGCAGAACATCCCGCATATAAACAGAAACTTGGCCGAATCTGTGGTTGTGACCAATGAGGTGTGCTGCAAACCCGGTCCCCGCACTCAAGGCGGGCAGTTGGGAGGCCAGCGTAAGGGGCGCTACAATAGGCCAGACAGGAATCCACAATGTCATGGACAACGGGGGAAGCAGCCGCCTGTGTCAGTGCAAGAGACCACCTGCCAAACCAAATATACTGGGTCTCTGCCGGGTTTAACCGTAGGCAGTTTGAGGACATCCAGGCCTCCAAGATCCCTCGACTGGTCTAATCTCTCGAACATGCGAATATGCTGATGATACTCAAATCTACATTTCATTTGACAGTCTGTCATGTGACTCATCTGTGCAGTTGTTGTCTGCTGTCTTTGATGAGGTACAGTCTTGGATGGCAGCCAATAAAGTCTTCCTTAACCCATCAAAGACTGAATTTCTGCTACTTGGCAGTAACTTAAAAAATCTGATTGGCTCAAGTCATTGAAACTTGGTGACTCAACTGTTGAGCAGACAGATGCTGCTCTTAATTTAAACATAGTTTTATACCATGTGTCTGACTGGTCACGCAAACAGTATTTGTAAGTCATCATAGATGTTCATTCATGACCTATGCAAAATTAGGCGTTATGTGTTCATGTCTGCAAGGACATCTATATCAGATGCATTGGTTTCCTGTTGACTAGATTACTGTAACTCGCTTCTTACTGGTATCAATAAGAAAACATCCTGAAGCTGTGAAGAGAGTGCACAACTCTTTGGTTAGAGTCATAACTAATACATCAAAATATCAACATATTACCCATGTGCTTCAATCTTTGCATTGGCATCTTGTTCAGCAAAGAAATAGTTTAATTGGGGCTCATAGTTTATAAAACTTTGAACTCTAGCATGCCACCATACTTAATCAGTTCTTTTCTTGAGACTTGTCATTATTCAACGACTTCATATGATTATCTTTGTTTGTTCAAACCTAAGTCAAGAACTGTTCTTGGTGAATGAGCTTTTCGGTTGCTGGACCTACTTTTTTGAACTCTCCCTGTGTCTGTGCACTCTTCTCAGTCGCTTGTGTCATTTCGTTCTCGACTTAAAACTCACCTCTTTCAAATTGCTTTTCCACCATAGGCTGCCTCTCTGTCTTGCGAACTGATCTTCTGGATTGATCTGATTATGGCTTGGTTTTGGTGTGCCATGCACTCTTCATTGGACTCAAAAAGATCACGGTTTATGCTTTATGCATTAGACACTGGCACAATTGTAATTGTAATTAGACACCGGCGCAATTGTAACTGTAATCACGAGTTTATATAGCGCCACTGTAAATAAGAGGAGCTCCTGACCCGGATCAGTATCTTCACTGGTTTTTAGGCAGTTGCGGAACTGGACACGAGGGAGAGTGAGGAGGTCAAGCCCAAGGAAATGACTAATTACCGGGACAATAACAATCTCTAAGTGAAAGTCAGTGAATTAGTTGTAAGAGTTTCTCAGTTTAATTACTGGATTTTGTTGTTGGTTCATTGGAACCTCCCTTGAGGGCACCACACTCTCCAAAACTGAAGTAGCGGTAACAGGATTTTTACTTTGGGTACATTGAAGCCAATATGTGTTCTTGTTTCAATTGAGCCAAGTTGACATGCTTCAATTTACAGCTTGTGGGGACCTGTTTCTCCCACATTCATATTATTATTATGCATTAATTATAATTGTAATTAGTAAATTCCTATTGTGCCGGTGTTTATTATGCACAAGGCATCAATTGATGGCACATCAAAACCAGGTCAATATTCAGAAGACCAGTCCACTAAGACAGAGAGGCAGCCTATGGTGGATAAGCAATTTGAAAGAGGTAGGTTTCAAGTTGAAAGTGAAATAACACAAGCGACTGAATAGACACTGACACAGGAAGAGGGAGTTCCAGAAAGTAGGTATAGGTCCAGCAATCAAAAAACCTCGTTAAAATACACTGTGAGCCATAAAAAACCGGGCCACTTTATGTTTAGCTATATCGCGGTCGGTATTTTAAATTTTTTTATAGTTTTTGTGTCGTTTGAAAGAAAAATTAAATCTCTACGATTTACTTATTTACTTGCGCGGATGACGTCATATCCGTTTCGCAGCATAATGTAAATAAAGTTGATGGTTGAAAATTTGAGTTAAAATTTTAAAATGTTGAGTTTTGAGGATAAAATTTTAATTAAAAATCTGCGGGAATGCAAAAATTATTCTTCTAGACGATTAATTGAGGAGTTTCCGAACAAGAATTGGAAAAGAAAAACATTAGATGACTTTCTGCGAAAGTTGAGAACTACCGGTTCAGTTGAACGCGCTGCGGGAAGTGGTCGGCCAAAATCGTCGCGAACTGAAGATAATATCGCCGCCGTCAATGAATTGGTTCAGAGCCAGGAAGACAAGCCTAAAACACATCTTTCAACCAGACAAATCGCGAGAGAGCTGAATCTTACACAAACGACGGTCAGACGCATTATTCATAACGATTTGGAACTGAAATGCTTAAAAAGACGACGGGCTCAGGAACTGACCACCGCTAATCGTCAATCTCGTTTTTTACGAGCTAGACAATTGCTGCAGCGTTTCTCAGTATCGGATGTCGGTTTCATTTTCTTCACTGATGAAAAGTTATTTACAGTTGCTGCGCCGTCAAACACTCAAAACGATCGTCTTTATGTGCCTCGTTCAGTGTCAAAGAAACAGATTTCATCAGACCGTCTGTTGCGTACCAAGACAACATTCAGCAAGTCGCTCATGGTTTCCGTGGGAATTTCGAAACTCGGTCGCACAGAGGTTATATTCGTTGACCCGGGAGCCAAAATCAATGGCCAATATTATCGAGACGTGATGCTAGCACAACATTTGTTACCACAAATGCGCCACATTGCTGGCGACATGTTCATTTTCCAACAAGATTCAGCTCCGGCGCATCGGGCTCGTGAAACAATTGAGTATCTGTCTCGCAATGCACCATACTTCATAGGGCCAGAGATGTGGCCACCCAATTCGCCTGACCTAAATCCACTCGATTATTCCATCTGGTCCATTATGGAACAGCGCGTGTACCAACAGCGCATTCAGAACACTGATGAACTTCGGCAGTGTCTCGTATCCGTCTGGAACGATCTGGAACAACATCTTATTGACACTGCAATTGATCAGTGGCGACGTCGCTTGGCAAAATGTGTACGTGAAAAAGGAAGTCATTTTGAACACAAACTTTAAACAAATAAAGGCACTGAAGAATTGTTTGCATTTAAGTAGTAAAAATGCAGCATTTATCGATTCTCACGTGTTTTTTAGTGTCTTCAGTTTCGCAAGACAAGTTTAGCATACATGTAGGACTAAATCTATAATGTTTATTTCTGCTCTTTAGAGTATTGATTCCTGTTTAAAAGAATGCAAAAAGTGTAAAAATCGATAAAGAAATGACAGAGATATAGCTAAACATAAAGTGGCCCGGTTTTTTATGGCTCACAGTGTATACATGCACACATGCATGAATGTATATTCATGCATGCATACATTCATACAAAGTCATACATGCATGCAGACATACATACATGCATAAATTCACAGAGGGGGAATTTGTCCGGGGGGAAAAATTACCTTGTGAAATTCGGGGGAAGTGTCGGGGGGAACTGTCCGGGGGAATATGTCCGGGGAATATGTCCAGGGGGGTAACTGTCCGGCATTCGCGCTTTAGATATTTGCTGTGCTACGATGTATGAATATGACAGTCCTGCTATCTCTTGATTTTTATATATCCAGCTTCTTGTAATAGGCCTACACTTTATTTCACGAGCAGCTTCACGCATTTTGTAAGTATATCAGTTTTGAATATTTACTAGATGATATATGTTTCATTTATAGCTATTAAATATTATTGTCTTATGATTAAAGTGTAAGGTGCCGGTTCTTTCGAATGCCGGACAGTTACCCCCCCCCCGGACACTTCCCCCCAAAGCTGTGAACAAGAAGTGTTAACTTAGAACTGAATGTCATTATCAAGCCTTGTTTACAACCATATCACAGTAACAAGTCTTTAGTCTATACCTGTACGACCCATCAACCTGACACTACGAATAAAACCAAGGAACTTGTTCACTGGAGTCTTTGAAGTGAAGTAGCGCCTCATTTAACGGACAATAAATTAAGTAGGCCTACGATAAAGAAGTAACCATACGATCTTGTGCGTCAGTGAACAGTTATAACCCGAATCAGCTCCATCTGCGAAGGCCTGCATTAGGCACGAATGCCGGACAGTTACCCCCTGGACATATTGCCCCCGGACATATTCCCCCCGGACAGTTACCCCCCGGACACTTTCCCCCCGAATCCAGGTAGGTCATTTCCCCCCCGGACAAATTCCCCCTTTGTGGATTTATGTATGTATGTATGTATATGTGTATATATGCATGTATGTATGCAAGTATGTATGCATGTATGTACGTATATATGTATGTATGCATGCATGTATGCATGCATGTAGGTATGTATGTATGTAAGTATGTATGTATATATGTATGTATGCATGTATGTATGCATGCATGTAAGTATGTTTGTAAGTATGTATGTATGCATGTATGTTTGCATGTATGTAAGCATGTATGCAAGTATGTATGCATGCATGTAGGTATTCATGCATGTAAGTATGTATGTAAGTATGTATGCAAGCATGTATGCAAGCATGTATGCATGCATGTATGCATGTAACTATGTATGCATGTATGTATGTATGTTTTGATCATTAAAACAGAAAGCTTTGTGTATGTTGCACTGGGGGGAAATGTCCTAGTGTGGGGGGAAATTGTCCGGGGGGAAACTGTCCGGGGGGAAACTGTCCGGGGGGAATATGTCCAGGGGGGTAAGTGTCCGTTTACCCAGAAAAACTATAACGCTATTTGAAGGCTTAACCAACGCGCAGAACATCAGTTTAATCATGAGCGCTACGTCAAGTAGGAGCGGTTGTTCGGTGCGGCCATATCAAAGCAACTGAAGCAGATCTATTCAGTATGTCTATTCAAGTAGGCCTAGTGCCTACTGTATCTTTCATTTGGTCAAAATTTGAATAGCGGTCGCTGAATTGTCCGTGCACCAATAATTGTGGAAGCGTGTCGTCTGCTTGAAATTTAATCTAATTATTACTATTATACGAGTAATGCGTCCCAACTGTGTACGCTGCCAATTTTAGAGACGAGACCAAAGCTGAAGCAAGTACCTTAAGCCAGTTCGAACGTTCAACGCATAAAATATTTAAAACACAAATTTTAAGCCGAGACCTTCACTACGTCGATATGTTCCTTTATCTAACCAAAGAAATAAAAGGGAAATAAAGCTATAAACGCCAATTTGAATTTCTATTTTAAAATTTCTTTACGATATTGTAAATCCAATAAATTTAGCGTTCAAGAAAATTGAGGTTGCAAATACAAGTAAGCAAGCAGTTTTTCAACGATTTATTTATATTTTGTTTCTCCAAAAATGAGGCCTAGGCTTACTTTTTCTTTAAAAAACTGCTATTAACTAATGTCAGCTTTGCTCTCGTCCATTAATTAGCCATTTTGTACGCAGTTGGGCGTATTATAATTGTAGATCTAAAACATACGCATCAGTATTTGCCTCTTATAGTTATCAATCAATCAACTCATGATGGGACTCTCTCCAGCATCTACTCGCTTGCTCAAGACGTTTCTGTTTCCACGGGGCTCATGCACTAAATGGTTTATACTGCGAGAGGCGTCTTATAAATTACTAGATATAATACAATACAATAAAACTAGCGCCCCTTCAAAGAAACTATTTAGAGGCGCTCCCAGCCCAACCCCGACGAAAGAGAAAAGTCCTTAGATCAAAGAAGAAAGCGGTGGACGAGTGTCGAGAAAAGACCGCAAATCAGGAGGAAACCCATACCAAACTGTGTTTCCAACCACGGAGAAAGCGCGCTGCTGAATAGTAGCGGTTCGTGCGAAAGGAACATTGATGTCACCACGGGTGGTAGAGCGAGGAGCGCTGTTACCAGATGCAGCAGAGGCAAGAGAACAAAAGCCGCGTAGATAGCAGGGAGCACGGCCAAGCTGGCACTGCCAGACAATGGAGGAGACCCGTTGCGAGAGTGGTAACCAGTGAAGGACATCTCGCATGTATTCAGAGACATGGCCGAATCTATGAATGCGCCCGACAAGCGTGCAACGGAACAGAGTAGGGCCTACGCGTTCGAGGCAATTTAGTCGAGTGAGGGAAGCCAGTATAGAGGGAGCAGCAGTAGTCATTCCGACATGTAATGAACGTATAGATGAGACTTAAAGCCCTAGGTTTTAGGTTTGGCGGTTTCCCTCGTAGAATGAAGTGACCAACGACTGTAGGCGGTTCAAGTAAGCATCTGTCGGCCAATGGGCGTTGATTTCATTTTGGTTTACACATCTTACAAGCATAGGCTGCTGAATTTAATTATATGCATAGCCTAGGCAACATCGTCCGCTTTGTGGAATGGAGGCGAGGCGCAGGGACGGTCGGTCGATCGGTGGTAGCCCCCACCCTAGGCCCTTCACCCTCCCTCTGGCCCTCTAGCGGTCGGACGGATGGATGGAGATGCATCGCTAGGGCAGACTAGACCCGACAGGGCATACCCCGTACAGGCCCTACCTCGATCAATTGACCACTTGTATATATATAACCGAGCTGTGGGTCGACTAATTTGTGTATACGAAAGCCAGGTAAGCTGGCTAGAGGTCATACCTGTACTTCTAGAATGTATACAAGTTGTTCCAATTATCCAAATTTACCCCCCCATACACTCATATTACTATGGAGTTCATTGCTATGAAGATACTTACAGGGTTGAGAAACAAGTCTGTAGTTTCTATATGCGATTAGATTGCCATGAACAAATACGAACTTACTATTGTGGTAGATGGCGATCAAGAGGAAGCCATACGGGCATTTTTTGCTCACAACAACTGGAATTTTGAAAAAATTGGTAATTATGAAGACGATGCGTATATATATATATATATATATATATATATATATATATATATATATATATACTGAAATTGTATAAATTGTTTTGTGTGGTGAACCCTGTACAAGTAGGCCCTATTGTTCTTCAGGTAGCGCTATACGTGCGCAAATAAGATTGAACTAAGATTTATAAATATTAAATTAAATTGCATTTATTATCCTTGCAAATATTTAGCTCAAACCATGCTATAGAAATACATAGTAATAATAACATCAGCAATGTTAGTATAATGACAACTGATGTGAACAGCAGTAACAGCAGTAATGATAATAAATGGCCAATTAAAAATGTAATTATTAAAATTACCATGATTATTATTATTACGATATGTAATAAGACAATAAACATATGCATAACCCAGCTAAGCTGTCGTTCAAGTCAAGTCGAAAGAGCTAATTGTATGTTGATGACATTATAAATATATCTCCAACCAATCGAAACTGCCTTTGTTCCAATTGCAGAGTTGGAACCACCAAAGAGAAGAAAATCTTGTATGGATGCCGCTTCGAAGGAGGTCTTGGTCGCGTCCAATGGAAATAGTACAGAGTCAGAAATTGAGGCTCAAAACAGTCATGACATTCAAGTGTCAGCTGATCATTTGCAGCTGCAGGGTGAAAATCATCAATCGGAAGGCGCCTGTCCTCTTTGTTTTCTCTCTCCGTGCGTGGGTTCTGCATCTCCAGGTTGGCTTGGCGGAGGACAAGCAGCGCATGCAGCTAACAGTCCAATACGAAGAGTAATTTATGGAAAATATTGGAAGATCATTTGCAACTTGGGTGGGTGGACGAGCCCATTATATCTGGCCAAGAAACTAACGGAATCGAACGGTGTACTTCACATGCGGGAAATAATGCCAGATTGCGTAGTGCGAAAAGTGAGATCGTTGTATCCGAATCCAACAGGCACGCCTTACATGGGCCACAAGTGGGAGTAACATTGATACTTTGGATAATTCGCCGGACTTTGTTTAGACAGAGAGATTTTTATTGTACACTTACTTTCTGACATAAAGCAGAATTTTATCGATTGTGAGCTGCTTATGTACACCTGTCATAGCTATGATTCAATGTAACATAACATTCCCCCATTTTAAATTTATATAGCGCCTCTTCAAGATTCCTACTCAGAGGTGGATTTAAACCTGAATTGCCCTCAATTGCTCGGCGCCACACGAAAACCACGTTACGGAGACTAGGTTTTTCATAAGTGCTATGTCAAATCAATTTTGCAATGGCCACAGTCCCTTGTCCGTTCAATCTTCTTTTTTTCTTGCTTGGATTAGGACCTCGTTGAGGGGGGGTAAGCCACAGATTCATTTTTATACAGATTGGAGCATCTTGTTACAGATCGGATGCCCTTCGTGGCATCAACCACAGTTTTCCGCTGTGGACCTAGTCTTGGTGATGAACACATGCCCGCTAGGCAGAGGGTCATCAGGCTTATTTAAATTGAGTCATGTGCTCCCATGTCACAAGGCTGTTATTGGATATTTGCAGCTTTTAGTTGTCAAGCAAAATGCCACTCTTTTTCTACAGTGTGCCCTACTAGCCTTGCCGCTGTTGGTCCGCGACTGCTTATTCGTCAGATATAACCCTGCTTATTTCGCAGCTGACCTCTATTTCTAGAGGTCGTTCCACTATCCGCCACCTGTGGACGCGTGTGATAGCAGTCAGCTCTGCCACACATCAGCTCTGCCACACATCTCTCTGTCCTATGCCAGGCCAAAATCCGGGGAGGTCAAGCAGAGTAGACAGCAGAATGCTAAGGTGGTTATGTGTAATGACGGTTGATGGTTATGTAGCACTGATATGTTTGATTTTAGTGTATCATACAATATTGTCACAGCTCTTACGGTTATTCTACTGTGTAGGGTGCATTGCTTTCATTTGAAAAGCTCTCACTGTCTCCTAATTGGTCGTCATCGGATTCGTCCGAAGAGATTTCACTCTGGCAGGTCTCCTTATCTGCAGAAGTTTCTGTCACAGACTCCGATATTGCTTTAGATGCTGACCACACGGCAATGTACAAATTCCAAATGTTCTCAACAAATACGTAGGTCTTGCGCCGATACACTTTTTTCCCGATTTGGCGACGTGGGTTTTTCGAACGAACAGTCGTGCATATAGACGTGTATGGTCTGTCGACGTGTTCGTTCCAGTCCAAGACAGCCAGATTGCTCCGCAGCTCGTACATTAAATTCCCGTAGTGTATCCGTTTATCCAGATAGATCAGACAAACGTTATTAAAACTTTCCACATAAAATGTGTCGTGGCCTTTGACATAATCTTCAGCGTGCTTGTACACTACCAACGACCGAAGAAAGTCCTGGAGCATTGTAATTGCAGCCTCATTTGAAACAATTCGAACTTCAATCATATGCCCCGGCTCTTTGCAGTGGGAAGTTTCATGGCACTTGCTGTGGTTGTTCTGAAAATGAGGGATGCATGATTCTATGAGCTTACGCAGGGTTTGGGCATCTCCATTGCAATTGTCCATACACCAATAGACGTGGTTTCGAATGGCAGCACCCTTGTCAGAAAGCTCGGGATGCCATGTTTTTCCAATGTTTTTTTGTGCTCCTTGCCCAATTTTTTTCACCCCGGCTGTTATAGGACGGGTGCAGTGCCAGCGGTCATTGGAATTCCTGGCTTGCTTCCTCTCACGTAGGCGCTTGTTGATTGTCATGTTTCGATCATGCACATGATGGGCAACTTTAATGTTGCTGAGATCCAGGCTCTCGTACATCCTGTCGAATCCCACTGCCTCGTGACGCTGTGAACAGTTATCATCATTCCCGTTAATGTGTTGAATATCAACGACTTTGTGAGTTTTCAACCCGATAGCAACATGGTCGGTGTGATAACTATTTCGTCTACAATGATGTCGTGCGTCAGTCATTATAGAGATAGCTCCATCAGGCGACAGTGAAGACTCCTGCGCTCTAGCGCCAAATATAGATTGCTTTCGCAGGTTCTCAGAAATGGCACTAAATGTAACCATATTCCTCCTGCGGAAAAGGTCTGACAATAGTCCAAACCGACTGAAGTCGCTAAAGCGCTCGTACTGTATGGGTGTCATACCAGAGGCCAGGTAGCTCAACATCACTCGGTGGTTGACTTCAAATTCCTTCCGCTCGCTGTCTATTGTGGATGAGGAACTCCACTGAAAGGAGTGTTTTTTCGCACACTCCATATCCACCGACAGCACATGACCACTGTGTGTCCATGACTTCACTGAATACGGCGTCACACATGTGGATGAATGTTGTGAGATTGTGTCGATCAACTGGGCAATGCTGGAGCACTGCCCAACAAAATTCTCATGTGCAGTCTCCAAAGCTGTTGCTGGAGCTGCTGATATTGCTGCTGTGACAGATGCTGGATCAGTCAGTGAAGTTGATTCACTTACTTCTTCCGTGACTGAAGACATCGTGAGTGTCTGCTGCGGATGTTGAGTTGCAGAAGAGAGCTTATTGGTGTCAACATCCATTATGACTTTCACCAGAACTTCTCTCAAACTTTTTACTCCCAACGCCAAGCGAATGTCCTCACATTTTTGCTCAAATTTAAGTTTATCACTGTCGGTTGTAAAAGTTAATTCAAAATGTTTCCTTACAGAAACGTAAGGGTAGCTATAACTCTTGGTAGATCCATCAGACAACCGTTTTTTAAATGTTCGCATGTTGCCAACTGCAACACCTGAAGTCGGTGTCGTTGGTACAGCGTAGTCTCCATCCATCTTTGGAAATAGTTCGATATAATGATACTAATATATGTCCACTAACGAAATACAATGTTATACTACTATAAGGTCCACTACTGAAATAAGATAATAATATAATATACAGACACGAGATATAAGCTGTATCGACTATGCGATTTAAAATGGCTATGAAGTGAAGAAATTACGAAGCTCAACTCTGCTGCAGCGAAATTCAAACTAGAATGAGTACTGCAAACCAAGACTCAATTGTGAAAGGACATTTCCTAAGTTCATTTCCTAAGTTCATTAGCATAATTTGGCATGTGACCTAGTCTCTCTTCCTTAGGCTGTATATTAGCATCTGATACTGGTGCAAATTCTTAGAATATGAAATACAGCTTATTGTCTTTAGTGTTCCGGGTATAATAAGGCAACGGTGACAGCATCAACAGCTGGCATTTATATACAGGTTTACGACCCAAAGCTCGGTTATATATACAAGTGGTCAATTGATCGGGGTAGGCCAGAGGGAGGGTGAAGGGCCTAGGGTGGGGGCTACCACCGATCGACCGACCGTCCCTGCGCCTCGCCTCCATTCCACAAAGCGGACGATGTTGCCTAGGCTATGCATATAATTAAATTCAGCAGCCTATGCTTGTAAGATGTGTAAACCAAAATGAAATCAACGCCCATTGGCCGACAGATGCTTACTTGAACCGCCTACAGTCGTTGGTCACTTCATTCTACGAGGGAAACCGCCAAACCTAAAACCTAGGGCTTTAAGTACAATGACATGCACTTGACGCATTAATGGACCTGTTCAGCATGTCAACTCAAATACTGTCAGCTTCAAGAACTCACTGGCCATTCCGATATTGTTTTAATGTTCTCACATATAGGCCCTAACTCTGTTTATATTTCTTGAGTGAAGTTCTCAATTAGATATTCCGTAGGCCTATACATCACTTGAATTAAGTTCTCATATCTAATTCTGTTTATATTCTTTGAAGTTCTCACATTTGATTAGGGCCTATGTATTTTATTGGCACAGTCTGGAAATTAAAACAACCGCCATAAATAGCTCATAGAAATGTCATCTCATCTTAAGATTCGCCTTTTTAGATCTGTTAGAAGCCGTGTCACAGCTCCTTTGTGGGATTCTTAATGCGCGTTATGTAAGTGTTCAGTTACATACATAGCGTCACGAAAAACCATAATGATGCATTCATCCTGACCTATTGTATATACTATATAGCATATTGTTCCGTTGTAGCGTCTCTATTTATTTACTCATGCTAAACGTGAACATGAATACATTATCACGTGTCTGCACAATTTCTCAGCCTAGTTCTTCAGAAAGTGACCAGATGTGAAGAGAATTCTGTGTATTTGAAATCCATATAATTGAAGTTAACTAAAACACTCCTGCTCATAATTAGAAACTCCAGTGGAGTTCATTCTCTTCCTGTGACCAAATGACTTATGGAGTTGATTCTTCCTAGGACAAATTTAATGGGGGAGTTGATTGTTTTTACGACTGGTGGAGTAAAGTCTTCCTATAGGCCCAAATGACTTCTGGAAATGACTTCCTGGGACCAACTGACATGTGAAGTTGATTCTTCCTAGGATAAATTGAATGGAGGAGTTTATTGTTTTATGACTGGTGGAGTTTTTTTCTTCCTATACAAATGGAATGGGAGGTGTTGATTCTTCCTGGGACCAAATAACTTTTGGAGTTGATTCTTTCTAGAACTAATTGAACTGGGGAGTTGAATGAGGGAGTTTATTCTTCCTGGGCCAAAATGACTTGTGGAGTTCATTCTTCATAGGAAAAATTGAATGGGGGAAGTTTATTGCTTTTACAAATGGCGCCCTGTGTCCCATGAATACTTTGAAACTGTATCCCAAGAAATTTCTTTGATCTAGCAGAAGTTTGAGGTTCTACGCGTGAGTGCAAATATATCCAAATATGATATGCATTGTATATATTATATACGTACCTATACCTAAATGACAGTAATTATTCATATGCGCACTTAAGCACACACGCACACCTACACACACGTGTGTGTGTTTGTGTGTGTGTGTGTGTGTGTGTGTGTGTGTGTGTGTGTGTGTGTGTGTGTGTGTGTGTGTGTGTGTGTGTGTGTGTGTGTGTGTGTGTGTGTGTGTGTGTGTGTGTGTGTGTGTGTGTGTGTGTGTGTGTGTGTGTGTGTGAGCGCGTGTGTGTGTGTGAGCAAGATGTGCATAATATATTAAGGCATTCTTCTTTAGCCTGTCTTCCAGAACTCGGTCGAATATAGATATGAATACCCTGAATACACAAGCCAGGTAACGTGCATAGATGAATGAGTATTATTAATTGTTTAGATAGTCAGTGACAGATTCACATTTCAGCTTTGCCGGATTGGCATAAAAGACTTTAGAGATCTTCGCGACATCTTCGAGTCAGAACAAAGTGAACGCTCTGTCGAATCTGCTACATCCATTCTGACAAGACGCCGCGCTTGTGAATAAGCTGGGGTCCTATTCACCACGAATTCTTTGAAACTGTATTCCCAGAAATTCCTTTGATCTAGTAGAGACTTGGGTTTATTTATTTATTTATTTATTTATTTATTTATTTATTTATTTATTTATTTATTTATTTATTTATTTATTTATTCCGGATATTTCTATAGCGCCTCTCGAAGTCAACTACTACTCAGAGGTGCTCCCGACTACAGCATTTGATACTGTGTTCCGGAATTTTCACGCCGAAGCGCCACGAGCAACTGCGAGCGAAGGACTTGCCCAAGGTCCGTACGCAGCGGCTAGAGTGGGATTCGAACTTGCAACCCTCCGATCACAAGGCGCCGAACTTACCACTAAGCCACCACGCCCCACAACCCAACGTTTAGAACCCCACGGGTTCTACACGTGTGTTCAAATATATCCACATAATACATGTGACCAACTAGTCTATTTGTGTGCGCACTTAAACATGTATGTGCAATGTATGTGTATGATTGTATGCTATTTCTATACAGAAATATAGATTCAGGTATACTTTAGTCTGAATTCGGTCGGATACAGCCTAAACAGGTAAGAACACGCCGAACAAGCCCAGGTAATGTGTATAGACGAAGAGTCATTACCATTTTGTTATTCCGAATCAGTACGAGCAGTCAGTAAGCCTAGTCACAATTCCAGCATTGCCGAACTGGCATGAGAGAGACATGTGTAATCTAACAATAGGACTGAAGAGCGTATACTCTCCAGGCCATTGTTTCATATAGGCCTAGTCTTGCATTAGTATGCATGGGATGGCATTAGTATGCATCTACGTCACAGGACGATTTACAGTAAGATTTGAGAGTGTAGGCTATATACCCCCCGGGGTAGGACATAATCCCCCCAGGCTAGGAAATAATAACCTCTATTTCACACATATATCACTTGATGTGTGATGACGGCAAAAAGAACTAAGCATTGCTAATACCTCAACATCAGTCGGAATATATTTCAGCTGGTTTTATAAGAAGAATATATTTACAGTTTGTTTAAACTAAGAATGATTACAGACCAACGGAAACGTTTATGAGACTATAGTGGTTTTCTCAATTACATTACACATTAAAAACTTCCATTCGTTCAGTTAAGTTCCGTTCATTCGTTCGTTAACAAGTCTATACTTCATACCTAATTGACGCTAACAAGGGTGCAGGAGACGGCTTGTAGCTGTGTGGCGCTGTGCCTGACCCGCTTTTTGGGCAACTGACCTCGCGAATCCTGACATTAACAAGCCTTAACTCTCGGGCTACCAAGGGGGGGTGGTTACCACCCCCCCCCTACGTTTTTCTGGAAAAACTTTTTTTGCACATGGAATATAATTTTGACATTTTAGGTAGCTGTAGGGGGTCCATTTGCGCAAATTTTGAGGTAACAGTCATGATGATATCCCACGCCATAAAAAAGTTATACCCGATATAGCCTAGGTACCACTTATGAAATCAGGAATTTCTCTCGTCAGCTGTTAGCTGTTGTCGACTATAAAGGTATTCATTATTCTTTCTGGAAGAGAAACAACTATGCCATTCTTTAGAGGGAATTTAGGGTTATATTTACTTGCTTAGTTATTTGTCTTTTGATAACCGGAAGTGATCATAATGAATAATAATACGCTTTTTCAGTGTGAAAATCACTGATGCAATATCACAACGTAAACCGATATGGTTGGGTATGGGGAAGGGCTATAAACAGTTGAAGCAGAATACTAACAGAGTAAAGCAGTGCTGTGAAGTGTTCAAGAAGCCGGTTTGCAGGAAGCTTTCGCACAAAACAATGAAAGTAACTTGCAATAACTGCAAGGACCACTGACGTTTTTTTTGACTGCCGAGAAAAATTACATAATTTCTTGTTTCATGTTTTCATGTTGATATAGCTGCACGCCTTTAGGTTTTGTCTGTAACTAAAACAGACTTTGGAATAGTTTGTATTGTTGAAAATTAAGCCTAATTATATTTATTATATTTAGAATATTCTTGGATACATAGTTCATTTTCAAAACCCACATCATTTATATATTTTTGTCCAGGTATTTACGTAACAATCGTAATTGTCTATGGGCATGTATATATACACACACACATATACCGGTAATAATGTGTGTGTGTGCATATATATATATATATATATATATATATATATATACTCTCATACCAGACCGATAAGCCAGACATGATGGGAATATCACCCGTGCGAACCAGACCGATTTGGGTAACCCAGACCGTTTTCGGTCTGGGTTACCCAATAGGGCTCAAATGCCTTAAAAAGCCTTGAAACGTATGCAAACACACTTTTGGTAATCCAGACCAGTCGAGTGTGACCCTCACTTAAATAGCCCCGACCGCTCCAAATGCATTGGAATACCTGCCGCGTCGACCGCAATTTCTGCCCTGGTCTGGCCTTTCCGTTACAACAATTTTGTATATTTAGCCATCTGGCGACAAAATTTCCGCTTCTCTGATTGGCTGAAGTTGTTGACTCCATGTTTCATCAAGACGTACGATATATCTTCGAAAGGTAACTAAAAGCCGTCGATACGGATAATATATCTTCTATAATTAATTATAATTAATTAGTTTAATTTTTTTAAACAGGATAGATTGTTTTGCATAAGAATTTCTAGCGATTTTTAAGCAGAAAACCGCAAACGCGATACGACCTACGGCTCTGTTCTATTTATGGCGATGGTATTCCCATTACGTCATTAATTATACGTTGTTTACATTCGGAAAGAATTTTGATCACGCTCGCTTCGAACTATATTAATCGTTTTACACCAATATTGTAACAGAGTAAGGTTCCAAAACAAAGACAACTTCTTTTCCCAGTATATGGAATAAATTTCAAACTTTGAACACGGCAATATAATAAATTAAAACACATCGCAGTCGAAAGTATTAATTTATGCCATGCTGCACATGTAACTGCATATATAAATATTTTATTTATTTTTACTTTATTCCAGATATTTCTATAGCGCCTCTCGTAGTCAACTACTACTACTTTTATATGATATATGTATCCCAGATCAAAACGGAATATTGCAGTGTTAGGCCTATGCCACACCATAATTATATGTAGCTGGGGCATGGTCACAGTTTAGATTTTAAAAGGATACTATATAACTGCTTTGAATGATTGAATATCAAGCTGTCCTGCAAGAAAAGCATGGGTTCAGCCAGACATGAATCTAGAATGTTAGGGATGAAAGAGGAGGCAGAATATACAGTTGACCTTGCCAGTTAGTGTGAGACATCAATGCAAGCAGTAAAGGCAGAAACAAATTCTATTTCTATAGACAAACACATAGAAAAATGTCTGCTACGCAGCTGTATGATTCTTAATAATACTAATAACGACCATTACTAGGGCGCCATAACACAGTACATGCCGTTACAAGGGCGTCTTAATACACATAGTATAATCTGCAGCAGCAGAATTATACACTCTCAGTCTATAATAAAACTATAAGGATATAGAACTAAATGAATAGTTTTAGACGAGCTAAGACAATTCAGTTTCATCAGTATTCTGAAGAATTCGACCTACTTTGGCATGGAATATTGTTGGCAATGAATTGTGCATGCAATTATAATGTGCTACTGTAGCACATTATAATTGTATGCACTGCTACAAATACTATGGCCATGCCTAACAATTGTACATGCATTTATAATGTGACTCAAGAGAGTTCTATTAAGTTACAATTGGTCGATTGTATAAGGACATGCTGTGTGACAAACTCTAACTGAACAGCATATTTCTTTTTGGAGTAGCATTCACAAGGCTGTAAAGCAGTGATTTTGCTCTAATTTAGTATTGTGTAAAAATCTTAATTGTTTTCAACTCGAAGCAAATTGATGACATGAAATTCTTTGAGCTTGTCTAATATTCTGAAAAATGTCCAGTGGTATTACTTGAGCTCATGTTGCTTATAGCATCATGTAAAGGTGTGTTATAAATTATGTACATAAAAATTCTGAAAGGACTACTGGATAAAAACTGGACACATGCAATACTGAGAGACACTTAAGAGCTTGTCTAATGTTCTGAAAAATGTCCAGTGGTATTGCTTGAGCTCATGTTGCTTATAGCATCATGTAAAGGTGTGTTATAAATTATGTACATAAAAATTCTGAAAGGACTACTGGATAAAAACTGGACACATGCAATACTGAGAGACACTTAAGAGCTTGTCTAATGTTCTGAAAAATGTCCAGTGGTATTGCTTGAGCTCATGTTGCTTACAGCATCATGTAAAGGTGTGTTATAAATTATGTACATAAAAATTCTGAAAGGACTACTGGATAAAAACTGGACACATGCAATACTGAGAGACACTTAAGAGCTTGTCTAATGTTCTGAAAAATGTCCAGTGGTATTGCTTGAGCTCATGTTGCTTACAGCATCATGTAAAGGTGTGTTATAAATTATGTACATAAAAATTCTGAAAGGACTACTGGATAAAAACTGGACACATGCAATACTGAGAGACACTTAAGAGCTTGTCTAATGTTCTGAAAAATGTCCAGTGGTATTGCTTGAGCTCAAGTTGCTTACAGCATCATGTAAAGGTGTGTTATAAATTATGTACATAAAAATTCTGAAAGGACTACTGGATAAAAACTGGACACATGCAATACTGAGAGACACTTAAGAGACACTGAGAGACACTTAACCCTTTCGTGCCCGAATTATTTCTGGGACAGCAAAAAATATTTGAAGTGTGTTTTTGAAGAGATATGTACAATATGTTGTACCACATAACATGATTTTGTAATTAACTAATTTCTAATTAAAGTTAATTAGTGTTGCCATTTGGCAACAGTGGGAATGCATGGCAAAAGCTTCCATGTTGCCATTTGGCAACAGTGGGAATGCATGGCAAAAGTTTCCATATGGCAACAGTGATATAGTAAATGTCAAGTAGCATAAGAAACATAAAACAACTTCATCTTGCATGCCTAATGTTCCATATGAAAATGTATGGCTTGGTGTGGTGCTCTAAGTAGCAATTCTTTTGGGAAGTCAGTCACAGGTAGACATCACACTTAGTACACATGATGCGGGTGATGGATTTCTTGCAGTTCCTACAACGCCCCTTGTCTGGTCCTTGAACAGGCAGGTGCCCAATGATGTCCACATGTATTTCAGGTAATGATGCACTTATCACTTTCCTCTTCCTCGGGCTTTCGATTGTCTCGCCTTCTTTTTCCTGAGTATTAGGCCATGTGCTTGATGCCAGGCAGCTCTGCTGTCTTCCCCCAATCTGCTGCTACTCTCGTCCATGCGTTCGATACCTGTTGGCTTGATTACTGCTGCTCCCTCTATATTTGGCTTCCCCTCACTGGACTCAATTGCCTTGAACGTGTGCTGCGTTCCGCTGCGCGTTTGGTCGGGCTCATTCCTGAATAGATGTGTGATCTCCTCCACTGGTTACCACTCTCACAACGCATTGTTACAGGGTCGCCTCTATTGTCTGGCAATGTCAGCTTGGCTGTGCTCCCTCCTATCTGTGCAATGTCTGTTCGCGTGATTCTGCTCCAACTGGTTGCCACTCAGCTGCACCGCTACTATGCAGCTGCACGCTTTCTGTGTCGTTGGACCCACAATTTGGAATGGGCTTTCTTCTGAGCTGGGGTCTGTTCCTCGAGACTCGTCCACTGCTTTCTTCTCTACTCTAAAGACTGTTCTCTTTCGCATGGATTGGGCTATGAGGACCTCTGAATACTTGCCTAGAAGGGTGCTATATAAATGCTAAGTTGATTGATTGCCGGTCTCGTTTTCGAAACACAGAAGAGGGCTTTTTTTGTTACAATGAGACACTGGGAAACTTGGGAAACAAACCCAAGAAGATTCAGTCTCCCGTTTTCAGCAACTGCAAATTGTGAGCAGTGACGTTTGTAAAGGATCAAGGCATTGATGCAGGCAACATTCAAAACCCAGAAGAAGATCCTAAGGTACCATGGTCTTTACACTTTTATGGTCGATGCGGTACATTACAGAGATCATATCCAAAGGGTAAACACTCCCATGTCGGCACTGAACTCTGTGACTGCAGCTGATCACTGAACCTAGACATACTTCGTGATCTTCTTGTCCCAGCACTTCATGATCTTGATACAGGACGAATGCCAATGTGTGTCACTGCGATTTGCACTGCATGATTGTCATACCACCAGGTGACACAAACTCCAGAGTCTGTGTCATCTGTGCTGTCATAGGATCCATGGCTGACTTGCAACCTCGAAGCCTATTTGCACAAAAGAGTCCTTCAGAGTGGAATCCCAATTGCTGCAGCCTCAGCTGGAGCTCTGGAAAATTGAACCAGTTGTCAAATACACGATGTGGTTCACATTCTTTGGGGGTGTCTTGCACAATAGGATGATAAAGTCAGCCGGCTGAAATTCCACACTATCTGACAATGCTATAACTGTGGTTCACAGCCCTGATATAAGTCGTGGGTATATCCGATGTGAGCACAGCAACTCGCAAAGACCTTGAAGCCCCAACGTTTTGGTTTCTACGCATCCATGACTTCCCATTGTTGCCAAATGGCAACCGGTATAAAACTAACTGAAGTAGCAAATTTACACAAAACAGTAACTTGATGGTATATCAGAGTTGAATACTGATCTATGCCTTCTCATAAATATTTTTTTTTCTTTCCTAGCAGTCATCAGTAAAAAATTATTAACCCAACAAAACTTAACTTTGAAAAACTGTAACTACATTCACTTCAAAGTCATACAGTAGAACAAAATGGTCACAATAATACTTACAAAGGCAATAATTACATATAGCCAACATAGATGTAACAGATACTGCTTCAAATTCTTTTTCAAATTTTAGCTTAAGAAAAAAATTAACTTTAATTAGGTGTGTTGCCATATGGAAACAAGGGACACGAAAGGGTTAAGAGCTTGTCTAATGTTCTGAAAAATGTCCAGTGGTATTGCTTGAGCTCATGTTGCTTACAGCATCATGTAAAGGTGTGCTATAAATTATGTACATAAAAATTCTGAAAGGACTACTGGATAAAAACTGGACACATGCAATACTGAGAGACACTTAAGAGCTTGTCTAATGTTCTGAAAAATGTCCAGTGGTATTGCTTGAGCTCATGTTGCTTACAGCATCATGTAAAGGTGTGTTATAAATTATGTACATAAAAATTCTGAAAGTACTACGGGATAAAAACTCGACACATGCAATACTGAGAGAAACTTAAAGCGATATTTAATTTTTTGTAGTCTTTTCTCAACACAAGTCAAAGATAAAGATATTCATGTTAGTTACTGACAATTCCTTGAATTTGACTAAGTCTAGGATCAGAAAGGAAGTGACCAATTGTGACTTAATAGAAATTCCTAGTGCAACAAGTATACTTCTTACACATATAATTGTATATACAGGCTGTTTAGGATGGGTCAATGGGTAGTCCAGACTTTTAGGTTTATGACTGTTATTACCCAGACCTGATATAGGTAGATGGCCGTTGTAAGCCCGACCTATATAAATTTTATGAAGCAGTATGCTAGAATAAACTTGAAATTATTCCCATTGCTACACACTTATATCTATTTAGTGTATCAACTTTTTGGCTGTGCAGTTAACAATTTGCAAGCTCTCTTTTTATATAATGCACTGAATTAGAGAATTCCTGGGTCTCAAAGAACATTGATAATACTAAATTGTTCAATGTTTATCTTATACCATTTATATTAATTTTGAGTTCTTGGTTTTAATTTTCATTATTGGTTGAGCTTGCATTTTTAAAACTGATGGCAAAGGCATTGGCAAGTTTACTGGATTCAGTAAAGCCACCACCACCAACAGAGAAAGTTTGTGTTTATTTTAAACTTGCTTTCCTGTGTTTTTCAGAATGCAGTAGAAGATAATTTTGCAAGTCATTGGAGATGTGCTTATCCTCTGCTGCTTGCGTGTTTCTCCTAGCAACCTATATTGAGCCTTTGCATATCTTTTGGCTTCATATATTGGTCTTTGCCTGGGCCTACCAACTGTTTCATCATGGACTGCTATAGACTTTGTGCTTGAGATCAGTGAGTTGATCATCCCAGTAATGTTTAGAGTAAAGAGCAGAAGTCAGAAGGCAGTGCTTGTGTGCAGCCCAACACAATTCCTAAACTATTTTGTATTGAACGCATTTATATCATTACCACATTCACAGGTGCAACCCACTGCACAGTTTGTGCACATATTAAGGTGACTGATATCAGATAGATACACATTTGTAGCATGATAGTATGAGATAAGGTCAGCTTTATCCTATCTCAACCATTTCTGCCTATGTTTTACGAGCATTGCCTATCACAGTCACTTTTTAAACCGGTAGGCAGTCAGAAAGGTGTAGCACCAGTGGTAGGTGATCTTAGAGATTTATAACTCTATCTAGGATAACACCTAGGATTACTCCACCTTATTCGACAAGGCATCACTCATGAAAAAGTTAACACTGAATGATGTAGAATTGTGAGAACCAGATACGCATGTGACTCAGTGGGGCATACAACCCTGTTGTCACACAGCATCAGATTGGCAGTCTTAATAAAGTCATTAAAAGTTTGATAGTGGGATTGTTCTTTAAAAACTTCAACATTAACATTTCAAAGCATGATATTGCTAACCAAGTTTTCACTTTGAATAATACTGATAATTCAAACATGTTTTGACATCAGTCATCCTAAGGACAATTTTTGTACACGAAAATACACATTTATAAATACACTGTCTGCAATAGTTAAACTATAATATTTTGTTATAGATGGTATTAGACTTACCTAGAACAATTTAGTATTTTTGGCGTACCTTATATATACTAATGTGTCTTAAAAAATTCTAGTTACAATAGGTAATTCTGTTACATTGCGGTTGGTAGCTTCTTTCCTCTTCTCGGAGTACATAAGATTAATGGAGTTGTCACTGCCTTGGTTAAAACATTTTATCTTGACATCATATTACAAGAATGCCCTCAAACTATAGATATATTGACATATTACATATTGCATGAGAGTATGTGTTGTTCTAACTATAACATTGCAGCCAGTAGTGCTTCAGAACGTTTATATATGTTTCGCTGCATTTAAACATGTTAAACTTGTAACCAAACATAAGTAAATAATGTAAATGGTATAAGATGAGAATAGAGCAGTTTAGTATTATCATTGTTCCTTGAGACCCAGCCAATCTCTAATTCAGTATATTATATAAATAAGAGATTTTGCAAATTGTTAACTGCACAGCCAAATATTTGATACACTAAGTTGATATAATTGTGTAGCAATGGGAATAATTCTAAGTTCTAATTCTAACATATTGCTTCATAAATTTTATATTGGTCGGGCTTACAACGGCCATCTACCTATTTCAGGTCTGGGTAATAACAGTCAGTAACCTAAAAGTCTGGACTACCCATTGACCCATCCTAAACAGTCTGTATATACAATTATATGGGTTACAAGTGTACTTGTCACACTAGGGATTTCTATTAAGTTACAATTGGTCACTTCCTTTCTGATCCTAGATCCTTGAGATCTACGCAGTTTTGAATTGGTACCTTGATACCAATATAAAGAAAGTTATGTTCCTCACGGCCATATGACTGCTACACAAAACAGGCATTAGTGCATTGCAATGAGATTAAGGCAAAATTCATTCTAGCGTTTTTTTTCATAGATTGTATATATGCGTCTGGCTTAATAAGGTCTTCTACCTATTTCAGGTCTGGGTTATATCGGTCTGTAACCTATAATGTCTGCACTAACCATTCACCCATCCTAAAGAGCCTATATATATATCTATATATATACTAATGTGTCTTAAAAAATTCTAGTTACAATAGGTAATTCTGTTACATTGCGGTTGGTAGCTTCTTTCCTCTTCTCGGAGTACATAAGATTAATGGAGTTGTCACTGCCTTGGTTAAAACATTTTATCTTGACATCATATTACAAGAATGCCCTCAAACTATAGATATATTGACATATTACATATTGCATGAGAGTATGTGTTGTTCTAACTATAGCATTGCAGCCAGTAGTGCTTCAGAACGTTTATATATGTTTCACTGCATTTAAACATGTTAAACTTGTAACCAAACATAAGTAAATAATTTATTTATTTTAATAATTAAAACAATAATTTAGTTATTTTAATTTAATTTAAGTGTTTTGAACTGTTTTCAGTGTTTATTGATACCCCTCCCAACCCCCAACCCCGTTTTTCTCGTGATTTTAGCCCGCCCATAATTGTTGCGTACCGGCACCTATTGTTCCGTTCCGGAACCTTTTTTTCTAGAAAAAAAAGCACTGGATATAAGTATAGCAATTAGAAGAATTCCAAGTTTATTCTAGCATATATTACTTCGTATATTTTATATAGGTCGGGCTTACAACAGCCATATACCTATTTTAGGTCTGGGTAATAACGGTCTGTAACCTAAAAGTCTGGATTACCCATTTACCCATCCTAAACAACATGTATATATAGTAATATATAGTAATGTGTATTAGAAGAATTCTAATTACACTAGGTAACTCTGTTACATTGTGGTTGGTAGCATCGTTCCTCTTCCTGTAGTACATAAAATTCATGGAATTGTCTCTAACTTGGTTAAATTCTTCATCATGTCACCACATTGACAGAATGCTACAAACTGTTGATATATTGACATATTAAATACACAAGTATGTGTAGTTCTAACTATTACATTGCAGTCAGTAGTGCTTCAGAACATTGATATGTGTTTCACTGCATGTAATATGCTAAACATTTAACCAGAAGTAAAGAATGTAAACGGTATAAGACTAACATTGAACTATAATTGTTCAGTGTTCATCCTATATCATTTAATTATGAACTCACGTTTGGTTACATTTTAAAGAAGTTACTTCAGAATTATCAATGCTCTTTGAGACCGAAGCATTCTCTAATTTGGTACATAATACAAAAAGAGAGCAAATTGTTAACTGCATAGCCAAATGTTTTATGCACTAAATAGATATGAGTATAGCAATGAGAACAATTCCAAGTTTATTGTAGCATACATTACTTCATATATTTTATATAGGTCGGGCTTACAACAGCCATAAACCTATTTCAGGTCTGGGTAATAACGGTCTGTAACCTAAAAGTCTGGATTACCCATTTACCCATCCTAAACAACATGTATATATAGTAATATATAGTAATGTGTGTTAGAAGAATTCTAATTACACTAGGTAGCCTAACTCTGTTACATTGTGGTTGGTAGCATCTTTCCTCTTCCTGTAGCACATAAAATTCATGGAATTGTCTCTAACTTGGTTAAATTCTTCATCATGTCACCATATTGACAGAAATGCTACAAACTGTTGATATATTGACATATTAAATACACGAGTATGTGTAGTTCTAACTATTACATTGCAGTCAGTAGTGGTTGGTAGCATCGTTCCTCTTCCTGTAGTACATAAAATTCATGGAATTGTCTCTAACTTGGTTAAATTCTTCATCATGTCACCATATTGACAGAATGCTACAAACTGTTGATATATTGACATATTAAATACACGAGTATGCATTCTCTAATTTGGTACATAATACAAAATGAGAGAATATTGTTAATTGCACAGCTAAATGTTTGATGCATTACAGTATGAGTATTGCATGAGTATAGCAATGAGTATATATACAATTATGCGTGTTACAGATATACTTGATACACTACCGGATTTCTGTTATGGTATAATTGGTCACTTCCTTTCTGAATAATTATATACTTCATGAAAGTCGAGGAATTGTCACTACCCTATCTGAAGGTCTTCATCGTTGACTTGTGTTCTGAGAAGAACATGATTTCATGATTTTGTGATTACAAACAATTATGCATTGTTTTAGGTTTCTCTAAGTATTGTATTCGTACGGTTTTTATTCAGTAGTGCTTTCACAATTTTTATATAGGCCTACATAAGGGGCTCTCCATAAATGACGTCACGTCCCAAGTGCGGGAGGTGGTTAGACTTGTCTGACGCTATGCATGAACTTCTATGCTTAATGTATATAGAAGTTCATGCGAAATATGACGAGAAGGGAATCGGGGTCAATTTTGTGCCAAAATAGTGTGACTTCATTTATTGACGAGCCATAACTCGTAACATGCTTTCAAGGGAAGCTGTAAGCAACATGAGCTAAAGCAATACAACTGGAGAATTCTAAGAATATTAGACAAGCTCAAACAAGTTTGTGTCCTAAGTTTACTTCGAGTTTAAAACAATTGACTTTTACGCTGTAGGCCCTACTAAATTAGAGCAAACTCATTGATTTACAGCCTTGTGAATGTTTCCCCACAAAAAAATACGCTTCTCAGTCAGATATTGCCACAAAGCTTGTACAACCATACACCTTTCCAACTGCAAGGCTACCCTCGTAATATTTAATCAAAATGTAGTATAGGCCCTAGCGCCCCTTCAAGATACCTACTCCGAAGCGTAGACCTATATTGGATTCACGGAATTCTCATCCCTCGTCTGAAGTATCAAACAATTCCTAGATCTGTCAGATAATTTAGTAATCAACAACTTTTTCGATTTATATTACAGTACAGTACGCAATAGTAAAAGGAATTATAATAATATTATGCTGTAGCTTTCTTGATGGAAAATGCAGTAAATGTCAATGTACAATTGTACACGTTTTCCAATGTCGAGTTGTCTTCCAATGTCGACCGTATTATTTATACTGTGGTATGGCCTTGACCATGCTCAGACTAGCTCAGTAGTAAATGAACTAAAAGCATTTATTAAATACTGTAAGCTAGAAGTTGCTAGGTAATGCCAATAACAAAAGTTAAAGTAAAAGCATATTTATATGAAGAAACTGGTTCCAGCGACTTCGTTGCTTAAGCATTTAGAATAAGGAATATTGCGATTGTGATGATTGACGGCGGATAAAATTCTGTGTACCCGGGATAATATATTGTGGCTTATTGACACCTCATGGGAAGCGAGACGAGAAAGTCATTTTGGCGCAAAAAGTACATTAAAGCGTGTGAAAACAAGTCAAAGTAAAAGTTTCGATCATTTTTGTTAAGTAAAGATTGCTTTGAGGAGGAATAAAAGCCGATTATTTTCGTTTGCGGACGATTATCTTGATCCCAAATTATTTTTTACTGGGTTCTGCGAAATTGTCCGATTACACCTTGTGAATTAAACTGAATGTTTAGAGGAAAAGTAGTGAACCCCCAACATTCTGATCATGGATTATGCGTGCCTGACAACAGTAATGCAACTGAAGTAATTAAGTTGCAATGGTTTCCTTCATATTATGAAGCAAGGAATCAGCCTCACATTTTCTTTATTAAAATTTTGTAGAGAATGTTTTCTCGAGGAAAATTAATGGTTGAAACTGCACTTAAAAGAGCTAGAGAAAAAGAGAGCCAAATGAAGATGACAGGGACCACGTCCTGGGTGACAGAGCAGGTTAGGTGATTGATGTCATTTAGAAATGTACAAGAAACATTTTGCCATGCATATTTGATAATGTTTACCTTTCTTTCATATGATAATTCAAACGATTTTTTTTCTTTCTTTGGAGAGTTAAGGTTTGACATTTCTACAAAGACCTAAAGGGCTCAAAACCTTTCTTTAGAGGCTTGAAGTCTGTGTTTAAATAATTTGATTTGAAATTTTATTTGGGACTATAGTACAATGAATTTATACAATGATAGTAGTAGGCATCCACGTATAATACATCTAGTTTTTTTTATAGAAAGTGAAAGTTAGCACTTTTGCCAGGCATACTGTTGATTTGTAAACCAAACAGATCATATAGTGCATCTTAAGAACTCTGTATAGGACGTGTGATTCATTTACAGTAAATTTTATTCAGCAGTGTTGCAGGTAACAACTGAACTTGGTGGAGGCAAAATAAGAAATGAACTCAGAAGTATGAACAACTCCTGTTTTAACTGCTTATTAGTAATAGCAGGCCAATTCATTTAAAATACTTGTTTACAAGCATGAATTTAAAGACTTCTTTATATCAACTACTTTATCGTATTTACTTATTCTTATTATTCAGTTGATCGAGATGCTGCCTGGAGAGCTGGAGTGGTTGTCAAATCACTTGGGACATAACATAGACATCCACAAATCCGCATATCGCCTTCACACACCTGCCATTGAGATAACTAAAGTTGGGAGAATACTTATGGCTCTGGATTCATTGGAAATGACCTCATTCAAAGGAAAGAAGTTGGATTCACTTCCAGTGGAAGGTTTGTTAGTGACTTAGTTTTCATTTGAGGTCTATCTAACCATCTTTCAAGAGTAAGACTCTGCTTTTAATACAGGTGTGCAGTCCCCAGCAAAGAAATAAATCAAATAGAGTAGAATAATTTGATTGCAGTTTTTAGCTGTTGCATTTTAATTATCTCAGTTGTAAAATTTGTTTAGCAATGCACTAAATGTGAAATTAGTTGCAGTAATTTGTGGAAAAGTCGTTTGTGTGGCAGTCCAACTATTGCGGGTCTGCTGAGCGGACTCCAAGTAACAACCATGGAAACGTCTTCAGATTCAGATTTACTAATGTTATTTGCTTAACAGATGCCATAAATAAAATATATTGAAAAGAAACTTCTTGTAAAAACTAGTTTGACTGTGATGAACTGTTGTTATACAAGCATTGTATTTATATATTCCAGAGCCTAACAGATGTTCTGTCAGTGAAGACAATCTCAAGTCTGTGAACGAACCACGAAAATCAAAGTTGCCACGCATCGAATCTGATGAAGAGAGCAATTCAAAATCAGAAAGCGAGTTAATGACCATACAATCTGTGACCCTAGAAAGGAACTCTGCACTACTGGGTGTCGAATCAGCTGAAAAAGAAAAGGGTGCAAGTGGAAGAAAAGGCAAAACAGTGCAACAACCCGTTAAAACTTTAAGAGCACAAAGAGAAGTTCCGCTGAAAAAAGCACACATTCAAAAACATTGGAGAGCAGAAACAGAAGATCCTTTGAAAAAAGCACACATTCAAAAACATTGGAGAGCAGAAAGAGAAGTTCCGCTGAAAAAAGCACACATTCAAAAACATTGGAGAGCAGAAACAGAAGATCCTTTGAAAAAAGCACACATTCAAAAACATTGGAGAGCAGAAACAGAAGATCCTCTGAAAAAAGCACACATTCAAAAACATTGTAGAGCAGAAACAGAAGATCCTCTGAAAAAAGCACACATTCAAAATCATTGGAGAGCAGAAACAGAAGATCCTCTGAAAAAAGCACACATTCAAAAACATTGGAGAGCAGAAACAGAAGATCCTCTGAAAAAAGCACACATTCAAAAACATTGGAGAGCAGAAACAGAAGATCCTTTGAAAAAAGCACATATTCAACATCAAGCATCTAGTATGTACATTTTTACCAATAATGGCATTGGTTTTGTGATGATAGCAATGTCATGGATGATGATAATCATGATGATTATGGTGATGTTAATAAGGATAAAGAATACCCTTTTCATTGTTAGCATAGTATATACTTTCTAATTGTGCTTAGAAGATGTTTGTACAGCAAATTGTGATAAACAATTGGTTAATTAAGAATTATACTTGCTTCTGTAAGCACTTAATGACATTAGCATCATTTTTAAGGTCATGGTCATCTTTAGAGGCTAAATAATAAATATAATATATCACCAAGTTTTATATATTTGGGATGTTTTCTGTAATTGTGTGTACTTAGCATGTTATCTCAAGAGGACATAAATATTTTATTATTGTTTCATGTATTATAGAAAATTATTCTTTGTAATAGTTCTGGCAATAGCCTAGTACCATTGTTTTATATACCTAGTTGATATGATCCAATCCCTCAGGCAAAATGTCACTAAACAATTATGTTTTAAGCCAAAGGTTAGAGTGCAGAGGGAGAATACAATTATTATTTGTATTGGTTATATCAGGAGCTGAAGTTGTACCACCTTTAATGTGTTGTGTAATATTTCTGATAGAAAATTAGAGATTCAAAATCTAAAATGCAGGGGTATCAAAGCTTGTAACCTTATTGAGCCTGTAGGTATCCCACTTCACCCTTCATAGTATAGCAAGTTGTTTTGCTTTCTGATTTACAGGGAGAAACAATGCTTGGAGTGAGGATGAGCTGAAGATCATCAGGTGTCATTTTGAAGGAGTCGAAAGACCACCTTCTTTCGGTGCTATCCGCCAACTGCAAGCGGAATTTCCAGTTTTAAGGAATCGCACAGAAGCTCAAATTAAAACTCGTGCCTGGGCTCTTGTACTGAAGAAGTAATTCGGAATATCTGCACATTACATAACTTCTAACTGACAAAGACTGACCTTCAATAGCATGCTGTTGCTTTCTGAGTTTGTTGTTCTATTTTAATTTTGTGTTTAACACTAATTCTAAGCAGCTGCCATTGGGAAATACTAAAAGCATTGAGAGTTTTTCTAGAAGGGTGGTCTTCACACTCTACTTGACTTCTTATGCAGCAAGTTATGTGATCATATGATGAAAGATGTGCTTATGTGGTCATATAAATTGTCTTTGTAACAGTCTAAGTGGTACATTTGACGTGTTTCCTATTTTGTTGATCGAAAATCCAGTGTAGTTGAGAAGTCTAAACTAATGAGTTCTATAATGCCCTTGTCATAATGCATAAAGTATTAATCGATGGATGCTTCAAGTAAAATATTAGTTAAAGAGAAGCCAGGTTGATATTTCAGAGAAACCAGAAGTCAAGATACTGATGGTGAGGAAGCTGGAACAAATGACTTTTGAGCTTGGTTCTGAATGATGTTCGATAGTGCACACTATTTGCTAAAATAGTGAAGTATTTGTGTTTCAGTTATTGAGTGCCATTACCATGCACTCGAGCACTGGTACTTGGCTTCACTGTGTAACATACTTATAATTGGTAATATACTACAAAACTGGGTATTATATCTCAATTGTTAATGTATATTACAATAATTATAATGAAATTGACGTAGCCAATTTCTTATATTGTAATAGGCCTATGCATTAATAAGGCCAGAAACTGACATTAATTGATTATATTTTCTTTAATGATAAATGAATAGGGCACATGTTCAAGGATTTACTTATTTTATAATTAAATTATAAACAAAGAGTAAGAATGGGTTTAAAAAAGTGTGGGCAAGAAATTACAGTTACTTCAGAAGGAAATTTTCTGAATATTGACCTGATTTATGGCTTGGTTTAGGTGCATTAGACACAAGCATCGTGCATTAGAAGTTACTAATTAAAATTAACAGTTACAATTAACAAATCTAATCAATAAAGTAAAAAATAATAATCGAAAGTATAGTTTAGGTTACTTTTACTGCACAAACAATAACACTGGGTTTAACAGAGCAAATGTTAAAGCAATTTCACTTGAATAAATTTGTTACTTATTACCAGATAAACACAACTAAGTACAAATGGCTACAGCATACATACGTGTAAATCAACACATACATAGATATCAAATCTAAGCAGTAGAATCAAATAATAAAATGTATAGCTTAAGCTACTTTCTCAATTTTTATGACATCACCACTATAAAAATGCAAGATCAATATGATAAAAACCTGTGAACGTACATGCAACAATAATAATCAAATCTTATAAGATTGTTCTGAATTCCGGAACAATATAAGTAAACATGCACGTATAGCTATTGTGTCTGGCGAAGAATGGGGACAAACCTGCTTCGTGTCTGGCAGTTAGCTACATCGGTAAGAACGTTGGCTGTGCGTCTCATGCGACTCTGTGTTACAGCGCATGCGGACCGCGGTTCGCTTCCCGAAGGTAGCTTATTTCAGAGATTTAAATCCCGGGCTAGCACGGTCCCACACGGGGACCTTAAATGGCGTGGCACCCATTCAAACGGGCAGCGGTGGTGAAGGATCTTACCCGATCAATTCATTGAAAAATGAGCAGGGTCGAGGCCATATACGGTCGCTATAGAAAATCGCGTACATTTACATTTACATTACATTTACACACGTCTGTGACTTACGTGTATAAGTCTGGACTACCCATGCGCAGTCATGAACTGTATATATCTTGCCTGTCACTGCGCCCATCATAAACTGTAGGCCTACATGTCTTGCTATCCATGGTGGTAAACCCATACTGTACATATAAAACGCCTCCTAGAAAATGAATTCAGCGTGTATCTAGAGTCTACTATAGCCAGAACGTGTGCTCAAAATTTTTTGCGCGATTTCCGTGGAAAATGGCGATGTCTGGATAAACCGGGTTCACAACTGAGTCTGGCTTATCGGTCTCGTATGGGTATATATATATATATATATATATATATATATATATATATCAGTCTTGCGTGTCGATGTAGGGCCTTACGTCATAATATTAATTGATCAATAGTACAAATTGTGTGCGATAATATCAGATATCGTTAAATGGACCGGTGCCTTTGTTAAAAACTATATAATTTCGAGATGCATTCATATATTTTACAACTAAATATACCATTCTTTTCAGAAATGAATGCTGAATCAAATGCTGTATTACATGATATGATATCTTAAACCAAACACGAAATTCCGGGGGGGGGTGGTAACCACCCCCCCCTTGGTAGCCGATGTCACAAAAAAACCTTGGTAGCCTGAGGGTTAAGTAAAGAACTAGATGACTAACAAGTCTTATTTTTACACCTGAATGACACTAACAAGTCTTTAGTCTATACCTTTACAACACTAACAAGCTAGGGCAACAGGGCTATTAAGGTTGATCAATTAAATGTAGAAATAGGCTTATAACACAGAGGGGGCATCTTGTCCAGGGGATAATGTCCTAGCTAAAATCTGGGGAATTCTGTCCGGGGGATAATGTCCGGGGGGGGATAATGTCCGGGGGGATAATGTCCGTTCCTCTGGGTGTTACGCTTGATAGCTCTCTCTCCTTCAAAGATCGCATCTCTAACCTCAAACGTGTTCCCTACGGGGAACGGACATTATCCCCCCCGGACATTATCCCCCCGGACATTATCCCCCCCGGACAAAAGCCCCCCCGGACAGAATCCCCCCGATTTTAGCTAGGACAAAATCCCCCCGGACAAAATCCCCCCTCTGTGTGATAAGCCTATTTCTACATTTAATTGAGAAACTTTAATAGCCCTGTTGCCCTCGTGTCAGCTTGTTATTGTTGTAAACGTATAGAGTAAAGACTTGTTAGTGTCATTCAGGTGTAAAAAGACTTGCTAGTCGCCTAGTTCTTAACTTAAGGCTTGTTAATGTAAGGTTTCGCGAGGTCCGCCGCCCAAAAAGCGGGTCAGGTACAGCGCCAAGCAGCTACAAGCCGTCTCCCGCACCCTTGTTAGCGTCACTATAGGTTAACGAATGAAAGGAACTTAACTTCTTATTAAACAAATTGAAATATATTCCGACTTATGTTGAGGTGTATGTATGTATTTATGTATGTATATATGTATGTATATTTGTATATATGTATGTATATATGTATGTGCGTATATATGTATGTATGTATGTATGTATGTTTGTATATATGTATATATGTAGGTATATATGTATATATGTATATATGTATATTATGCATGTATGTATATATGTTTGCATGTATATATGTGTTTGATATATATGTGTGAATATAGGTTATTATTTCCTAGCCGGGGGGATAATGTCCTAAGCCGGGGGGATTCTGTCCGGGGGGCTTTTGTCCGGGGGGATAATGTCCGGGGGGGATAACGTCCGGGGGGGGATAATGTCCTACACTCGTTTCCTACTTCCACTTAAGGCGTCTCAGGGCTGTTCGATGATCTGTCTCATCCTCCGTCTTAACAATGCTGGTCCATGCTTTCATTTGCTCCCGAATCGGCTACTTCAATTCACTTCTTGTCGGTCTTCCTAAGGTCCGTCTCAAGTCTCTGCGGTAAGTCCTAAATGCAGCTCCGAGCTTTATAGCACGTCTGCCACGCTACTCACTCATTTCGTCCTTCATATCTGGGGAACTGCACTGGCTTCCTTTCTCTGCACGTATTAAGTTCAAAATCCTCATTCTGGTGTCCAAGACACAGCGGGGTCTTGCCCCCAAATATTTAATTGATGTAATTCATCGGCCTCTTTCTGTCTCCTCGCACCGTCCACTGCGCTCCTCAAACAGACTTGATCTTTCAGTTCCTCATACTAGAACAGCATTGGCGCAGTCCCGATCTTTTGCCTCAATTGGTCCCTCTCTCTGAGTCTCTGGAATACACTGTCTCCTTCTACTCGCTCTCAAATATTAATAGGTAATCTCTTGTCTACTTTTGCTTTCCTCATAGCCAATCATAGGGCCCGTAGAGTAATGGATAACACACTGGCGTGAAGAGCTGAAGGTACCAAGATCGAACCCCGTAGACATCCATTAATTTAAGGTTAATTATGCCTTCCACTCGCTAGGCGGCGGCGGTGGTTAAATGAATTGTTGGCCGTGATTTGGCGCCGTAAGTGGCTGCCGCATGAGCAGTTATATTCGACTCCTGTAAAACTGTTATCATTTGCTTCTACTTAATACATGTATGTAAGGCGCCCTGCGTGGATGCCGTTTCTACTAGGCCTATATGTATGTTCACTGTAGGCTACAGCGCAGTGCGTTTTCAGGCGCTTAATTAAAGAAAAGATTATTATTATTATTAAACATTCCCATTGTGCGCTTATACGGAAATATTTCTCGCGTTATTACGAAATAAATAGCCTAGACAGATGACTTTCTACTTACAAAAAACCTTCACAATAAATCGGCACTTTTGTCTTAATGATAACGACCATACATTCTGCGTTAGGCTAAATGAAACGGAAATACTCTAACAATGTCAGACTTTTGTAATTCTTAAAATTTGTACGATAACTTCCGAACAAATTAATAATTATAATAATAATTATATTATTTATTATTTCAAACCGACAGACGCAGTAAGATTACATTGAAACATGAAAGTACAATCAATATCTTAATTAAACACACGGTTTGGCAGCCATTCATACCTTATGCTCTTCTGGCCATGAGCGTTACCAATACTCTAGCCCCCTCCCAATAAATATAAATAATGTACCAAGAAGCTGGATGAATAAAATGATCAACAGATCTCTAAATTGTATCGTATTCGTTAACTCAAAATTTAAAGCGCTACATGAAAGCTTAGCGCATGACTCGATAATTTAAGAGCGCTGCGTCAAGTCAGAAGAGTTTTGAAAAGACTCCAATAAAACACTTCTTCTCTTCCACGAAAAACAGTCATTTATACTTTCATTGTGAAAGAGAACAACGGGGATATGTTATCAATTATTTATCTACCGAGGCCGGTAACCTCAGTCAATTTTAAATCGAGGGCCGGAGTCGTTCGAACGACAAGCTGGTAAGCCTACATCAAATAGGCCCTAATGTTGGATTTTAAATCCCATCTGTTTAAACTATCTAATTGACTGTTATCTGATTTATTCTCATTTGCAATTAATGTCTCTCTTTCTTAAAGACTGTGTAATCCTGTCGCGTTTGTGTCGACAGAAATTTTTGCAATAAACGAATATTGATTGATTGATAGGCCTAGGCTACAGACGACGCGCGTCGCTGAACAGACGATCATGCCGTAAATAATATTATTTATAGGCCTACTGTGATTATACCCAAAATGCTTTAAAAGCAGGATATAAGATTATCAGCATAATTAGCCTATAGAAACTCTTGCAAACTGTAAATTTGGCAATATCTTAATTAGCAAAACCAAATTATTATACAAAACAAATGAAGAGGTGAGTTTCAAAACTAGTCAAGAAGACATTTTAAAAGTTCCTTTTACGCAGAAGCAAGCCGTCTAAATGGATGGCCATCATCTGAAATAGTTACTTTTTGAAAAAACCTATAAGTAGGCTATCCATATTTTAGAAAGAAGAAATCCGAAATGGGTTCAAAAATCAGTTAGGCCTAAGAAAGCCCTACGCATCGTGTTTAGTTCCGACTAGTACGTATTCGTAAGCCATTCAGTGCTACGTCTATGAAAACCAATAGAATAATTATGAGTTATAAATCATCATCATCATCATCATCATCAGTTCCTGACCAGGGTTGTAGTGGTAAAATTAGAGGTGAGTACACGCTACCGGTTAGTTTTCCGAGGGAAATTAGAGGTGAGTATACGTTACAGTATTTTGTGAGTATAAGCTTACACTACAGTATTTTAATATAAATAAATATAAATATTTTGTGAGGAGAGTATACGGTCTCTAGGGGTGAGTACACGCTGTATACCCGCGTATACCCTCGACTACAGCCCTGTTCCTGACGCCAGCCTATTGGCGACGATGGGTACGAATAATGAATTATTTATACCGTACTATAAATAGCGTGACCTAGTTTCGGCTTCCGCCGTGTTCGACAAAATGGCGACAAGGGGCGCTAGTTCGGATGGTTACTAGAAAGTTTTCGCGATTGTGTCGTAACTTCTTAAGTACAATTCGAACGACGATGGCGGTTTCAAGCGACAGTGCGGACAAAAGCGGTGACGGAAGAGGATATGACGAAGGAGCTGAGCGATTTCGAACTCCACGCGAAGACAAAATGGCTGTGCGTTCAACCTTCCCTAGTCCTAGTCTTACCGCATTGATTACGTCTGTCAACATAGCTCGTTCAACAAAATGAGATTCAAAGAACAGTAATTGGCGTGCAAAGTTCACTCAGAAGGTGAATACAGTCACAAAGCGGACGAAGAAGAGTATTCCACATGTCAAGGTAGGCCTAACTCCATCAAGTTGGTTTGATATTCACATTCAGATATTGAATATTCGGTATGGAAAGCCGTAGGTCAAATACAAGTTTAAACATCTTCAAAAATTTACATTTCTACATAATATGTTCAATCAAACGACCACCAATCAACAGTCATTCACTCTAGGCAATCAGAAATAATGGGAAACTTATTACTGCATGTGGGAAAGTGGGTAAAATCTAGGCCTAAACACGGGGAAAAGCCATTTTCACACATTTTCTCACTCTAAGTGTCTCATAGCATGTTCGACTTAGAATTTTTATCTTCCTGTCATGAGTTATCCACCTAGGGAACCAGAAAATAATCTCAAATTGAGTTCACTATGTAGGTAAATGGGTCAGATTTAGGCCTAAACACGGGGAAAGCCATTTTCACACATTTTCTCACTATAGGTGTCTCATAGCATATTCGACTTAGAATTTTTATCTTCCTATCTTGAGTTGTCCACTTAGGGAACCAGAAAATAATCTCAAACTGATTTCACTTTGCATAAACACGGGGAAAAGCCATTTTCACCTATTTTCTCACTATAAGGTTTCATAGCATGTTCAACTTAGACTTTTTCTCTTCCTATCATGAGTTATCCAACTAGGGAACCAGAAAATAATCTCAAACTGATTTCACTACGTAGGTAAGTGGGTCAGATTTAGGCCTAAACACGAGGAAAACCATTTTCACAACTTTTCTCACTATAAGTGGCTCATAACATGTGCTTCTATGAGTCTCACTATTCCTATCATGAGTTATCCACCTATGGATCCAGAAAATAATCTCAAACTGATTTTACCATGTAGGTAAGTGGGTCATATTTTGGCCTAAACACGGGGAAAAGCCATTTTCACAAGTTTTCTCACTATAAGTGTCTCATAGCATGTTCAGCATAAAATAATCTCAAGCCGGGTAAGTGTAATTACTTATCTGTATGTTGGTTGCATTGCTGAATGTTATCTGAGAAGACTAGCCTCTCCTAAACACAGCATCTGCATGCTAGTTTTCAAAGTATCCCTTTCCGAAAATCCTGTTGGTCTAGGTACTCTCCCTTCCTCTTGCTTCTCACTCTGCCTCTCCTGAATTTAAAAACCCACTGTTGCTCTCCATTAGCTATGGTACATGTTATGAAAGCAATTGCTACAAATGTCAACACAATACTGCGTAGACAAGACCCCAGCCAGTTCGTGTACATCTAGGTAGTGGTGTAAATTCACGGGTAAAATATTTGCAGCAAAAGTCCAAATTTTTTTACTGGTCAAATATGGTAGAAACAGTTCTAGGATTACAGATCTTGGAGTTTGTGCACCTGAAGGTTTCGTGCTACTCTTGAGGTGACAAAAGGACAAACCTGAAGGGTCTACTGGTTCATTCAGGATTGTCCATTCCATTTCCAGTTGATTATGTTACAGGAATACAGGTGGGTTGCTTCCATACTTTACAGCTCAAAGCTTGTTTGTTATTTACTCAGCTGCAACACAGATGTAAATAAAATCATTGCACTCAATGATAAAATTGAGAACACAGTCTTTTCAAGCAGTAATTATGCTAATTAAAGAACTAACCTTTACATTCCATCATAAATTGACTTATAGATGGTACTTTCCTCAGAAAAGCGTGAAAGGAGTTAGATATACTGTAGTTCACATGAGCACTTTAATTGAGAAAAGCTTCACGTTAGTGCAAGTCGTGGCAGTTCAATCTTTTTGCAAATACCCTGTGTCATGCTGTTGGTAGTGCTGCCTGTATGAATATGCCTATCAAATGCTACTGACAACATTTTTTTATAATAACCAAAAAATAACTAGCCCAATTTTATATTTGAGAACTTGTTAGACATTATGCCAAAAAGACTTAGGTGTAGTGATGTGAACTGATTTTTCACCGGTAAAACCCTGAATCAAGCATTATACCCTTCAGCCTTGTCCTTTTCACATGAGTAGTATGTAAGCTTCAGGGGTACAAATTCCAATATCTGTAAACCTCTGTTTGGTGATTCAATAAACGAGTCAATCAACCATTTGCCAGATAGCCCCAAAGTCGACCAAATAAATGTACAAAGTAAAATATTTTACCATTTCCATCACTTAAATCATGCTTTACCATTTCCTTAATGGCTAAGCACACCTTTCGATACATAACCAAGACACTACACTGACAATTCATTTGTACCATGTTCCCCCATATTTTACCTTTTAGACTGGTAAACAACCTGGACTGATTTTTACTGCAAAAATATTTTACCCATTAATTTACAACACTACTTAGATGTACATGGTCTGGCTGGGGTCTTGTCTGGACAATATTGTGTTGACATTTGAAGCAATTGCTTTCATAACATGTAGCTAATGCAGAGCAACAGCGCATTTTAAAAAAATCAGGTGAGGGAGAGTAAGAGGCAAGAAGAAGGGAGAGCGACTAGACCAACAGATGAATAGACCAACAGGATTTTCAGAGAAGGGACATTTGGAAAACTAGCATGCAGATGCTGTGTTTAGGAGAGGTTAGTCTTAGATAAAATTCAGCCGTGCAACCAACATACAAATATGTAATAACACTTGCCCGTCGTCCACCTCGAGAGCCTAAGCATTGAATTTTACTGATGCACATTACCATGCTGAGTGTAATGTAGAAAAGTTGCTTTGGTTCTTGCTTGCAATGAAGCCATTGGAGAAAATCACTTTCACCCAGAATATGGAGACTATTCAGATCGGTCAATTACATATCCCAGTTACGCATAACAATTACCAAAGTTGGAGGGTGAAAATAATTAATGACTTAATGACTATGTTTGGAGTTAAATGTGCATGCTATGCATACTGTAAAGAATTTAAAATCTCGTGTGAAAATATACTTTGGAAAGGATATGCTTAGGTCTATAAATAATAAAATTTTAAAAACACTTCTAAATTGTATTGATTTTGAGTATGATTATATTGCAAAATGCACATTTAACTGACTTCAAAATCTAGCAAAATAAAATATTAATCAATTATATGACTACTGTACTTTACTGATTTAATAGTTATTTCTTTAATGTTTGGCAAAACTTGTAATGCATGAATGAATGAAGAAGTAAAGCTTACCAAAGTTAGTAGATCCTCCAAAATACTGAATTCAAATTGTATCGGAGACATAATTGCTGCGTGAAATTGTGAAACAAATGTACAGAATGATCTGACCTTAGCACAAGAACTTTACCTATATAAACACTGGAAAATAACTGCTTTGTGGTCTCTGCTGTACCTAAGTGTCTTCTCATCTTTCACTTCAGTACAATTGCTTCTCATCACACAATTAAACAAGCCAAATAGTGTAATTACTACTACTGGCAGACTTCCAAGAACTGGTCCGGAGATGGAATATTGTGCTTTAAGACTACGTCATATCCCCAAATAACAGACATGGGAAAGTTAACCTTATATGAGAATTAAAACAATCATAACAACTCAAGTGGCTATTCTCACAATGCTGTTGGATGAGAAGGTGAATAAACACAGAGAACACGATAAATATATATATTAATATATCTGAAAACAACAGAATTTGTATGCTTATCTCAATATATGCTTCTCTGTATGCCTGTCTGTGTAACTTCCAATGTATTTATACATCAACATGCATGTGCATGTATATATGCCAGCATATAGGTATGACTGTGTGTAAGTATGCATGTATGCACGTCAAAAGGCAAGTCTTTTGCAGATGTGCATGAGTGAATGTATGATTGTCTGTATCTATGTGCGAATATGTAAGTATGTATGCATATACCTGTCAAAAAAATTGTTACCATTTTTGAGAGTCACTCTGTTCGTCCATGAATTCATACATTCACATATGCATAAATACAAAAACAGGAATGCATAGACAAAATTGTTTCTAAATGCATAAAATCATAAAATAAATCACAAATGAAACTAATGCAAATATTCAAAATGTAACATAGCTTCACGGATGCAAAAAGAAATTCCTCATGTTTGGGCCCGTATATGACCCACTTACCCACATAGTGAAATCAGTTTGAGATTATTTTCTGGTTCCCTAGTTGGATAACTCATGATACGAATGGTGAAAGTCATAGAAACACATGTTATGAGACATTTATTACGAGAAAATATGTAAAAGTGGCTTTTAACCGTGTTTAGGCCTAAATCTTACCCACTTACCCACATAGTGAAATCAGTTTGAGATTAGTTTCTGTTTCCATAGGTGGATAACTCATGCTAGGAAGAGAAAAGTTCTATGTTGAACATGCTATGAGACACTTATAGTGAGGAAATAGGTGAAAATGGCTTTTCCCCGTGCTTAGGCCACTTACCCACATAGTGAAACCAGTTTGAGATTATTTTGTGGTTCCCGAGGTGGATAACTCATGACAGGAAGAGAGAAATTCTAAGATGAACATGCTATGAGGCACTTTTAGTGAGAAAATGTGTGAAATTGGCTTTTCCCCGTGTTTAGGCCTAAATTTCGCCAACTTACCCACCTGCTGAAATCAGTTTGAGATTATTTTCTGGTTCCATAGGTGGATAACTCATGATAGGAGTAGTGAGACTCATAGAAACACATGTTATGAGACACTTATAGTGAGAAAATATGTGAAAATGGTTTTTCCCCGTGTTTAGGCCTAAATCTGACCCACTTAGCCACATAGTGAAACCAGTTTGAGATTATTTTCCGGTTCCTAGGTGGCTAACTCATGACAGGAAGAGAAAAATTCTAAGTTAAACATGCTATGAGACACTTATAGTGAGAAAATGTGTGAAAATGGCTTTTCCCCGTGTTTAGGCCTAGATTTAATCCACTTTCCCACATGCAGTAATCAGTTTCCGATTATTCTGATTGTCTACAGTGAATAACTGTTGATTGGTGGGGGGTTTGATTGAACATATTATGCAGAAATGTACATTTTTGAAGATGTTTAAACTTGTATTATTTTAGCCTGCGGCTTTCCATACGGAATATCCAGTATGTGAATGTGAGTATCAAACCAACTTGACGGAGGTGGTAGACCTACCTGTATCAGGTGTGTGAGGTTTTTTTAGTTGCAAACATGGATCATGAGACAAACTGACGTAATTGTAATACCAGGCTAACAGTAATGTTTATGAAACACAGAAAGCAGAGAATTTTTATTTAGAGTTGCTCTGTTAGACATCAGTGTACATTTTGGTGGACTTTTACCTCAATTTGATAAATTTATATAACACATTCATTGTGGTCATGTATCTGCACCTAAATGTTACTTTTTTTATATATCTGTGGTTCGATTTATGTTAGTAAATGGACCACTCGAAACGATATGTTATCATAGGTCTATCGTTGTTTCTTCCATTAAACGTCAGGTTATCTGGTTCTGTTGCAGGATGAGTTGTCAGGAGTTATTGAACTGAGAAATGTTCTGAACCACTCACTGAAGACTGCTGCAGCCCTGCTGCATCTTCATCCCACTGATGAAAGTCGTTAGCAGGTCGAGGAGTACTTTGCCAATGGCATCTACAGGGTGCGGCAAAATAAAGTAATCCCCTGCAGTGTTTGGTTGATATCTCAAGAACGAAGTTGGATTTTTATAAGAAAATTTACACGGCCATTGGTCATTCATATCTACGTACAATTGCCAAATTACATTATATTATCACAACAATTGACTAAGTTATGCTATTTGAACAGAGACAAGCCCACGCTTTATAACGTGCAAATTTTACGGTTGCGTTATTGGTTGTACTGTAGCATTTATTATGAAAACAAAAAACAGGGCACCAGCTTAAAACTGTCCTGAGATCATTGAGAAGGACCAGTGGCCACCAAATTCCCCAGATCTCAACCCCCTTGACTATCACGTGTGGGGAGCCATGCTGGAAAGGTATCACAAACTCCAGCCGAAGCCAAAGACAATCGCCGAGTTGAAAGCCGCTTTGCAGTCAATATGGGACGATATGCCACAGGCGCCGATCAACAAGGCCATCAAGAACTTTACCAAACGGCTGAAGGCATGCGTGCAGGCCAATGGTGGACACTTTGAACACTTAATGTAAAATTGAAAGTGCAATTCGTAAAGCTTTGTTGTAAAAATATTTCAAGTTGTACCATTTATTTTCTTGTTTCTTTACAAAGTAACTATTTTTAACCATGTAAAATCGTGGGGGGGTGTCGTGTTTGAAATAACATAACTTTGTCATATTTCAAGATTGTTAAATAACATTTGGAAGTTATATGTAGATGTGAACAGACAATATCATTACCAAGTTTTATATAACAATTCTAAGCGGTTGCTACAGAATTTGCAACACACTGCAGGGGATTACTTTATTTTGCCGCACCCTGTAGGTGTCTGTGAAGCGATGAAGTACCACACCAGTGTACTTGAGCTAAGGAGTGATGTGAGTGAGACGCTACTGGCAGATGTTTCGATCAACCCAAGTATAGAACAGTTTGCTGGTGGTATGCTGAGTGGCGACAGTGCAACCTTGAACCACGCACGGACTGGCACTGCTGTACTGAAGGTTAGGGCTTTTCTTTCCACATTACAATCAGTACTTGAGTAACTCTTTAAACTCTAGATAGGCTGCACATTACAAAACAAAGATTATAAACATTGATGGTATTATTAAAATGAGGCAATTTGAGAGACAGCATTGCTGTTAATTTTAGGTTTTTTTGAGTTGTGGTTGTCTATGATGTTTACAAATCCATAAAAGCCCCTCCTCATCGTCCGCTTCTGTGCAAAGCCATCCGTATGCTATTTGAATATATAACACTTGTAGATTATGACAAACACATGTCGTCATAAGTCTCATGTATATCTGGATTAAACCATAGTTTAGGTTGGTAAATTATGCACGTCTATTGAAAGGTTATAATACAATAAATAATACTTGTAATAAATTCTTGCTGAATATTGATTTTGCCCTCCTCTCGGAAATCTTTCCACGCTACTCCTTTTCATGAAATGTATGTGACCTGAGTGTTATGCTCGAAAGCGCTCTCTCTCTCTCTCTCTCTCTCTCTCTCTCTCTCTCTCTCTCTCTCTCTCTCTCTCTCTCTCTCTCTGTCTCTCTCTCTGTCTCTGTCTCTCTGTCTCTCTCTGTCTCTCTCTCTGTCTCTGTCTCTCTCTGTCTCTCTCTCTCTGTCTCTCTCTCTTTCAAAGATCATATCTCCTCACTCGTGTCTCCTGCTTCCACTTAGGCGTCTTAAGGCTGTTCGATGATCTGTCTCATCCTCTGTTTTCACAATGCTGGTCCATGTTTTCATTTGTTCCCGAATCGTGTACTTCAGTTCACTTCTTATTGGTCTTCCTAAGTTCAGTCTCAAGTCTCTGCAGTCAGTCCTAAATGCAGCTGCGACATTTATAGCACGTCTGCCACGCTACTCACGCATTTCGTTCTTCATGTTTGGGCAACTGCACTGGCTTCCTTTATCTGCAAGTATTAAGTTCAAAATCCTCATTCTGGTGTCCAAGGCACAGGGAGTCTTTCCCCAGATATTTAATTTATGTAATTCGCTGGCCTCTTTCTGTCTTCTCGCTTGGTCCACTTTGAAATGTTGTTTGAAATTATGAAGTTGTGTGTTGAACAGGCCGCATGTAAAATGTTTATGTGAGAGGGTAATCCAGGCTGTAGCGGGACTTTTGACCCTTTAGGATTACCCTTTTGACGCCATGACTTGTAATGCTATAGGCGAAACTGTCATAATTTGATTTGTCTGTTGTGTGGCGCTTCAATAAACAATTCAATCAATCACTTCCCTCCTGGAACAGATTGGATCTGTCAGCTATGGCGAAGTCCCAATCTTTTTGCTTCAATTGGTCCCACTCTCTGGAATACACTGTCTCCTTCTACTCGCTCTCAAATTTTAATAGGTAACCCCTCGTCTTCTTTTACTTTCCTCAGGACTTATTTCTTTTCTCTTGTCCTTGCGCACTGGGAGCGCCTCTGAATGGTTCAATCTACTAGAGGCGCTTTATAATTGTTTAAATGCAATACAGTGCAATACAATAAATAATCATCGTTCATCCAACTCCTAGTTTCAGTTATATGTTCATCGATCAACCGGCTTCTACTATGAGATTGCCTATGAAATAATTTCCGACATGGTAATTCACTAACCTAAACTGCGGTATAACCAATATCTGATTTAATTACTTTGACTAACATGTCTTCTTTCAAGCATGCATTTCATTACATCGTCATATTCTCTCTTGGATGTATTTCATTTCATGGCATTTGGATAATGACCATTCGCATTAATTGCTAAATTCGAAGCCAGTGCCCTTGGTCACCATTCTGTCAACTGTTTCTGCCAATGAGATATACGACAGTGTTTATCTTTTTTTTGGAAAAGATATATTTTAAGGTTAGTTTTGAAACCCAGTGGTGCTGAGGATTTGTGAATGTAGGTCAGTCCATTTCGAGTTAGTGCCAAGACAAAATATTATAATGGCTTGCCAAATTACGCAACGTTGAATTATTTTTAAAACGTACAGAAATTGAATTTAAACGGAATTTAACCATACTGAGCTCTTCAAATGAATTATTTCTAACGTTGATAAAACTACATCAGTGGTGAAGGATCTCACCCGATCAATTCATTGAAAAATGAGCAGGGTCGAGGCCGTACAGTCGCTATTTTTAAAACGTGTACATTTACATTTTACATTTACCTCAAAACCCAGGAATGAAAACCTGGCATACCGCTTTCATATCAGTGTGACATCAATTACGTCAATATTTCATAAGTGGATTGAAGCATTGTACACCAAATAGTGTCGAATGATTTAATTATGTGACCCATAAGAGATCATTTAATCTCATGTTTTCCAAAATGACGATTTTCAATGTGTTCGATGTATCATTGATTGCATCGAATTCTTCATTCAAAGACCGTCATCATTAAAGGCAAAAGCGTACACATTTTCCAACTACAAGCATCACATCACTGTCAAGTGCCTGGTATAAGTCCATCTGGCAGTGTTACGTACATAACGCCTTGCTGGTGTCACGACAAATGGTTCACAGACAAATGGTTCACAGACAAGTGGTTCACAGACAAATGGTTCACGATAGTAGATGTAAAACTAAGCGCCCAGCACAACCACCCAATAACTAGGTTCATAATGCAATAACCACCCAATAACCACGCAATAACCATGTGACGTCACGACCATCGTATGAGTCATCGAAACTATTAGAAATCCCCGCAGTTTCGATGACGCGCCTATGAGTCATGCGACGATTACGTTGGTTTTTATAACCGGTAGTTATAAAAGCTATGAATCATCTTATTCGTGTGTGTAGAAAAGACGCCTTTGTCTAGCGAAACGATCGAGGACTATAACGTCGTTTACTTTTACCTGAATAGACGGCTTAGCTCCGATATAGATATTATCGATTCGAATATCGCAAACGACTTTACAACGCGTATTTATGAGCGTTTTAGGATCGATCGGCTCATCATCTGAATCGTAAAATCCTGTAGTTATCTTAGGCGGGACATCCGGATTTCTTGATTTTTCATAGGCAGTTAAAAGTTTCGGATATAGAGTAGGGGGTATATCGGGAAGGATTTTACCTTTATCTTTCTTTCTGTAAAAAATATCTATTTGATCGACATCCGCATCCATTTTGTATTTATTAACCGCGTCTTTCACATCGGATTTTTAAAGATGTTCTTTTACTAGTTTTAAACACGAGTCAAAAATTTCAATCGTTTTCGCTTCGTCTTCGGTTTCACCAACCATTCTATCGTACATGTTTAATGGTAAAGAATACGAGTCTAACAGACCCGTTTGCGAAGATTGATTTTCTTGAATCCCATAAGAATACAGCGGAGGAGTTTTTATAGATATTTTATCGATTGTCCCGTCGGCGTATTTGTACTTTAGAAATATGCGTTGAAATTTAATTTCGGCGGGAGTAGTCCTTTTTGTAACGTCTTCGAAAATAACATTATTAATATCAAAGTTTTTCCATGTGATTGCCATAGTATCTCTTTTTATTATATGAAAATTATTTCTTTAAGACGAAATAGCATTTCTGAATAATCGTTTCACAATGTCATTAAGTTATCGTTATCAACCCAAGAATTGAACGAGTCCGGGTACCCGAGCCATTTAACGAGTGATTTCTTCCCGCGTTTCCTGATAATCTTTTCGATCCTATATATTTCTTGGGTAGTCTTCTGTAGCTCCTGTTCATAGAATGAGCCCTGTATCTCCTCACCATTAGAATCAGTAATCTTATAAGTTGGTGGATCTGTGTATTGAACCCGGGATACTATAAAAACTTCCTCCGTCCATCTAGGGAGATATCCTTTCGAAAAGATATTTTTCTTTTTAGTTATTCTGACTTTATCTCCGACCGAGAATCTAGGGGCAACAGGCTGTGAGACCTCTTCGCCGTATAAATTCATAAATACGGTCTTTTCATTCGTTTTCATACTAGCCTTAACTGGAGTCATTTTGATGGAAGAATGTCTTGTATTGTTGTAATTACTAACCATTCCGTCTAATATATCGATATATCTTCTCGTCGAATTAGCTGTAAAGTACTTAAACATTTTATCTTTCATCGTTCTGTTCCACCTCTCGACAACGCAAGATTTCTCTTCGTTCTCGGTAGAATATAGCCCAACCAAATTCTTAACGTCTTTATTATAAAACTCCTTGCCCTTGTCTACCCATAATTTAACAGGCTTTCGTCCGCTCTCGAGTATCTTCACGAAGCCACGAGCTGTAGATTTCCCACTCTTATCATTCAATGGCACGATCCATCCGTACTTAGAAAAGACATCTATGACGGTTAACAAGTATTTCACACCATCATTATCTTTAGCGAATGCCTGCATATCAACTAAATCAGCCACCCATATCTCATCTATCCCACTAACGTACACTTTTCTCTTTCTAAAATGCCTTACTACGGGTTTATGTAGTTCATCCGCGAGCTCGTCGGTCCATTTAGGATCGGGGTGTAATTTTAAGCTTTTTTTAAACCTAACCCGAGACTTACTTTAGTAGATAATATAGGCTTGACTATAGCCCTCTCTATACATTCCCGCAAGCTAGGAGTAGGAATATTATTCAAATCATTAATCATCGCTCTATCAGCAACATGCCTAGAAGCCGTATCGGTGTGTCGATCGTAAGCCAAGTCATGATAATAAGCCGCAGTATCTACTCTGTTGATGGGGTTACTCCAATCTTTAGGAGTTCCATCAGGATTCAGTCTTAAATCTAGTCTTGTCCCAGGTCCCGTAAACGAATGACCTGGAAGATGCATCTCACCAGGATATTTAGCCCAAGGTAATTTCACGTTTCTAGTGGCTGTATTCAACGAACCGACTAGATCTCCACCTTTCATAGCGGCTCCTTTTACGAATTGAGTTTTTGTTTTCCCACATAAAACGCATACACCTCGTTGCATGGGTCTCCCATTCTTAGCCACGGCATCTTGTATATCTTTAGTTTCGGTCTGTCTTTTACACTTTACGCAATACATTTCAGTTTTAATATAGAACTTTTATATATTTAAAATGGAAGTGAAAGACTTAACGTGGAACGATTTATCATCGAAAAGATTTAATATCAGCCTATTACCTAAAAGTATAAGGGGTGTAATAGTAGGAAAGTCGGGTTGTGGTAAGACGACGTTATTGTTAAACTTACTTTTGAGACCCGGATGGCTCGACTATAACAATTTGCAAGTATTCGGAAAATCTCTATTTCAGCCAGAGTATAAAATTCTTAAAAAGGCATTCGAAGAAAAACTGCCAAAAGAATAGATCATCAGGCTGTTTAACATTCGAGACGAGATAATGAGATCTAATACTTCTCCGGCATGCGTTGTAGAAGAGATGGCGGAAATGTTAAGAGACAAGTCGGATATCGAATGTAGATTTTACGAATCCGCGAACGATGTGCCGGATCCTAGTGACTTAAGCAGCGCAAAAAATAACTTGATGATTTTTGATGATTTACTTTTGGAGAAGCAGAACAAATGCGAAAAGTATTATGTCAGAGGTAGGCATAGTAACGTGGACTGCTTTTACCTCTCACAAAGTTATTTCGAACTGCCTAGACGGACTATCAGAGGGAATGCAAACTTTATTTGCTTATTTCCACAAGACGGGAAGAATGTTGATCATATCTATACCGATCTCGTAAGTACGGACATGCCTAAGGAGGAATTCGTAAAACTATGCAAAGAGACGTGGAAACAACCGCATCAATTCGTAGTTATCGACTTATCGAGCGAAAAGAGCAGCGGTAAATACCGGCGTGGATTGGATGAATTTTACATCCCCAATTCTGAATTAAAATAATATAATATACTAGTAAAAATGGAAGAACTCCTCGTGAAGATACAGGTGAACACGGCACAGACTGCGACTAACACGAATCCGAAATCGTCGTTTTACATTTTAGTGGGCAACGAAAAGGGTAGAACCGCACGAATTATAACGAAAAACAATCCGGTAATCGAACTAGATAGAACCAAAAAGTACGAAATGGCTCTAGTCGATTTGTATACTTACTACGTGTTTCCTAACATAGACGCGACCAACAACAACTTCCGGTATTCGCCGGACAGTGGCGCGACGTGGTTTGATGTAGATATCCCGGAAGGGTCCTATGAACTCGCGGATATAAACGACTATGTGAAGAAAATTATGAAAGAGAACGGTCATTACGATGCCGCAAACGAAGAATATTGCATTACGTTAGAAGCAAACACTAATACGTTGAAGGCGGTGTTAAACATTGCGCCGAATTATAAGGTTGATTTCACATCAGACAACTCGATCAGAACGGTCCTAGGTTTCACTCCTGGGACATATATGGAGGGTTATTTCGAATCGGAAAACATCGTGAACATAATGAACATAGACAGCTTTAGAGTAACTAGCGATATAATCGGGGGTTCGTACTCGAATGGATCGACGACGAACGTGATCTATTCGTTTTTTCCTACCGTTGGACCCGGTTATAAGATCATCCAAATCCCAACTAATTTAATTTATCTCCCCGTTACGATGAATACGATTTCATCGATGGAAACGAGACTTACAGACCAAAATGGAAAACTAATTAACATTAGAGGGGAAGCGATGTCGATTAAGTTTCATATTAGAGAAGTGTGAAGATTATTAAAAGTTTATCTTAGTTATATATAAAATGACTCAGTACACAAACTTCTCTGTTAATATTTCAGAAGGACAAAAAGACAAGATTAAACGAGCGCTCGAAGCGGGAGCGGATGGTGTTAGTATTAGACTATCTCACGATGATCTAGAGGGAGACCACGTTTTAGCTTTTACGAAATCGCAAATTAAGAAAGCGGCGAAAGCTTGTGAGAAAGGGACTGGTGTGACGATCAAAATGAGTAAAACGCAATTAGTTCACAACGCGAAAGTCGAGGGTGGTTTTATCGGAGCTCTATTACCATTTCTAGCTACTGCTGGAAAATTTCTTCTTTCTAGCGTACTGCCTGGTTTAGCACAAGGCGCTTTAAGCGGATTAGGTTCAGCAGCTACTTCGAAAATTATCGATAAAATAAGCGGATCGGGAGTAGTGTACATTAACAAAGGCGGCCTGGCTTGTAAAGTAAGACCGGATGGAAATGGGTTGTATCTGTCTCCGTGGCCGAAAGGCGGTTCGATTGGAGCGGGATTGTATATGAAAACGGGTAGCGGGTTCTATATGAAAACGGGTAGCGGGCTTATACTAGGGCCTAATTCGCCTTTCCAAAATATTCCGATTCTCGGTATGTTGCTTTAAAAATAATCCTCGTATAAATAAAATGTTGGGATTCAACAGACCTATCCATAAATTTATAACGAGACCCACTCGTCGGATCGAAGTTAGAACCCAACCGAAAGAGGTACGCTGGACGTTAAAAAAAGTAACGCATACACCCTGCAGACAACTGGGTGGACTGAGATGGGAGATTTTTACGCAACAACTGATAACGATTCAACCTAGAGAAACAGCTACAGTAGCGCTAGGACTAGGAGTTCGAATGACAAAAGGGTCGTGTCTAGTTTCGCTTAGACAGGAAATCGAAGCGAGCGGATGCAGTCTACGAGATGGAGTCGTTACCGGACAAGCAGAAGACATCGAAATTACTATTCAAAACGACTCGGGTTCCGTAGTTAGTATAATCGAAGGCGATTCGCTATGTTTCGTTAATTATATCTCAGTTTAAAAAATTATATCCCGTTATTATAAAAAGAATGGAGATCCCACTGAAAACGAAAATCGATGGAAGCGCCCATGTTTACCGACTTTCGAAAATCACTGAAATTCAACAAGAGCTCGAGCGGGAACTCAAAAAAAGAGAGACTCTAGGTAAAAAGTATCGTAAAGGCGTTAGGATTATCAACGTAGTAGACGGTATATCGACTCTAGTCGCGTTAGGCTCAACCGCTTCGGCAATCACGGTTCTGTCTACGGTAGTCGCGGCACCTATCGCGTTGGCTCTACAAGCACTGGCGGTTGGAGCGGGTGTTTTCAGCGTGATCGGGCGTGTGATCAACAGAAAGTTTACACCAAAAGCGGAGAAGCACGAACGTATTAAAACGTTGGCCGAAGCGAGACTCAACGCCATCAGTGACTGTATCTCGAAAGCTTTGGAAGATGGTAATATTTCAGACGAGGAATACTCGTTAATTCTAAACGAACGCGTGAAATTTAACGAAATGAAAGAAGAAATCAGAAAATCAGAAAATCGAGAAACTATAGCCGAGTCGTTGAAGGACGCGTTTGGGAAATCGATGAAAAACGAAGAACGTAAAACATAGAACATAGAACGTAGAACATAAACGTAAAAACGTAAAAAATCACGTTCGTTCCATTTCAATGTTTTAACGCGTGTTCCAAAAACGCTTTAAAACATTATACCACCAATTTTAAAATGTCATTTCTAAAGATTAACGATCCCACCAAAAGAGACTTTATCGTCGAAGAGTTTCTCAAGACGAAGAAAAACATTCAACGAGATTATTTATCCGAGAAACTAGGCGATATAGGATTGCAGCGAGATTTGGTAAAGTTGTACAAACCGATCGTGGACTCGCAATCGACCATATCGAAAGAACAAAACGCTTTGTTATCTACTATTAAGGAAAACTCAGCAGCCACGTCTAACGCTCTAAAAGCGCTTCCCGCATCGATATCGTCGTCGTTAAAAGCCATACAGCTTCCACAGTATCCCTCGATAGAGGCTTATGAGGATCCCGTAGAAGACGTTAGAATGTTAGAATTAGGAGGCGTGGCAACGAAATACTTGTCCCAACACGCTTCAAATAAAAAGTCTACCGATACGACGTTCGGTCTAAATTCAAAGGAAGACGGGAAATTTTATATCGGAGACACACGCGTATCGTTCCAGAACGACGATATAATAGTCGGAGAGAAGACTTATACAGGTACTCCAGGACTTTGGGAGCTAGTGACTATGGCTAAACCGAACAGTTCGATTTACGACGACAACGATATGTCCGATTACGTCGAGATTCTAGACGCGACGAATGCTATGAGGCAACCTAAGAATCCGAGTAAACCAAAATCGTCAAGAAGCGAAAAGTATAGAAACATCATTAAACCGATATGGGAACTGAAGTCTGGAAAACAGACGCCGAAGACGGGTAAAGGAGTCGTCGTAATTCCGCAAGATCCGAATGCTTTAGTAGAAATGTTGAATCTGCGTTTGCTTAGCTACGGCGCGGGTAATACGGGAGTGAGAAACGAGATCGTTGGTATATGCGATGAACTATTACAACAAAACGTTATCGGCAAAGAACAGTATAAAAACTTAATGTTGCGATTATAAAAAAAAAAACTTTGAAGAGTTACGGTTGTGTGATTCTGTAACTCGCTTTAGTTACAGAATATCGTTTACATTAATGTCGTTGTCGTAAAGACCTCCCATATTTCATCGTTCATACGGTCATGAAACGCAACCTTCGCCGTGAGATACCTCTTTTCCAAGCTATTGAGCTTGTTCTTAAGGTCGTGAATGATCGACTCGAATTCATTAGCAACGATCTTTTTGGTAAGCTCATCCGAGTCGTAATCCGAGATCTCTTCAGTATTATTCTCCACGTTAGAGACTACTTTAATGTAGTGGCAGTCGCTACACTCGCTATCGCTATACTCGCTGTCGCTACACTCGCTGTCGCTACACTCACTGTCGCTACACTCGCTGTCGCTATACTCGCAGTCGCTATACTCGCTACATTCTGAAGCGTCTCCGACTAGGTCGAAAACGTCGGTTACGAATTCACTACAAGCGTCTTTCACTTCGGAAATAAAAAGGGATATAATCTTTGCGTTATTAGAAGCCAGAGTTAAAAATGAGCCGGCCGATTTTTCAACATATTCTTCGTAGGAATCCATTTTATATTCTCGTGTTGTTTTTATATTAACAGGAGAATATAAATAAACATTCGTAATTCTAACATCAAACAATCCAGTTCTGGATATAAAAACTTAATGTTGTGATTATAAAACATGCTCGTCATCGCTAATAGAAGAATTAAGAGAAAACACGTTATAGGAGGAGCGGGAATAATGGATACTATTACGGGAGTGTTCAAGAAGCTCTTCACTTCAGATGTCGGTAAACGAGTCGCGTCGTCCGCCCTTAGCGCTGGTAAAGACGCCGCGAGAGAGTTGGCTAAAAAGGCGCTACAAGTTGGAAAGAATACCACCGTAGAGGTTGGTAAGCGATTGATGGATAAAACCGCAGCTAAACTCTTAGCTTCCTTAGCACTATCGCCTCACGTAGTCAAAAACCAAAAGGTCGAAACGATACCAGCGCTTACGCAATCGAATGCGGCTATCTTAGCACGGCTAATCGATAACGATGTAGGAACTACTGATATTAATAAGATACTAGCCGGTGACGGACTTTCTTCGAATGCCGTGTCCATTCGAGATCTAGTGCGTAGTCTCAACAACAATAACAAAAACGGAGCGGGATTGAAACTCGCGTGAGTTTAAATAAATAATCTTTAGTAAATAAAATGCAATCGAATATTCTAAACATTACAGCACCCTCAGAGGTCGACGAAGGAATCGAAAAATACGAATGGCACGAATACGAACCGGCAGCGAGAACGGGGTTTAATACGCCCGGTGAGATTCGTATAAATATCGAAACCCAAGATCTTTTTTGCCATCCCGCCGAATCTTACTTGTTATTCGAAGGTAGGTTGGTTAAAGGAGATGGAATGAATACGGCGTACGCTAATGGTGACGCCGCAGCCCTCGCTAATAACGGACTCTTGCATCTTTTCAGCCAAATCGCGTATTCCCTATCGAATCAAGATATCGAAACGGTATTTCACCCAGGCCAAGCAACGACGATGCTGGGTTTGCTTAAATATCCAGACGACTTCGCTAAAGCGCAAGGTCTCAATCAATTATGGTGTAAAGATACAGAGGCAACCGCGGTTATAGCGGATAACGCGGGTTTCGCGGTTCGTCAAGCGTATCTTATTCGAAAACCAACGACTAAGGGAACGTTTAGTTTCGTAGTACCCCTTAAACATATTTTCGGATTCTGCGAAGATTACGATAAAATAGTGTACGGTTTTAAGCACACGCTAACGATGGTTCGCAAATCGGACGACGACGCTATTTTTAGACTCGCTGCCGCGGATGCTGGGAAAGTCGACCTCGTGAAAATCTCGTGGTTTATGCCGCACGTTACTCCAGCGGATATGGAGAAGATGCAATTGTACAAAACTATCGAATCGAAAGCATCGGTACCCGTCGCATATCGAGCGCGACAATGCGATACTATAGGGGTTCCTCAATCGAATACATTTAGTTGGCGTCTTAGCGTTAAGACGGCTCCTGAAAAACCTAGGTGGATAGTCGTCGGATTTCAAACCGATCGAAGCGGCAACCAAGAACATAACCCCTCGATTTTCGATCATTGCGACCTCAAAAACATGTACGTCATGATGAATCAAGAGAGATATCCGGCGGTCGACTACGATCTATCGTTTCCCAACCAGAAATTTTCGAGAGCTTATAGAGACGCGGCGTCGTTCAGCGAAAAGTTCTACGGAATGGATCCGTTGATTACGCAAAGCAACATCACTCCAGCCGATTATAAAGATCTATATCCGCTCATAGTTTTCGATGTTAGTAAACAGTCGGAAAGACTAAAATCGTCGGTCGTCGATATCCAAATCAAAGCTACTTTCAACGCTCAGGTTCCAGCTGATACCCAAGGTTACGCGGTTATAATTTCGGATAAGTTGCTAAACTTCCAGTCAGATGGACAGAAGATGAGCGTAGTGTACTAATCATCTGTATGAAAAATGTATTTCATGTTTAAAGACAATCTTGTAGTATATAAAATGAAGCTGCCAGAATTACACAAGTTAGCGAAAGAGAATAAGATTAAAGGTGTCGCTCATCTCAACACACCGGAATTGGTAGAGCTGCTGATCGAGGAAGGATTGATTCCTGAGGACAACTCCTTGGTAGGTAAACCGAAATTAACGAGAAAAGAATATCTGAAAGAATATTGGAAAGATCGTCGAAAAGAATATAATGACGATGGTAGATACGATAGATTGAATGGTATCAGAAACAACCCGAAACGAGTCGTTATTTTTGACTTGGAAACGGGCGAGACCATCGAGTATTCGTCGATGCACAAAGTGGCTAAAGCTCACAGAGAAAACGCCCGTTTAATATCGTATTATAACGGAAAAGTATGGAGAAACAGATACGAAATTACGGTGTACGACGGAATCTACGAGATCGATAAAGAGACTTCGAGAGCATACGATGAAACTATCGATGCAGTCGCACACCCAAACGAAGAGTCTTCTCCACAATAAGAAGATTTCTACATTTTTAGAAACCTATCGTTTGTATACACGCGATAGGTTTCTACAGTTAAAGTTACGGACTTAGTTTATGGTCGTAAGAATGCCGCTGAAAAGTCTCTACCTAATACGCTTACAGCGGTGGATGAATAAACGAATATCTCGAGGTAATCGGTATCGGTTACAAAAACTATGCTACTACCGGTTGAATTGTTATGCGAACCTCCCGTACCCCCTCCACCCGCAATTTGTGTGTACGACTCCCCGTTCTTATACAGGAAGACGTTAGCAAAAGCGGTATTACTCGCGCTACAAAATTCTATGTACGTCGTAACGATATAGTATCCAGCTTTACCAGGAGTGAAACGATCCAGTCTCGAACTGTTAACGCTTTCAGTATTGAATCTTACTCTATCGAAAGAAACTCTTGTGTGAGTTTCAGCGTTTATGGCTTGATTAGTGGTAGTGTAAACGCTAACCGCGGGTCCGAATGCAGTCGTATCAACATATTTTTTAGTCGCTGCATCGCCATCGCCGCTGGGATCGCGTAGGCCTGTAATGTGAGCACCATGCATAAAGATGGGTTTATGCACGTTTATTTTAGACGGAGGATTACCATCCATTGACTTAACCATCTCTAAGACGGTTTCATTATTTATTCTAAAACTGAATCCATCAGTCGATTGCGATATAATCGGTTGGTTTAGTCGACCTTCTATTTTATTCGTTGTATTTCCTAAAAATATAATAAAAGCTTTATTTCCAACCAAATCCTTACATCCCATCCTCCGCGTAAGCTCCCTACCGATGCTTAAGAGTAAGTCGCCAGTCATGGTATCACCGGTTTTAGACACTTTTAGATTATCGTTGGACGGTACATCAGCGCGATTCGTTAACAAATCTATGGCTTTTCCTCGACTTAGAGCCTCATCCATTCCTGCTTCTGAAATATTCGTTGTAGGTAAACCGTTTATCGTGTAGCCGCTCATTTTTAGATTTCCAGTCGCCGGGTTTGCTCCATCCATTCGAAGGAAACTAGCATTTACTTGACTAAGAGTAACACCACCAGCAATTATTCGTTGCGTAGATCCAGAATCTGTATGTCCAAATTTATCAACAGGCATTTTATATATTATAATTTTTTAATGTAAGTCGTTTATGACTTCTTGAAACTCGCATCCGTCGTTGCACGTTTTCTTCAGTACATACAAACACAAATGTCCGCAAAACACTTCGTTATCCGGCTGTATGCGTTCGCTGTTGTAAAACACCGGGCGCCGTAAATACTTTAATAGTTCGGTAGGAGGAGGAAGACCATAGCTGTCGAAATATAACTTATCGTTACCGTTCTTTAAAAAACCGACCCAGTGAGAGCCTACCCCATTAGAATCGTCTAGGTTTAATATCCCACATTCGTTCCGTTTAGGTTTCTTCGGCAGCTCGTCTCGTAAGAACACGCCTCTAAAATTCAGAATATTCAGCTTCTTCGCAGCATCCAATAATTCAAAATTCGTTAGCGGTTGATTTGGAAGAACTACGCCTTCGACATCGATGTTTTTGACAGTTGTAAAACTCATTTTAATATTCAACTAATACTCTTATTGATGAAGCGAGTAGTGTCCGTATGCTAAAGTATGTATACCATCTTCCAATATCACTCGTTTGTCATCGTCGGCTGAAAGAGCGACCTTATTTACTTCTTCGGTATACACATCGTGATGATACGATCTTATAACGTTCATTTTTCTTAACCGTTCTCTTCTCGTAAACACACACTCTTTGTAATCTTCGTGGGTTATCGTTTTACTAACCACGTTGTCAACCCAATTCTTCCGTTGACAATCCTTCTGATTAAATCCTTGTTCTCTCTCTACTTAACGCCTATTTAATGTTCACCTTTTGAACACTAATTCTACGTATAAGTATAACCTGAATTAATCAGCAACACAGTTTAATATCTTTTCAGTTTAATAAGAAACAAACAGACAGAACTCAATTCGATTACAACTCAACTAGTCAGCCACACTACTACAGCGAACACACTCGAATTCAAACTTCTCTAGTCAGCATAATTCTTCGCGCCTCTTGACACACCTGTCTTCTGTGCGCCTAAGCGAACTCTAATAATATACATATAGCGCGCCGCTGCCGAGATTGGCCGGCCGCGCGTGTCACTAAGACTAAACGTTATACATCTATCATATATACATATACACGTGAAACTAAAGTAAGCGCACTAAATATATACGCCAATATCTCGCACTGCAAGACTGTACACAAAACTCAGTTCACATTACCTCCTTCCTTTTTCTGGAATTGAGCAAATTAAATTTCAAAATTTGCGAAATTACCAAAATACATGAAACATATATATATATCTAAATAATTAATAAACAGTCTTACGATTACTTATAACCTTGACAAACAATCAGCAATAACATTCAATCTGCCCTTCTTGTACTTCACCTCAACATCAAAAGTTTGTAAGGCTAACGCCCAACGCACAAGTTTAGCAGACTTAGACATTGACTCAGTCAAGTATGTAAGAGGATTGTGATCAGTAAAAATGAAAATTTTCGATCCAATTATAATTTCTTTTAACTTGTTTAAAGCCCAAACAATAGCATAGGCTTCCTTTTCCACAGTAGCCCATCTCTTCTGGGTATCAGTTAATTTCTGACTGATAAATGACACAGGGCGTTCTATTCCCTTGTCGTCCATCTGTGTTAAAACAGCCCCAACTGCAAAGTCACTACTATCGCAGTACAAATTGAATGGTTTTCCCACTTCAAAAACATATAATACTACTTTGGATCGCACAGCCTCTTTAAGTAAATCAAATGCTTGCTGATGTTCAACAGTCCAATCAATCTTATCAGAAACACGTTTACTAGTTAAATCAGATAGCGGTTTCGCAATCTGTGCAAAGTCCTTAATAAACTGTCTGTAATAATTAAAAAATCCAAGCAGTTGCTTAACTTGCTTCTTAGTTTCTGGGATCTTCAAATTAGTCAAACTTTCAATTCTGTCTGGATTCATCTTTATCTTACCAGACCCAACCACATGACCGATAAACCTTACCTCACTCTTACCAAATATGCATTTTTTCAAATTCAAAGTAACGTTATGCAATCTCATTTGCATCAAAAATGCATCTAGATGCTGCAAGTGAACTTTCCAACTGTCAGAATGCACAGCAATGTCATCAACATACGGTTCTGCAAAGTCACTTATAGGCTGTAAAACTAAATTTATCGCCTTAACAAAAGTTCGGCCTGAATTTATCATTCCAAAAGGAACACGAGTAAATTCATACAGTCCATTATGTGTTACAAAAGCTGTCTTCCATTGATCAGATTGTTTTACAGGACAAGTCCAATAAGCACTTCGACAGTCCAAGATAGAAATCACATTAGACTTTCCAACTTTGTTCAAAACGTCTCTGACAATCGGCATAGGATATTTACAATCCACTGTGAATGAGTTAATGTATCTGTAGTCACAGGCAAGTCTTAAAGATCCGTCTTTCTTTTTAACAATAACCAAAGGGCTTGCCATTCTGCTCGATGATGGTTTGATAATGTTTGTTTTTAACATTTCTTTGATCTGACGTTCCACTTCTGATCGATAAATCAAAGGAATTCGATATGCTGCAAATTCCTTTTCACGAAATCCTGGTTTTAGTTCAATTTCATGTTCAACCAATGTACATAATCCGGGTTTTTCTGAAAATCTATCACAGTATTTGTTCAAGACTTTCAACAACTGTTCTTGCTGAGTTACTGTCAAATGGCTAATTTGTTCAGGATCGAGGTTAAGTGAATTCTTGTCATCTTGAACCTCATTCCTCATTGGTAATTCAACCACTGAACCAAAATCTTCATCTTCTTCAACGATTAGACCACAACTTAATGCTCGAGTTACATATTTTCTGATCTTGTTGGCGTGAATTATTCTTCGACCATTTTCACCCATATCGACTAAATAAGAGTACTTTGATCTTCGATGTATGATCGTACATGGACCATGCCATCGAGAAATAAGTTTGTTCGTTGACGTTGGATACAAAACTATGACTTTCTCACCAGCTTCAAATTCTTTGTGCTTTGCTCTCTTGTTATACTGATTCGTGTATTGTAATTGCTTTTCTCGAGAGTAGGATTCTGCAAACAATAATGCTTTCTCTATATTTTCTTTGAGTTCTTTCAAATACTTTTCTGGTTTAACTCCAACATGAGGTGGTAAGTTTATTTCTCTAGTCCAACTCTCTTTTAATATTGCCAATGGTCCTCTCGGAATTTTTCCATAGACAAGCATATATGGTGATACTCCAGTAGTTGCATTCGGCACTTCTCGTAATGCCCACACTGTGAAAGGAATTATCTTATGCCATTTCCTCGGGTTGTCTATTATCACATGATGGATCATCTTTTTAAATGTCTGATTCCATCTTTCTACTAATCCAGCAGCCTCTGGGTGTCCTGGTGTGTCGAATCTTGGACTACAGCCCATTAAATCGAGAAATTCTCTTGTCAAACTGGCTGTGAAGTTCGTTCCTTGGTCACTTGTAATCACGGACGGCACACCAACGTTCATGAATAGTTCCATCAACGCTTCACACACAGCCTTCGCTGTCATCGATTTCAATAAAAAGATTGTAGGCCATCTGGTGCACGAGTCCACAATGCATAAACAATACTTGTGACCTGCAGCAGATACTGGATCGATCGGGCCAACGAGGTCCATCGTCATTCTCTTGAAGGCGACCTCTTCTCTTGAGACCGGAGTGATAGGCACTCTATCCATCACCAAACTCCTTGCCTTTAGTTGACACTTCTCGCAAGACTTACAAAATTTCACAATGTCTCTTCTCATCTTTGGCCATACAAAAGATAATTTTATTCGTTCTCTTGTTTTCTCTTCTCCTAGATGTCCTCCAAATACCGACTCATGTGCCAACTCCATCACTTTTATTCGTCTCTCTTTTGGTAACACTAGTTGATATATCGTCTGGTCTAATATCTGATATTTCTTATGCAATAAACCGTTGATCACACAGAATTCAGATTCTTTCTCTTGTGCTAACTTCCACCACGGCTTCAACGATTCATCCTTTCTCTGTTGCTCTTCGAACTTCTTCGAATCGACAATCTGCACCTTTTGTTCTTCGTCCATCTCTTCATCTCTATACAAGTCTCCTATCCCCACATCACATTCATCGTCTTCTTCAGTTTCATTTAATGTGCCATTCTCGCATGCAGCCATCTCTTGCTCATTCATCTCTGATGTTATACCATCTCGCGATAATCTTCGTTGCTCATTACTTTCGTTTTCCTCATCACTTGAACTTTCAGTTTCACTCTTCTCATCAACATCTACCATTTCCTGTTTCCGACTCTGCGCTCTCGTCATTACATTTGCTCGTACACTCACATCTCCTTGTATCGTTTTAATTTTCATCTGTGGTACGGCTTTTAATTCGGCAATTATCTCTGGATGCAACAAGAATCTTTCTGTACTGCCCATCTTTGCAATACTAGCACACATCAAGGTGACATAAGGTGTAAGTGAACACTGGATTTTACGCGGAAATCCCTCTTCTTCCACGCCACTACCACACAGTCTAACATCGACTTTCACTAACTTCGCAGGAATGGCATCTCCTGCCACACATTGCAAATTCACTTTTCCAATTTGTTCCACCTTCATGCCTTCCAGTAATTCTTCACTAATCACCGGAATTTCTGCACCCGAGTCGCTCAGTGCTTTGACTTTCACTGGCTCTTCACCGTCTACTCCACGAATTTCGACCTCGACATATTGCAAGAACGATTTCTTCAATATTCGACTGTCATCTTTTCCTATGACTTCTCTCTGAATTTCAGCATCCAATAGAATTTCTTTTTGAATACCACATTTCATTACTGACTTTACTTCAGTCTCTTGGTTTTCTTGACTCGCGGTTTGATTATCTGTATCACTAACCACTTGAATCAAATTCACCCTTGTGTGTTCTTGATTTCTGCTAGAAGTAGCTGCTGCCACTGGAACTGGACAAAATTTAACCAAATGTTTGTCTGAACCACAGTTGTGACAACGTTTCACAACTGTATGGTATGGTTGTGAAATACCTCGTTGTTCATTTCCTTCATATCTCTTATACTGCGTAAACGATGTGTTGCCTACCCTCTTGGCAAACGGCGCTGACGATTTGTTAAATCCCTGACGACCAAACGTCACTTCTCTGGTTTCATTGGGTACAGGGACATTAGCCTTGACTTCTTTACCTTTAAACTGATTCCCTGTTCCTGGATTACTTCTCCACTTTCCACTCTGGCTTTGGTTTACGGAACGTTGAGAAGGATAACTGTTTATATTTAAGACCGCAAACCCAATTCGATTGTTTACATGAATGTCTGCTAGGTCTGCCACTGCACTAGCTTGGAGACAGTCAGTTCCTTCCTTCGACAATACAAACTGTAGTGGACCTGGCGGTAAACATTCTTTTAGCTTATCCGCTACCAGCAAATCAAAGAGCGTATCATACTCTTTGTTCACGTTTCGACTTCTCACGTAATAGTTTAGCAAATTCTTCAATCTTGCCGTAAACATCGTATAAGTCTCTTCCGTTGTCTTCTTAGCATCCACAAATCTGGCTCTGTATTCTCTGGAGGTCAATTTAAATTCTTTTAATAAGTGCTGCTTGACTCTATCATAATTGTCTAGATCATCGAATGACAATCTATTCAGAACGGTTCGAGCTTTTGGCGTCATCAATGGTAGTAATAATTTAACCCAAAACGGCTTTTCCACAGCAAAACTACGAAACGCGTTCTCGACTGTTTCAAAATATAATGGCACCTCCATCATATCAGTTGGCATTTGAGGCAATACATGCTTCATTGCATCACCTATTTTCTTAATTTTTGACACCAAAGTTTCACTTTCTTGCTGCTTCCTTCTTTCTGCTTCCCGTTCTTCTCTCATTTGCGTTTCTTTCAATGTCAATTTTGATTTCTCCAGTTTCAGACGTTCCTGTCTTTCTGCCTCTGCCTTTTCCAAACTTTCTTTCTGAAATTTGAGTTCTCCTTGTCTGATCTGTTCTGCACGTTCCAACTCTAACGTTCGCGCTTTTTCTTTTTTCTTCTTCACGCATTCTCTTTGCTTCAATCTGTTGCTGACGAACCTCTTCATCACTTTTTCTAGCTCTTTCAAATTCAATCATCTGCTCCAGTCTTCTTCTTTCAGCATCTTCCCTATCTCTTTTCAACTGTTCTAATTGAATCTCAAACTGATGCTTTTGCAATTCCAGTTCTGCCTTACGCACTTGTTCTGCTTTATCTTCTCTCTCTCTCTGCAAGCGCAATTCTTCTTGCCTTACAAGTTCCGCTTTCTCTTCTTTCTCTCTCTGCAAGCGCAATTCTTCTTGCCTTGCAAGTTCCGCTTTCTCTTCTTTCTCTCTCTGCAAGCGCAATTCTTCTTGCCTTGCAAGTTCCGCTTTCTCTTCTTTCTCTCGCTGCAAGCGCAATTCTTCTTGCCTTGCAAGTTCCGCTTTCTCTTCTTTCTCTCGCTGTAAGCGCAACTCGTCTTGTCTTACACGTTCTGCTTCTTGTCTCAGCTCTTTCTCTTCTTGTCTTCGTCTCTCCTCTTTTTCTTTCTCTTCTTGTCTCCGTTTCTCCTCCCTATCTTCTTTCATCATCATCCACTGCATCAACATCTCCATAGACATAGGCGCAGGAGGTTTTTCAATAGCCTTTTCGACGGCACCGCCAACGGCACCTTCTTCTTCGACTTCTTCTTTCACCCACACTTCAGCGAGTTCCTGTATCATGTCACCACGTGACATACCTTCTAATTGTTCTTCTTTAAAACCGGCTTTCAACAAACGCTGTTTTAGCCTTTCCGTAGACATCTTCTTAATATCTGCTTGTCTTTCAGCACTTAGTTTCTCCATCTTACTTGTTTACTTTGGTGATTTCTCTTTTCAAAGAAGTCACGGTTTTTCTTGTTGTGTGAATCGATAAACAAACGGGATTTCTTTTATATTTGTTCGTGGAAAACAACGAAATTTTTATACCGTTTTCTCGTGTTCCACCGTCGATGATATCGTAAATTCGTCACACAGTAACAACGCGTAGATTCTTCTAACACCGTCGTAGATTCTTCTAACACCGTTGTAAATTCTTCTATCACCGAAGGAGGTGATAACGTGAATTTTTATCCACTGTGAGTTTATATCCACCGTGAGTATTTATTCCACCGTGAGTATTTATCCACCGTGAGTTCTTATCCACCGTGAGTATTTATCCACACCGACGCTGTTGCACCGTGAGTTTTTATCCACCGTGAGTATTTATCCACACCGACGCTGTTCCACCGTGAGTTTTTATCCACCGTGAGTATTTATCCACACCGACGCTGCCACCAATAATGTCAACCCAATTCTTCCGTTGACAATCCTTCTGATTAAATCCTTGTTCTCTCTCTACTTAACGCCTATTTAATGTTCACCTTTTGAACACTAATTCTACGTATAAGTATAACCTGAATTAATCAGCAACACAGTTTAATATCTTTTCAGTTTAATAAGAAACAAACAGACAGAACTCAATTCGATTACAACTCAACTAGTCAGCCACACTACTACAGCGAACACACTCGAATTCAAACTTCTCTAGTCAGCATAATTCTTCGCGCCTCTTGACACACCTGTCTTCTGTGCGCCTAAGCGAACTCTAATAATATACATATAGCGCGCCGCTGCCGAGATTGGCCGGCCGCGCGTGTCACTAAGACTAAACGTTATACATCTATCATATATACATATACACGTGAAACTAAAGTAAGCGCACTAAATATATACGCCAATATCTCGCACTGCAAGACTGTACACAAAACTCAGTTCACACACGTTTTTCTTCACGCCCTTGCATTTCTTATGGTCTACACCAGACAGCCTGTACGAATACAACTTCGACCTCAAACCTACGAATTCTTCGATCTGTTTTCCCGCTGCCTCGTCTTTGAACATACCGATAACTTTCTTATTTACACCCGTTTCTATACCAGATGGATGATCTTTCGCGTACTCGCTCGTGTCGAACCTGCTTCTAATGTCAGGAGCTATATCGGTGTAGAAGTCTTCGGTCTTAATTTCATAAGCTAGAGAATCTGTATCCGTAAAAAGTAACTTTGCCCTATCTCCGTACTTGGTCTTGATGTAATTATAATGAAAGTCGTAGATTAAAGTCTTACTTGAGTCTAAAATACACATACCTAGATATATAGGCTTGTTATAGAACAACTTGGTCTTTTTCATGTGAACGGCGATTAGATTTTCATCGAAAACGGTTCGACCGTCGTAATTAGGTTTCGCCGCGAGCTTCGTAGCTTCCTTCTCATCGCACACCAATCGTACATCAACTCGATTCTCGATACATTCCATAGTCTTACCGAAGACGCTATTATTCATCAACTTGAAAAAGTCCTTCTCGAAATCGTTAGTAGCTCTCGTTCTCAATTCCGTATTCAAGTCGATATACTTTTTCAGCCAAGCGCTTTCTTCGAATATTAACCCTCGATGAATTTTAACGATTTTCAAACCGAGACTTTCGTACAACTTTAAATTACCGTAATGAACAACGTACTTCTTTTTATCGTTTAAATTTGGAATTAGTTTCGTTACATCCGATCCTGCAGGTTTTATACTCTCAGGAGCTAGAGGGTAATCGTTATGCAGGTGGTGTAATTCCTTAGGATACTCAAGATCGACTTCTAACACACACCCCACCCCATCTCGTTCGGTAATGCTTCTCCAATCGTTCAGCTCGTTATCGCTCATCCATTTAAACCCATGAGTTGGTAGAGCTTTGCTCATCGCCCATCCGTACAAGTTATTCGCGTCTAAGTAAGGAATGAATACCGAAGGCTGGCTGCGATCAAAATCTTCTCCCATGTACTCGTTGTTCGCTTTCGCGTATCGTTTCGAAATCGTGCTGACTCCCCCTCTTATTCCTTGCTTGATCATCAGTAACATATCGTAGTCGCTCAACAACTCCAACTCTACACCGGTCAACTTTAACGCTGCGTCCCAAGCTAGTCCGGGTGAAGTGTAATACCACGCGGGATCGAGCCTATAATGTTCGATACACACGTCTCTAAAGTTTTCGAATACATCGGCTAATAATAAAACATCCGACAAATTATACAAGTCGTGATATTCTCTTAACGTTTTACAACGAAATACTTTCCATACATTTTTGGCGTGCTCGTAATCTTCATCGCTGATGTCTGAATCGTTCAGTTTAGAATAGAATTTATGCTTTGGAGGCAATTCGGTCTCGTTTAATCGTTCAATGCCGTCAACGTAATCGTACGCGTAAACACCTTTTCTGAGCAAAAGATCTAACTTCTCGCCTTCAAAAAAATCACCTAAATTCTTACACTGTTCTTTACGAAGGTTCTTCGATAACGCGTCGAGACTCGAAGGCATGAATCTAAAACTATCGATGAAGCGTAATTCGCGCTTGACCGTTATCTCTTTTCCCTCTTTATTTACAAAGTTACCGACTACGATCTCTCGGCTAAACGATATATACTTTTCTTCGTTATTAGGAATACAGTTAATTTTCTCACCATTCTCACCTCGCAATTTCTTCACGAATAGATGGCTGTCGTATCCGGATAGATTATGGAATACTACAGGGAAAAACTTGGGGATTTTGTAGTTCATATTACAAATATTATGGGCGGCGCCTCTGAATTTACCGCTTAAATGACAGTGATCTCTAACTCGATCTTTACCTAACTCTCCTCCGCATATATGACAGTTAGTAGCTTCATCGAAACATTTCTTCTCAGTTTTGCCGAATATCATATTCTTAGGGAATTTAAACTGGTTATATATTTCTTTTATATTTTCTACAAGAGAATCTACGAATATCTGAGCGACATCGTCGTCTTCGTTTTCAGCCGTAAACCTCCGTGGCTCTTGGGAATAAACGCCGTCGTCGTAGCATTTTATGTGATAACAAAACGAGCTAGGTGTATGCTTCTGATATTTATTGGTGTAAGACGTGCTAGTATCGGGTTGGCATGTATCAATAGGTTTAATAAAAGATTCAAAATCGGCATAAACGATAAAAGGCACTCTCATCGATTTAAAATAATGCTTAAAACTTAGCATGGTTTCTGGATCTGGAAGAACTATTCGTTGGGCGTCTTGCCTCGAACAGTACTCGCTATGCTTAGTAAGCGATTCTACTTCTCTATAACCGGTTAAACATCTTTTACAATAATGCATCGAATTATGAGATTTTTCCGTTCGTGATGCCATCAATTTGTTAAAGTTCTTTATCCAACAGTAATGCTTCTTTTCACCGTCGGAAATAAGCAGTAGATCTACGCAGATATCGCTTTCATGCTTCGATATATATAATGGGTATACATCCTTTTCGTAGCCGAATACGTTAACGCTAACGTTATTGTTACGCTCAAACTTATTTATAATATTAGCGTCAGCAGCAACCGGGAATTCAATACCTTTCCAATCGAGTTTCTTAGATTGTTCTTTTAGATCTTTTGTGATTCTTTGAGGGTTTTTATCCGTTGGATTCAGCGCTCTAGTAATACACCATTTAAAACATTCTTCGTCGTCGTTTTTCAGGTTAATAATAGCCGTTTTATTAGCTAAATACTCGGGAAGAGGAATATAAGAACTACCTTTCAATGGCTTATACACCACTGTATCGATATCCAACTTCATAACGGTTTTAAACCTCCAATTACTACCTCTCATCTGAAAACTTGCCATGCTCTCCTTAATTTTATCCACTGCATTGCTATATATTTCGCTCACATCGGTTGCGTCTAAAATGATATCGGTCTTCGATTTAAAATGAGGTTCGGCTTCGACTTCTTCACCGGATTTAATATCTACTTTCTTCATTACGCAATTAAGATTGAATTGAACTTTTACCCCACGATTTTTCGTTAGCAGACTGACTACTTGAGGCCTTACAGCGTTGAGAAAAGATGTGACATCGATGGAACCGGTGGAATCGATCGTGTATCGCTTAGTAAAACCCTTAATAGCTGTCGCGGTCTCTCGAAGTTCGAACTTGTTTTTATTAATTTTATTGAAAATACTCGATACCCTCGACTTCAACGATTCCAATCTTTCATTCACGGGTTTCTCTACCTTAGGAGGAATGTAACTAACTAACCAATCCGCAAAAGAATTAATACTAGACCTAACCTTAGTCTTCACCTCGTTCAAAACGGTACTAAAAGAAGATTTCCAAGTATTAGAAGGAGGCGTATACTTACCTGGAACAAGCTTTGGAACTTTAATGTCCGGAACCGGAGCGTCTAACGGATTGATCGCAGGCCTAGGCGACATGAGTGCTACGAGTTCCGCTTTTCGCAGTCTTGAATAACCAACCACACCTCTCTCTCGAGCGATATTTTGTAGTTCTTTGACGGTTTTTGACGAATAGTCCATTTTATTAAGGACATTTATTCCTTTAAGCGATTTCATGAAATCGGCTCGTGTATCCATTTTATTATGGACATTCATGCCTTTAAGCCCTTTCATAAAACCAGATTACTAGATACTATAGGAAATTCCGAGCCCGCGTAATCACCCGATGACTCATAGGCGCCTGATCGAAACTGCGGGGATTTCTAATAGTTTCGATGACTCATACGATGGTCGTGACGTCACATGGTTATTGCGTGGTTATTGGGTGGTTATTGCATTATGAACCTAGTTATTGGGTGGTTGTGCTGGGCGCTTAGTTTTACATCTACTCACGATCTGTCTTCATCCAGAATTCAGCTTCTACTGTTAGTTATATATTGTAATGTAAGGCAAAAACAAAGTTAGTAGAGGAGGTTGAGATGTCAAGACAGATGTCACGTGCTCGAAGTCATATTAAATGAGTTATTGATCGAACTAGAGTTTACAAATTGAGTGACACACTACCAATGCATCTAATACATACCAATTGCATCTGGTAAAGAAGAAATTAAGGTCAAAGCACTATAACACTATAGAGAAATTCGTAAAAATAGCTGCAGTCATCGTGAACATTAATCATTACACACTCTGAAGCTTAATACAAAATTTGAAACACCTTTGCACACCAAGAAAGTAACTGTCTTGAATCAAGTCAATTTTTAAAATTCACTGTGCATGCATTAAGCATCATCATAGTATAAAAGAGATATAGGTGCGTAGTCATTCTGGTCTAAAGACGTAATATACTTCCTTTAATTTTCGTTTGCATGTAACAGCACTTTGAAATTACCAGTGTAATGAGCTGTTTGTTTCCCTACATGTTCGACAGATCCATTTTTCCTTAGGTGCAGTGAAGATTTCAACACTGGAGGTGGTACCGTTTAGTTTGGCAGCCCTTGCAAAATGGTACCATATTGTCATAGTTATTGTGATAGCCACAAGCACAGTGCTGTCTACCAGTTTTTAATTTAATGGTGTGTTTGGTAGTGGTAGTTGATGTGCTACCTTTGCCCATTCCATTTATAGTTTGTGCATGGGTCTGACATTGTGTTGAAACTTCTGCCAGTACCGTACATTAAATTTATATTACATATTTTGTGTAAAATATTCTGATGTGACCAGCATATTTTTGTAGGAAATCTCATTGTAACGGATCCGTTCCATGTGCAGACAAGCTGATATACATGTGTAACACAAGAAGTCAGCACATCAAGTTCTGAAATTGCTACTTAACCTGAGCTTGTGTAGTGATAATGTTTCAGTTCAAGAGAAGAGTTACACCGTAATAACTGTTGGCTATGCTTATTAAGATAGAAAGTGCTGTCCTTAATTGACATGTTATTACTGCTCTGTACTTAAAGAAACTTTTTATTTCCAGCATGCACATCCCATGACAGTAACATGTGACTTGCCAGTCAGATATGGATATTTGGGATTAATTGAAATTCCACAGGTCTCAATTTTGAGATTGACATGTACAGCGGGAAACTTATCCAAGTATGGCATATTGCTGAACTGCTGCATTCTCGCTTTCAAGACCATACCTCATAGCAGCATTTTTCAATGGCAAACTGCAATGCACTAACTGGAATTGTATAATTTTCGAAATGTGTACTAGAAACCTAGGGGCAGATACTCTTCCATATTTTTTGTTGTAACACACCAAATACACGTAAATGGCTCCCACTGGGTAGCATCGTTTACACACTTCGATGCCTCATCAATATATAGGTCATCGACATCCACTTGGAATACTAGGCTACTTAACTTGAATGAGTAACGATCTCTAGCTTTCTTTAGTCGAAGATTTATGCAGTAGGAACTCGTTTTCAAACACAGAATTCCACGGTGGATAAATGATTGGTTTGATACCCACACCTATCACTTTTGCCCTACACAACTTACGTATGCGTGACCTGATTTCAGAAAACTAGGTCAAATGACAAGGCCGAAATGGTCTACCAAACGTAACTCTCACAATAAAATCGTGATCAAGCATACACATTTATAAAGTATATACTTCTTCATGATTGTACGTGGGATGATTAAGCCAGGTATAACTTTATAGTTTAGGTAAAATAACAAATTGTTTGATTGCTTTATGGATTTCTTTGACTACTGTGACAAAATACATCTCATGCATTTTTTCTTGCATATTAAATTTTTCATAAGAGGTTCAGTAGATATTCCATGCACATATTGCTTGTATGCAAGCATAATATGAATGTTCATGGTCCCATCCTTTTGCAAGTCGGTGTGAGCTGGGTGCGCCTTTTCTTGTGTGGATCCATCTGTCTGTGACAATCTGCCACTGAACATACGATCATTAGCGTCTTTAACCTGCCAGGGCACGTTTCTGTTCTACTTAAGACACAATATTATTGTTCAGTGATTCCTAGGCAACCATGCCGGAGCGCCCAAGTTTGTGAGTTACTTAAAAGGTGTTGCACAAGTGCTCTGATACATACACACATACATACATACATCCATAAATTAAAAAGTCACTTTCTTGTTTCTGGATAATTCAACAGAGGAAATTATGGTTATTTTTTATTTATGTTGTTATTTTGCTTAGATTGAAAAGCTGGATGCTGCTCGGATATGGGTTTGCCATGCGACATTTTCTGCCATCTTAGCTGTTGGTCATTGGCAAGTCTACACTCTGGCCAGGCAATGGAGTTTCAGACGGGACAACAGAAAAGAGATTAACGAGGTGGATCACAAATTGTACCTTCAATTACTGTATCAGAAGTGGAAATCAGGCGACATATTGACATTTCTAGTGTCAAAGCTGCAATTACAGCAGACCAAAACAAACTAGATGTAAATACCTCCCACCAGAGCTTCCGATAAAGTCAATGTGGCATGTTTCAGAAAAAATTCCAATGTGAATGTCAAGTATGACTTGTTCCGATGTATTCAGAACTGAAAAACATCTGGCCTTTGGAAATCCTAGAAGCGATATTTGTGAATCCCAGAAGATGGAAATTGCCAACACTATTGGCAAAACTAAGAAAACTGAACTAATAACTTTACACAGGTTTCATCTAATGCATTGTATTGATTTGTGTATTGCAGCCATCAACCAGAACTTAAGACAATAACCATTGCATTTGGCATTTATCAAAATGTTCAATTGCTCATAAGTTCAATGTCTGAGGCTTTTAATCACGTTAAGCCGCTCTGCCAGGCATTACAACATGACTTTCATGATAAAGATGCATACGGGACAAGAGTAAAGTGTTTATTTACACTGGGTCAGAAACTCGCGGAGCCAAAAGATCCAGTAAATGTATGAGGTATGAGCCCCATACTGGCTTTAAAAAATTGAAATCGAGGATGATGTTCGGTTGCTTTTAGTTTGAAGTGTTATGCCATTAAACGGTGCCTAGTTATGCCACACTTTTTTAGCGTGCAATTTGTTTTTTTTTCATTTAAAAAGTTTAGTTTGTTTGATTATACTAACTATTTTAAGAAAAGTGTGCACTGAGTAGTTTAAGGAACTTCATCCACAATTCACACAACCGTGGCAGGCAATACGCACAAAATTATCAGTGACAAATCTAATGAAATATGACTAGCTAATAGAAGAATGCAGCAAGTGTTACAATGAGTCAGCACTTTGGATTTTACTGATAAATCTTGTTCTTGGACTTTGACACACGATCTTATCTTTTAAAATGTGAACTTATACAAGATTTTTAAAACCTAACTTGACAACTTTTATAGTTTATGCTTGTTGCTTTGTACCTTAAGGAATTGTATACCTCAGGGTGTGTAAAATCGGTACGCATAGAAGATGATGTATCATGCATGATGCTTTGCAACTGTTTGTCACTTCTAAGATTGTTTGCATTCATAGTATTTCCATGATTTTGTGCTTTTCCACGGAGCTTTAGACATCCTAGAAAACTATGAAATATTGTTGAGAATTAGGTTTCTATGTGCTGTGTGTCACTTGAAATTTTTTAATGTTGCAGAAAACTAAGGTAATTTATTTCATTGAAGTAAAGTCTTTTAATAGAAAAACCTACACAGTTGAATGATATATTACCTAAAAATGTGCAGTTTCAAACAAAGAAGGCAGCAGGTTTATTGTGTTTTTAGCAAATATACTGCGTATTTTAGGGCATGATGAAGTTGTACCAGCCTGACATTCTGATCTGATATTACCTAAACAACCTGTTTCCTGTTAGCCTGATTTAATTAAAATTTAATATAGTGTCGGTTTAAAAAAGCAGGTTTTTCTGGACAACTTTTTTGTGCTGGTGAGAAATTATGGAGATTACTTTGAAGTGAAAAAGCATTTAACAACAAAGCAATATCTAGGAAAAATTGAGTGAGACAATACATGTAAAGTTATAAACTGATACAAAGATACAATGTCTTGTTTTGCCATGCTGTATGCACTAGTATATAAAACGACCTAAGATTACTACACTACAAAATTCGGCCGAGGCAAATGTCCGAGACAATTTCGGGTTATGCCCTAACCTATATATTTTCAAGGTTGCATAATTGGATTTTACTCTTCTTCTTTCTTCTCTTCCATCAGTTTCCCGACGATGAGGCTCTTATGAAGTTTCTCCATAGTGTTCTGTCTCTGACAGTTCGCGCACCATGGTTAAGTCCGTGCCTTTGCTCTTCAAGTCTTCCTTGACGTTGTCCATCCACGTTTTTCGTGGTCTCCCTCTAAATTGGATTTTAGTACAAAACGTTATTTTTTGGCATTGCTTAATGAGACTTTTGCGTTGTTTAAATCATGCAATTTCTAGTCCATATATTTTTAGTGTGATTCATTTGATTTTATTGTGGCAAAAATATCCAGTAGGCCATTATGACATATTTTTGCTCCTGATAAGTTTTTAAAAGCCAATATGTTGCAAATTGTGTTTAATAGATTTGGCATAAACATTTATCCAAAAATCGCAGAAATATATAATTTCCTTGTTTTATAGAAAACTTATTAAAATGTATGATAGTAAGCTATATATGTTTTAGGAAAACTTTATCAATGATAAATAGTTGAATAGTATGCCGTTCAGCATAAAACCATTTGTAGAAGTTCCAAATGCACAAGGAAACCATACTTGTTTGTTTTAAATCACTAGTAGGTCGACATGGTGTATAGACTGTAGACCTGAAGCCAATGGCGACTTCGTGAGTTGAAAATTGTACAACCATGAGAATAGGTAGATTTATAGTAATTGTGGTCTATAAATCTAAAACTTATAATTCACACCAAAACATAGCCGAAGTCTGTGGAATAGGCCTAAGTAATATATACGCCACTATTTCTTAATATCCAAATCCGTTTTATTAAAACACAACTGTGTAACAAAACACAGTCAGAACAAAAGCATGTCATGTAGTGTTATAATGGGATGCCCCTAAGGCAGTATTTAATCTAGTCCCCCTCTTCTGGGAGTGGAAACAAGGTTTCTGGGGGACCAACCTATTTTTTTGTATAAATTTCATCCATCTTTTAGAATTTCTCGATTTTCACCCACACTTTTTCAACTTTCATCTTCGAGAAAAGTTGATGACCTTTTTTTAGGAATTCGTCTCAGAAATACAGCTATGCCGTCACATACAGGGCGACAGACATGGTTCCTCCTCTCGGTGGGAAACCATGTATCCTGGGAGGATTTCCCTCACAAAAACGGTCTCTGCATTATAATATTGCTGGCCTCTTGGGGAAACATAAATCCTGGGGGGAACTTCCCCTCCAAAGACGTCTAGATTAGACATTGCCCTAAGGGATGACTCCCGCTAAACTGGGGCACCCCAAAGTTCACAGGCAGAAACGGATATTAAGTCTTATTATTTATTATTTTCGCAAGAAATCTTAAATCTATACTTGAACCTAACTAGACCCTTAATTATTTATGTAACTATGTCAAGTTAACAAACCGAAAAGATTGAAATACAGCAAAGAAATTAATCTGAATTATTTCAGCATAAAATTTCGCGCGAGTAATACAGTTCTATTCACCCAGCGCCTCAATAGTCGACGCACGATGATGTAGGCCTAACATTCACCTTTACAAGGAGACATTAAGAAGAACCATTGGGGAAGGATATGATTACATTTTATTAACGCAGTAGATTACATTTATTAACGCGGTAGATCCGAGCAACGAACTGAAGCAACACAGGTATACAGGCGGGCACAAGGATAGGAGTGGTTACTACTGGTCTATAAGATAGGACCTTAAAGAGGTTATTACAGCCGGCAACGCGTTCCACAATCTAGGGCCCAGGCACTTAATAGTGAATATGTAGGCCTATAAAGTTACAATTCTTAATTTATTCTTAACGGATTAAATCCATCCGGTGATGACTTGTGCATTAGACCAGTGCTTCCCAAACTGTGGTCCGCGTACCGGTACCGCTGCCAGCACTCAGCACTCAGTTGCCGGTCCGTAAAGTGAGTCAAGAAACTGGACAAAAAGACGGTAGACGTTTTCTCGATTGGGTCTCGCTTCGAACTATCTTCAAAACCATATTGTTAAAATAATTTAAAAAACTCGTTCTAGTAGTAATTGTATTTCAGCTATTGTAAACGAAAACTGCCGAAGAAATAGTTATTGGACGAAGCGCTGACATGTCAAATAGAAGTTATTCGCCTTAAGCCTTCTGCTAACGCTCCTTGTGAGGCGCCGCTGACTCAGCAGAGGTTGAGTGGCGCCGTAGAAAGTCCTGAATGATGATGATGATGATGATGATGATGATGATGATGATGATGATGATGATGATGATGATGATGATGATGATGATGATGATGATGATGATGATGATGATGATGATGATGATGATGATGATGATTATGATGATGATGATGATGATGATGATGATGATGATGATTAAATAGAAATTTTGATCGTAGCATTTGCGGTTTTTTACTTTAGAAAGGGGATTGAGGCATCTCTTTCGTCTTTAATATCCTGGTCACTGCTTCCGTCAATAGAAAATAAACACGTCTCCTTTTAGATTCGATATTAATTGTTAGTGTAATGTTGAATTTGAAAATCGTAACAATTGAAATACAACACCATACCCGGAGACGAGGATGGCGTCCTCCAAGCTTAAGCACACTTCCGTTACAGGACCATAGTTTCTTAGAGCATGAGGAATATTTCGAGTGTAGGACATTATCCCCGGACAATATCCCCCCGGACATTATCCCCCCGGACAGAATCCCCGGGGTAGGACATTATCCCCCCGGCTAGGAAATAATAACCTATATTTCACACATATATATCATACATACATATATACATACATGCATAATATACATATATACATACAAACATATATACATATATAGCTACATATATACATGCATATATACATATATACATACATATATACATGCATACATATATACATACATACATCTATACATACATACATATATACATACATAAATACATACTTACATAAACACATAAATATATACATACACTCATACGTACATATAACCATCCATCCATACATAAATACATACATGCATGCATACATAAATACATACACACATGCATACATACATGCATACATGCATACATATACACATACATGCATACATACGTACATACATCCATACATAAATACATACATGCATACATGCATACATACATACAAGCATACATACATGACGCACACGGGATTACAAGGCCGTCGCAGCGAAGGGGTTAACAAGCCTTAAGTTAAGAACTAGGCGACTAACAAGTATTCTTTTTACACCTGAATGACACTAACAAGTCTTTAGTCTATACCTTTACAACATTAACAAGCTGACACTAGGCCAACTGGGCTATTAAGGTTTATCAATGAAACGTAGAAATAGGCTTATTACACAGAGGGGGGATTTTGTCCGTGGGGATAATGTCCTAGCTAAAATCGGGGGGATTCTGTCCGGGGGTATAATGTCCGTTCCCCGAATATTTCGTACCTCGGGCGTTTAAAAAAATTAAAAATAATAAATACATTAATAAACAGCACTAGTATAATAGTAAACAGCACTTGTATGCTTATCATTTTTTAAATTCAACTTTTGATTCATATAGGATCAGTACAAAGTATTCAGTTGATATTTAGTACTGAATTATATAGATCCTACGCACGCTACTATTAAAACTAATTTAACTTTTTTACATAATTTATCGACAGAAATAATTAATAAATTTGGCACCGGTCCTGCTGCAATCAATACTCAATACTCGTTTATTGAACATCATAGCTGACCTAACGCAACTAGAACAGGCTACAGAGGTTGTAGGACTTTAGTTTCACGAGCTGCTAATTAGCATCAATAGGCATTCTTGTAGAGAATACGGGGTATAAAAGTGTTATCATCTTCTTCGGGTAGAATAAATTTATGCGATCTCGCCTTAAGGTTGTGTTCACTGCTGCGGAGGAGATGGAGCAGGTCACGCAGCACATGATTAGGATTTCTCATAATAGCAAGAAAAAATGGAAAATTTCCTCACACTTGAGGTAAATTCCTGCGGTCCGTCACAATCAAAAGTTTGGGAAGCGCTGCATTAGACGGCCCAATAGGCCTAGAAGCATAGGCGCCGACTCTTTGGGAGCCTTTGGTTCGAATGCACCCAAAGTAAAAGTTCAGTGGGTGCGTCGCACCCAGAATAATTCGGATCTTTGATTCAATTCTCTTACACCTAAGCAGTAATCTCACAAGTTGAGAAGTACGACTACAACAAAACAGAGTGAGAATTGTCGGGGGTTCAACCCATAGCTAGTCCTTCGTAGGACCCCCAGTTAAGTCTTCGATGCACCCCAGGGGTTCGTTTCCAACCCCCTCATGCAGTTGTGCTAGTGTGATTATAGTGCGCATATATTTTAACATTTTCTTTCACAGATCGCTTTGTGGGTTAGCCTACTAGTAAAGTAATGCTCTGGTTTATTGTGAGATTTGTGACCATGTGAATTCTATATTAATAGATTTGGTGATGTCATCCCTTAGAGGAATTTAAGCTTTCTATTGCATTTTTGAATTTTCTCAGTTTGCAAAATACAGATAAAATATTAAACTCCACATTGATCAAATTCATAATAGTTTACCCCCCCCCCAGTTTTTCTCTACAATTCTCACATTACAACAAAATTACACAGCATTGCAGGGCTTATTCTAACGTGCAGCTGGACACAAAGTGTGTAGTTGGGAAAGAAATTTGTGCAGTTAAAATTAAGATGTTGTGCAGTTACATTTTGTAGACCTAATTGTATTTCAGGGCTTATTCTAACGTGCAGCTGGACACAAAGTGTGTAGTTGGGAAAGAAATTTGTGCAGTTAAAATTAAGATGTTGTGCAGTTACATTTTGTAGACCTAATTGTATTTATAAACTAACGAAAGTGGCTAATAATGGAATATTTAAACCAAGCTGTTGGTTCGTCGAGTCAGAAATAAGCCAAATAACGATTAGTCAAACGAAATTAAACGCAAGCAGTAATTGCAGTTGGCCGTTTGTAACATAAAAAAGTTAAAAACGAAACAGTTACGAATAAGTCGGACCATAGGGCTTCCTTGCTTTTGTGGCTGCAACTTGGCAAGGCATGTACAATAGGGTGGTGCGAAAAAACTAAAGTGCGAATTTACAAACGTAATAGTGTTTAAAAGTTGCATTTGGTAAAAGTAAATGACTGTGCAAAATTTGGTTGAATTATTTTGAAGTTCTGAGGTGCCCCAGCGGCGTCGTCGAAGTTCGATACTATACCCCTGTTGCTAGTGCATTAGAGCCAATTCATATTAAGGCGAACATTCATTCTTCGATGTCCTTCATCCCTTCAATCCTCCATATTAAGCGAACCGGTAGTGGGCTTACCACCATAGGCATAATTTTTCAGGGTGGGGGTACGATGGGTACCGTACCCCAGTTTTTGGACTGGGGTACCGCACCCCCACTTTTGAAACAATGTCAATTAATATTTTATTATTGAGCCATCCCAGAAATCGCAGTCTTCGCCTTGCTTCGTGTATGGAAGAAATTGGTATCCCCCACTTTTTAGACCAAAGTTATGCCCCTGCCTACCAGGTCATGTGTCATATTTCAGGGCACGATGTTAATTGTATAATATATTATCAATGTCATGTATAAAAGTTTGTAGAAATTCGGTTTATCGGAAATTTTTGTAAAAAGAAGTCTTTTCGATCAGTTATCCAAAATCAAAACAAGAGCCGCTGAAAAATGTAGGCCTACTGATTTTGGATATTCGTGCGAGTTACCGAAAAATGTCTTGCCAACTTATGAAGACGTTATGAGGCACTGCAATTATATTAAACATAACATCAACAGAGTCAACACGGAAGGAACCAAAGAATCTACTGTCACTCAAACAGCAGAAATCGTAGCAAGACACATCGTAGCTATATGGAGAAAAGCTTCTATCGTGGCAGTTTCACATTCAAGAGTTCTGAAGGTGATAAGAGCATTTCACGACGAATTTCGAAAGCAGACCTATATAGGTCGAAAAAGTAGTAGTATATATCGTAAAAATGGCAAAACTCTTAACATAAATGTACAGAAAAAGTTTTACATCGAAGCTTGCAAATAAACCGTTGACAATTGTAAATGTCCCAATGCCAGAAAGGTGCCAAACGATGAACATGAGTTCCTACATGATCAGCAGACGATTAGAGTTAGGATTATTGGCGGTCAAGATAAGATTGCATCAACTAAACTAAAGAAGCGGCATGAGCGAAAGCTGACCGAGCACCTAAGGTGTCGCAAACATTTGGATTTCAGCAATGAACAAACATTAGCAGACAGTAATGATCAAATTCCGCAGTGGACAGAGAAATAGATCCAGTTAGAGCTGTACCGATAAGGCTTCTGCTGATTATTCCGATACCGCATTTAGCCGATTATTGTAATAGCCGACACCGCGTATGAAGCCGATTATTTTAGTTTCGCCCAAAAACTACGCATACGACGTTGTATAAGGGCTATCAAGGAGTTTCCAGTCCTGTGTATAATAGGTCCTTGGTTTCTACAGTGTCTGCTAAGTAGTGCAATGCTAAATATAAATCAATAATAAGGAACAAGACATAGACACTTGTGCTCAGTTTTCTATTTGTAACGAAACTTGAGCAAAAAATGTCAACTGTAAAATAATTTGCATCGGCGCCGATACTTTTTCTCCGATACCGATTATGCCGATTCCTCTAATAATCGGCCCGATTACGAATGCTCCCGATGCATCGGTACAACTCTAGATCCAGTACAGAGTCAAAGCTTAGCAAACGAAGAAGACATGGATGCATCAGAAAACCAAGTAGGCCCTACCTTCATAGAAGTAAATAAACCTAAGCACACGAGAAAAAACTTACCAAACTGTCCATAACAATGATCTTCAACTTCTTAAAATTTGTGTTTAGAAATGTTCAATAACCAAACGTATAATTTAGTGAAGGGTTGTTTAGTTATTTGTGACAAATATATTGGTAATCGCTTGCGCAATGTGTATTAATCGTTCTGGTAAGTAATCACGTATTAGTATTTTGCATGCAACTGTTACTGCTAAATTTCAAAGTCGTTGGGGCAGTTCAAGAAATAGCACTAGCAACTGACAAATTTAGCCACAAGTTCACCTCTTATAGACACAACTTTTTCACACTATTACAATTAATAATTCGGAAAAAAATGTTTTTACCATTACGTTCGCACCACCCTAATGTACAAGAAAGATCGCAAATGAGTAGAGCGTCTCCCAACTTCCCTAGCTATAATTCCACACCGAGGCGGGCATGAATTAACTTCAGAGATCAAAATGCTCTTGGTTCTGCAACATTGGCGGTGTTATCTTTAGCATTCTACCTATTCGCTTCCAAGAACTGTAAATATCCCCATAAAGCAACTTTGTTTTGCTGCTTTGGTGTGTCTTTCGTTCTATGCGATCGTTTTTGCAGCCACACAAGCACGGAAGTAGAATCAGAAGGAGCAGGAGAACGACGGGGAGAAGAAAACTGAGAAAGAGAAGTAGAAAATGAAGACACAGAATAAGGAAGAGAAGAAGAAGGAGTGGCAGAAAATAAGATAAATAAGGAGAAGTAGCAAAACAAAATAGCAGAAGGAGGAGGAACAGGTGGAGAAGGAGGAGGAGAAGAAGAAAGAGAAGGAGAATTTAAATGAGAAAAATTGCTGAAGTAGGAGGATCAGTTTAATGAATAGAAGGAGGAGAATAAGAAACGAAAAAGGCTGAAGTAGAAGATCAGTTTAATGAATAGAAGGAGGAGAATAAGTAACAAAAAAGGCTGAAGTAGGAGTATCAGATTAATGAAAAGAAGCTGGAGAAATGGTGGATGAGTTGCAGATGCTATTGAACGTCTGCGTAATGCTGTCAGATGGGTTAGAACAGAAAAACCGCTGTCTTGGAAGCCCGCCAGTCGTAATTATTAACAGACCCAGTTTTTAATTTGCCTTTGATCTTCCATTGAGTTCCATATCCCAGCGTCCTCTATCGGTGCTGAACCGCCAGTGCACACCCCGAGGTAGCAACAGTAAACGAGAACAAATCTTTTATTCTCTGTTGGGTTTGAACTGTCAGTCGATCAGGCTATGTGCGACATTCATGCATCCTTTTAAATGTACCGACTGTGCATTGGCGGCGATCTTGTTTCACAGGTGGGTGTGGGGGAACACTTTTGAACTGATCTGGTCAAAAAAGAGTTTTGAACTGATCTGGTCAAAAATTGTTCTTACATTTTATTGGTGTTTCTTCAAAATGTGGGGAGGCAATGTATGGTGTGTGTCCCCACTCTCAAATGTGAGGTCTTGTCCCCCTCAACCTCCCCCCGGATCGCCCCCCATGCGACTGTGCGTCAACTTCCTACAACGCAAGCTTTGATATTCACGGGATTGTGTTTCCTCCTTGTATACCATCAGAAACAGATGCACATGTACATGACAGTGATGACACACAACTTAATGCACACATTTTGACATGTATAGCAAAGCGATTGCCTTATTTTACTAGGAGTGCAGTTTTGTAATCTGATCTTAGTGCTGCAGGGCTGAATTTGTCTCAGAGTCACTATTTTTGTGCGCCAAGGCTCAATTTGTTTTTGATCAGACATAGGCGCACGAGTGCAGTGGCGGCGATCTTGTTTGACAGGTGAGGGGGACATTTTTGAACTGATCTGGTAAAAAAAGAGTTTTATCTGTTCAAAAACGAGGTAAAAAAATTTATCGCTGTGAACTGACCTGGTCAAAAAGCAGGTAAAAAATTTTTCCCGCTACACGTTAAAACTTTTATGACTTTTTCTTCAAAAAGTGGGGGGACCGATGCATGGCGTGTCACCCACTGTTAAAGGTGGGGGACTTGTTCCCCTCGACCCTCCCCATGATCGCCGCCTATGCATGAGTGCCTTAATTATGAAACTGCAGCCGAAAGCGTTTGAATGGGAAAGCTCACCCGATTCTTTTCACATATCCCTTTCTGACTTTGGAACACCTCTATACTTCGCTTCCGAACACTGGCGATCGTTTAAAGGCCATCAGTCTGCCACAGTTACATTCAACTGTCATTCGTCCCTATGTCGCGTGAGGAAGTCGACGCCAACGACGACAGGGCTTCATCATCATGATATAGCCGTCGTTGGCGATCGAGATGGAGTGATGACGGACAAAAGCCAGTCCACGCTTGAACAACGACAGAGTCAGCCAGGCCGGGAGGTAACCAAACACCGCTCGGCTGAGCTGTAATATGACTCCGCTCGGGCCGCTGGTGAAACCCGAGACGAGGCAGAACCGCATCTGGGCGGTTCGGTCGGGCGAAGCGACGAGAGACGGGGAGATGCCGGGGGGGAGGTAGGTCCCCGACGGCTAACGGCGTAGCGACGATCGGCGACCCCCGGTCTCAAGGGAGTAACCCGAGACGAGGATGACACTGATGAGGCGTGGGGAGGGTCGAACAATGGACGTTGCGAAGGGCCTACATAAGGGAGGGTAAAGGTTGCTACGGGACTTATACTACTGGCTTGCGCGACGAGTGGACGGCGGTCGAGAGATCAACATCGACGGGAGACGAACGGCGACGGCAACAGAGTAAAGTCCGTCAGATTCAGAGACTGACGAGGAGAACGATCTGTAATTAAGCCTTGCGAGGCAGTACTTGAGATAGTCCTAGGTTATATCTAAACGAGTTAATGCTACGTGGAAGTTTCCGTAAAAGTTAATGTATATATTTGTTTATTAATTAAATTCCATTACTAATCAAACAAAGTTCGTCGTGAGTCTTGTTTAGAAAAGTTAGGCACGTTAAATAAAAGTGCAAGTAAAAGAACAAGCGAGTCGAGGGTCGACATCACCACACAACAAACACACGACGGACACCCTCGATCGCGACACCCTATATCTTGCTACTGCAGAACAGTTGTACTATGTTTTACTTATTCCTTATAAGGTTTAGGCCAGGATGCCGTTTTATGAATCGTCTTTGAACAGCCTTAATTAATTATGTCCACCCGGAAGCCATAACATTGAAATAATAATAATAATAATAATAATATGTACTAAAAATTGCCAAAAAATGAGGCGAATTCACTGTTTGAAATGTCATATCTTATTAGCTTCAGGGAGCAAACCCCTTGACAAAGGGTTTTGCCCCTGGACCCCACTGGGGCACAGCCCTCTAACTCCCTAATTCGCCCCTCTTGTGCAGTTGAGAAAATTCCTTAGAATAAGCCCTGACCAAAACCAAGCCATAATCAGATCAATCCAGAAGATCAGTTCGCAAGACAGAGAGGCAGCCTATGGTGGAAAAGCAATTTGAAAGAGGTGAGTTTTAAGTCGAGAACGAAATGACACAAGCGACTGAGAAGAGTGCACAGACACAGGGAGAGTTCAAAAAAGTAGGTCCAGCAACCGAAAAGCTCATTCACCAAGAACAGTTCTTGACTTAGGTTTGAACAAACAAAGATAATCATATGAAGTCGTTGAATAATGACAAGTCTCAAGAAAAGAACTGATTAAGTATGGTGGCATGCTAGAGTTCAAAGTTTTATAAACTATGAGCCCCAATTAAACTATTTCTTTGCTGAACAAGATGCCAATGCAAAGATTGAAGCACATGGGTAATATGTTGATATTTTGATGTATTAGTTATGACTCTAACCAAAGAGTTGTGCACTCTCTTCACAGCTTCAGGATGTTTTCTTATTGATACCAGTAAGAAGCGAGTTACAGTAATCTAGTCAACAGGAAACCAATGCATCTGATATAGATGTCCTTGCAGACATGAACACATAACGCCTAATTTTGCATAGGTCATGAATGAACATCTATGATGACTTACAAATACTGTTTGCGTGACCAGTCAGACACATGGTATAAAACTATGTTTAAATTAAGAGCAGCATCTGTCTGCTCAACAGTTGAGTCACCAAGTTTCAATGACTTGAGCCAATCAGATTTTTTAAGTTACTGCCAAGTAGCAGAAATTCAGTCTTTGATGGGTTAAGGAAGACTTTATTGGCTGCCATCCAAGACTGTACCTCATCAAAGACAGCAGACAACAACTGCACAGATGAGTCACATGACAGACTGTCAAATGAAATGTAGATTTGAGTATCATCAGCATATTCGCATGTTCGAGAGATTAGACCAGTCGAGGGGATCTTGGAGGCCTGGATGTCCTCAAACTGCCTACGGTTAAACCCGGCAGAGACCCAGTATATTTGGTTTGGCAGGTGGTCTCTTGCACTGACACAGGCGGCTGCTTCCCCCGTTGTCCATGACATTGTGGATTCCTGTCTGGCCTATTGTAGCGCCCCTTACGCTGGCCTCCCAACTGCCCGCCTTGAGTGCGGGGACCGGGTTTGCAGCACACCTCATTGGTCACAACCACAGATTCGGCCAAGTTTCTGTTTATATGCGGGATGTTCTGCACTGGCTCCAAGCACAGAACCTTGTGGAACACCAGATGACAACAATGTACTAAGTGAGTAATTACTATTTAAAGACACTAATTGAGTGCGTGGACCAAGATAAGTACAAAACCAATTTAGTGAAGAACCAGAGACCCCAAACCAGAGCGTGAGGCGATGAAGAAGAAGATAATGATCCGCAGCATCAAAAGCAGCAGACAAGTTAAGAAGAACAAGTGCTGTAACCTTTCCCTCGTCCATTGAGCATATCATGTCATTGTGAACAACAAGTGCAGATTTTGTTGAGTGAAACTTATGATAAGCAGACTGAAAAGGGGATTACCTGCTTTCTGAAACTCTCTCTGTGTCATTGGGCTCTGCTCTTTCAAATTGCTTATCCACCACAGGCTCTCTCTCTCTCTCTCTGTCTTAGTGTACTGATCTTTTGGATATTGACCTAATTACGGCTTGGTGTGGTGTGCCATCGATTGATACCCTGCGCATTAGTCACCAGTGCAATAAAAGTTACTAAATACAATTATAATTAAGTACCACATAATAATAATAATAATAATAATAATAATAATAATAATAATAATAATAATAATAATAATAATAATAATAATAATAATAATAATAATAATAATAATAATAATAATAATAATAATAATAATAATAATAATAATAATAATAACAATAATAATAATAATAATAATAATGGGGAGATACTTAGCTTTAACCACCGGAGACCCTAGGGAGACTTGTTATCTACTCCAGCGGTTGTCAATCACCATACAATGCTTCAATGCTGTTGCCTTCATAGGAACTTTCATGCGGCCAGAACTTGTATAATAATAATAATAATAATAATAATAATAATAATAATAATAATAATAATAATAATTATAAAAAAAAAAAAATAATAATAATAATAATAATAATAATAATAATAATAATAATATGAATGTGGGACAAACAGGTCCACATAAGTTGTAAATTGAAGCATATGTCAACTTGGCTCAATTGAAACAAGAACACATATTGACTTCAATGTACCCACCGTCAAAACCCTGCGTCGAACCCTACTTACTGGGTTATCTCTTTCTGTTGTTCAACGTTGAAAGTCTTTTCTGTTTCCACGAGGCTCACACACTCAGTGCGCCTCTGATTAGTTTGCACTGTGAAAGGCGCTTTATAAATTCCAGATACCATACCATACAACTGTATTTAATGTTTGCCTCCTTAAAACGTTCAGAAGGGCATACACAACCCACTCACAGAATATTGATGGCACTGAGCAATTGTGAGTGAAAGACTTGCTAAAGATCGAGACAAAAGATTCTAAAGTACACAGTGTAATGACCTCCTGAGAGGAAGTTCGAACCGGTACTGTCAATGTTATAAGCTAAACGCTCTAACCAATCGGCTACCATGCCCCATATCTTCCTGATTATGGCTTGATTTTCATACCCCATCAGCTGATGACTTGTGCATTAGACACCAGTGCCACAGAAGTTACAAATATCAATGGCATGTTTTGCATATAGTTATGTATTTATTTATTATTACGAACATTTTTAACGTGCACAGTCACACAGAATTATGAATCTGAGGCGTGGTTAGTCAATCACCAGATGAAGAGCAATTAGATATTCACGTGTGTGAAAGCCAGTGAGAAGTAGTGAGTTTTGAGGCGTTTCTGGATAGAGGAAGAAGTGTAGAGCAATAGATAAACATTTGTAGTCGGTTCCATGCCTTAGGGGCTGCAACAGGAACTGCACGAGAGCCCATGGCAGTGCTACACCTAGGATCAACCAAAAGACCCATAACCGAAGACCGCAGACTGCATGGCGAAATGTAAGGAGACTTTTGTAGGAAGGAGTGCACATTGTGAAGGTTTTATAGGTCATAGTTCAAACAGGCCAGTTTAAATCTGATTCTGAATTCTACAACAAGCCAATGCAGCTGATGGACAGGCCCCTAGCCAGTCACCAGTCCACCTGTCCTTTGGACGGGTGACAATTATCTTAGACGGGCATAAATTGTGCATGATTCTCCTCCAGCACCATCCAGCTTCTTCTCTAGAGCCACTGCGAGCGTTCAGATGACAGTTCTGTAAGGAGCACCAGGTGATATTAGGCTCTGTAAACAGCATAGGAGCATTGCAATCGGACTCGTAGTAACAGTGGCAGAACTTCGGAAGGTCGCGACTTCATGCGCTCTCTCCGAATACTTTTGGATGGGCCACTCTTTATTTCTGGCTAAGGGCCTGCTGCTGGAGCAGAGTTAATGAGTTTGAACAAGAAGATACATGCAGCACCACGCGAGCCAGAGAATTTTGGATGCGTTAATGCCTGTTGACTTGCCTGCAAACACAGAGTTGACATAATCGAGGCAAGTGCAGAAAAGAGAACATGCTATGGTCTGTGACATGTTGCTGGTATGATTAGACCTTATGTGACGAATTGCCCTGATATGGCAGAAACAAGATGTGCAAAGATTTATTATGTGGGATTGGAATGTGAGATCACTGCCCAAAGTGACCCCAGAGTTTTGAGTCTTTGATATCGAAACAACAGTGCCAGCAAGGTCAACACTAGAATGAGAAAGGAAAGAGCACAGTCGTCAATGTGAGCCAAACATTTGTGTAACTGTAATTGTAACCGAACACTTATATATACGCTACTCAGATCAGTGGCCTAATGAAAGAAGTGATTGAGCAGGGACAGAGTTTCTAAATTAAGGTCCAATAGACCAATACAATACAATACAGATACATTTGATATATCGCCCTTCTTCTTAAGTTCAGAAGTGCACACACGACCATATGACAAAGCATCGATGGTGCTGAGCAACTGTGAGTGAAGGACTCACTCAAGGTCCTTACACAACGACTGCCCCAGTGTAGGCTCGAACCCGTCCTCCCCGCGTTACATGCCGAGTGCTCTATTCCATTCAGCTACCATGCCACACAATAATAGTTCTAGTCCCAATTAGGAACAAAGAAAAACAATCTGGTGACCTACCAGAATAATGGCCAGCCTGGGGGATAAGGACTGATTTTGGGTAATTCGGTGGGCTAACATGCAACGTTTTGTAAACACGTTCCAATGTGAAACAAATCCTTTGCTGAAGCCTGTGCAAAGATTTAAGCACAGGAGTTATATGCTCATAATATGATGAAGTTGCTATGTCTTCATAGAGGTGTGATGTATTATGTTAACAAAATATGACACAGTAGACGGCTTACTCATACTCAAGTGGTTTTGTCCAACAGATATGACGCCTTCCACGTGTCTTTGCTGTTCCATGGCTGAATGGTGATTGACATTTTTGCCGGACACTGACAGTTCTTCGACTTGTCCCTTTGTTGCAACCTCCAATAGATGTCTCCTAAAGCGCAGTAATCACAGGCATACTAATGTCAAATTGCATGTGTTAGCACACATCGCTATGGCACGGGTCCGGCCCGAATCCCCAAACACGCTGAAAACACACAAATGCCCGATTTCCCGAAAACAGTTTTATAGAAAACGACCGAACTCACAAAAACTATTCAAAGTTAAATTGTAAACTCTGGGGCAGTCATATACATGACATAGACCTAGCGTGGCCTTGAGGTATCTTGATATAATATAGAATATAGATAAAATATAGAAAATCGATTTCGGGGATCCGGGCGAAATTCTTTTCCAGGATTCGGGTTTCGGGGATTCTAGCACAATGAAAAATATTCAAGGAATTAGGTTATTTTAAAATCTGGTGGCCCTATCGGGAAGACTTGTTGATGCTAACACAATGTCATCATCTCGTAGGCCTGCACTCTTTCACATTTCAACAGTTGATATGATCTGCGAATTTCACGCACAGAATGTATAACCTATTAGCCATCTGTGGCTATTAATCTTTTACAGCGTTCCCAATGTGTAAAACATTGGGACCGCTCCTTTTAGCGCTTAAATGGGGTAATGTTTGTCTTTAGCGTCCGAAATTATTTAGATTGCATGAGCGATGAAAATGTTTCACAGTTAAACTCAAACAAGAAGTTGGAAGATTGATGAAAATATCAATGAAACTAGAAGCCGGATGATCGATTAAAATATTACATAGTTAAAGTCAAACTAGAAGTTGGAATTGCGATGAAAATATATCGTTTTAGTGCCGATAGTATTCCCGTGTATGACCGATGAAAAATTTTATAGTAAAACTCGAACTAGAAGTTGGAAGATTGACGAAAATATTCACGAAACTAGAAGCTGGATAATCGATTAAAATATAACTCAAACTAGAAGTTGGATGAACGATGATTATTTATTGTATATTGTATTGGAACGTTTCAATGAAAATAATTTCGGACGCTAAAGACAAACATTACCCAAAGATATACGTTTACCCCATGTGCGCATAAGTACAACAGAGCACACAATACAGCTATGCACATAGAATTTACGCATTTATTATCTTAGTTTCACCTACCTCATTGACTCAAGCGTGATGGCAGACATAGTTTTACGGAATTTGAGTGTCTGTAAAAACCGTGGATAACTGGATAAGTTTTCTGACGATCCAATGTGTTGCTGGCAATGCCTCGTAAGCGTACACGTGCCACATCTTCTGCGCATGGATGCAGAGTTTAACGACATTTTCATGACAACAAAAGCCGTTGACGAAGGCAGAAATTATTTTCGCATACTGCGCATTTTAGTTTGCTCTGATTTAAATTATTTCTTCATTATTTGCGATGCATCAGTTTTAAAAGAAAATGAAAATATCCGCCATCATCCATCCTGGCTTTAGTCGTGGTCACAACTTCAAGCCAGTGATGAGGTAAATAAGTAAGGAAGCGAGCAATAAGATTAATTCAAGAATATAACCGTCGCCTACGACTTCTTAACAAAGTGGATTGTCATAAATCCACTTAAATACCTAAATAACCTATCTAAAGGCCCGGTTTGTTTATGATGAAGCTGCCTCTGCACTGGTCACGAATTACAAGTACACGTCTCTGCAGTTAAACCAAACAGCGTTCCATCACAGTATAAATAATTATTTATACTGTGGTTCCATGGAATTAAATCAGTCAATTCATTCAAACAGAAGTCACAACAAAGTTATTTATTCAGTGCGAAAATCTTTATGGACAAAGCTTCGTCAATCAACTAATCCAAATGTAGGCCTATTAGAATTTGCTGGTATGGTTTAGTTTTAAGTCGCATTTAAAATACATGGGAATAACAACTAGGGCTATATGCGCGTCAAAAACAGCAACGTTGGACGCAACCTCGCTCATCATCTTAAGAGTTGTCAGAGAATGCATACAGATAATTAGTGCAGGATAGATAGATAGTAAATTTCAGCGGTTACAGAAGTTTTAACATATATGCAGAGCATGATAACTGAAATATAAGCTTATACATGACTGGCGAACATGTTTAATTAGGCTAGTAACCTGCATCGAACAATGCAGAAGGGCCTACACAACGACCTCTTATATATAACGGCCTACACCACCGTCACTCTCAAAACGTATAGGCCCTAACATTCACATTTACATGTTAACGTAAATTAGTATCGTAAATATCCCCGCACCCAGAAATAAAGTACCCGGTAACATATTAATTTGTTATGTTAAAAATGTTAAAATGCTAAAAACCCATTTTAATGCTTGCGGTTTTGTTACACAAAATAAAATATATCCTTGTTGGGGTTTGAACCTCTGACCGTGAGCTCACACATCGCACAGTCAATCCAATACACCACGGAGGACTCACATGCACAACATGATAAAGAACTTATATGATCCATTACTTGTCTCAACGTGCTCCATATCTTATCCTGATACTAAGATGTTTGTGTTATTACTGTTTGTATGGTGTGCAGGCTTAATGTTTTTCTACCTGATTGCGTGTCGATTTAGGCGTTTGCATTTGCAGAGAATTTGTGGTCAAATGTTACATGACCAGCAACTGTATTAATGGGCATGTCTTTGCAATGTCTAGCTACTGAGAAAGTTGAGCTTGTAATAATAATTTCCCAAATTTATTTTAACTTGTAACCAAAATTGAATAACAGACAAAATGTTTAATTATTTTTTGTAATCATTTTATAACTAGATGGTCGATAAGTAAATATAAGATGTAGCGGTGGTGTAGTGGTGTAGGCCGTTGCCTTGTAATCGGAGGGTCGCAGGTTCGAATCCACCTCAAGCCACTTTGGATTTTAAGTTTGCAAAATATTTAATTACATTCTGTAATAATTTCTGCGATATTGTTTTTTGTTTTTTTTATTAATATTAACAGTCAATATTAACGTTGAAGAAGTATGTTTAAGAACAAAGTATAATAATAACTTGTTAATATCAACAATTTCATCATTGTTAAAAAATATTTTTAAAAATATCCATGGTCGGGAATCGATCTGGGTTTATTTTCCTGTGAATTCAAGAAAGTAGACCTTCGAAACGCGCTAACCACTTGAGCTAAACATGACAACTCAACGGAACGGTTATTAACAGTCTAATAATCAGCTCTTTACTTGTGTCAAAGCAGCGTCTACCTTTTATATTTTACATAATATCTTTCTGCCTGACAGTGATCCCATACCTGTCTTATTATCTGTGTCGCTAAACATATAGGCCACAGTAGTCAATCGTTTGAGTAGTATTAAAACTCGATAATGTGCTTCAACGTGCAATTGTCTATTATGTTTAATTCTGATTATAATTTAGGCGAACATGTACAATCCTAGCCCTAGCCCTGAATGTTAAAATCCAGCTTTAACTCGCAGGTATAGGTTTTTAGTCGCACAAATACATAGGCTACACTGGCCCAAAGCCCTAACCGACACTCACGACGCTTACCCTGACACTAACCGACCCTCACGATGCAAAGACACCCACCCAGGCAGTACATCGGCACCCCGATTGTACATGTTTGCCATAATTTATAAAAAAAAGTATGTTGGCTTTTCTTTCTGAATGCGGGTGTTAGCTTGGAAATTTGCCTATGCGGCGAATGTCTTGGTAAAATATGGTATCACCATCCAGTGGCCATTATTCAAAATACCCCGCGAATTCACCAACAACCACACATCCTCGTTCGTCTCGTAATGGTGTTGTTCACAAAGTTATTAACTTGTTATAATAATTTTTCACATTTATTTACATTTGTAAAGAACACTGGATAATAAATATTACATAATATTTAATTACTTTTTATTAATTAATTTTGCACTTCATAGTCGGTACATTGCATCATGTACTAGAGCTATAAAAATGTTTTTCATATTACGTCCGGAACGTGACCAATAAGAAGCAAGGTTTAAGTCACGAGATTTTAGCGTGGAAACTAATTGGAGTAACGCCATGCCGTTGACTCGCCAGAGGTCGTTGGTGGATTGAGCATTTACAGAAGGCTCTGTGTTTTGGTGGACTGGAGCATTTGGTGGACTGGAGCATTTACAGAAGGCTCTGTGTTTTCGATATACATAATGTTTTCAGTAAAATTTTACAGGCAAACTACTGTAGGAATACCTATATTTCTAACCGTGGTAATTTAGATTTTAAAGACAGCATCATAAATATTTTAATGTTTTTTTGTTCATTTGATCACTGGTAATGATTAGCTGAAGTGATTTTTATTTTGTTATTTGGCCAAAAAAAAATACAGTCAACTTTACGTTGACTAGATTCCTATAGCCTGCGCCAGATAATAATAATAATAATAATAATAATAATAATAATAATAATAATAATAATAATAAAAATAATAATAATAATAATAATAATAATAATAATAATAATAATTTTATTAATAATAACTGTATTTTTTAATTAGTATCTGACACCTGAGGGATCCTATATACCTCGGGTAAAAAAAAAAAATAATAATAATAATAATAATAATAATAATAATAATAATAATAATAATAATAATAACTGAACTACAGAGGAGATACATTTTCATACCTGTAGCGGTGGAAACCTTCGGTCCCCTCAACAGAGAAGGCCTTGC